>CM014097.1:30187300-30327300 GCA_004119915.2 Collichthys lucidus
AGTGACGAGCACTGCTGGGACTAGTCACTGATATCAGCTGCTGCTGCAGGTTCTGGTTCAGGGTCTGGTTCTGGTTCTGGTTCTGGGCTGACTGCTGCTGATAAATCTGTAATTTTATCAAGGTTTGTTTCATTCGATCACCTGTTCCTATAAATTTTGGGAGAGTGAGGAAGGAAGTTGACTAACTAAAGTTTTGTTGGACTGACTGGAACAAATTGTAATTATTTAAAGGTTTTTGTTCCCTCATGAACGGTGATCAAACAAAGCTTTATAGATATACAGGTCATTTACGTGACTAAAATATTGGTTTACCATTTATTCGTATGTTGCAGTGTCATTTCTGTTCCTTTTATTCTCTTTCTTATCTGGTCTCCAGTTAAAAAAAGATAGTCGAGATGACTCCAGCAACGTTTTCCAGCCCCTCCTCGGGGATCCCGAGGCGTTCCCAAGCCACATGAGATAGATAGATATATATAAAATCCCTGCAGTGAGTTCTGGGTTTTCCCCCGAGGTCTTGTACCAGTTGGACGTGCTGGTGAAACCTCTGAAGGAAGGCGTCCAGGAGGATCTTAATTGGATGTTGAACCACCTCAGTGTGGAGGAGCGGCGGCTCTATTCCGAGTTCTGAGCTCTTTTCCGGACGCTTGAATCCGGGTTCTCATCGTTCGGGTCACGACCCAAAGCTCATGACCGAAGGTGAGGGTTTGGACGTAGATGGATATTCAGGCGGTCGTTCTACCAACCTGCCAATCTCTATTTTGACTTTTTGATTTAGTTTGACAATTTTTAAAATCCCATTTACGTGTTTCATTTTATAACTAAACATCTTCCTGTTGTATGGAAAACACTTCGCTTCACAAATAACCTTTAAACCTTTGCAGCTCATTCGTCCAGAGCAGTAATGCGTTGACATGGTCAACAAGTCGGTGATGAACGTGTCCGTCTGCACGTCTCACTGTCGCTCACTGAGATAAAAGCATTTCTATTTAAAGCTGTGTAGAAGCAGCGTATGTGGACGGGTCACCCGAGGACACCCGGCCAGCCGCTCGCTCTGCTCAGAGAGTATGTTTGTGCGCTCATGTGTGGTCTGCATCCATGCATACGTGTTTGCGTGGGCAGACGGTGTGTGTGTGTGTGTGTGTGTGTTTGCTGATGTACTGACCTGAAAGGCCGAGGTGGTTTTTAAAGCCTGTGAATAAACCGGAGTGACGGTATATAAAAGTCTGCCCAGGTGACTCATGGCTGAGGAGTTCAGGTCGTATAGCCTTGGCGTGAGCACTCGTGCAGCCGGGTGTGTGTTAGCCCCGCTCAAACGCGACCGTGACCGCGTGTACGTTGAGGCGGCTGCCCGCTGTGTTTCAGAGCAGATAAACTGAGTCGTGCAGTTTGCTGAGTTACCAGCAGATTTTTCCTCCCTGTCAAACACGAGGAGTCCTCGCTCTGACCTGCAGCTGCTCTCGCTGGTTCTGTTCACACCGCAGCTAAGAAGGTTCACAAATCTTTGGACTTCCTGCGCACACGTGTGTTTAAACTTCTCTGTGCACGTCTGTCGTGTCGATACAGAACGTAGTGAGTACCGGTCAGTACTTTCCTGTAGAGTAACTATCGCTGCCAAATAAGTATTGGAATAAAAAGTAGATTTACTTTTGAACTGTAGTGAAGTAGAAGTGATACAATGCAGCTACAGACAGGACCTGGTTTTTCTGTTCATGCGCTGTCAGTCGTCAGTTTGTCCGGCCTGCAGTGGAGAAGCTGATCCGGATCCAACGTTTGTTAAAACGCAGCCCGACATCAGGCTGCGTCCGTCAAACCTCCACAGTCAGCCTGAAATGTCGGTTTGGTTTGAAATAGTTCTGGATTCATTTCATAAACTTTGATTATTCGATGGTGGTGCAGTTAAAAGAAGATAAATGAGGAAGAGGTCTGTGGATAAATGCCTCTATTATATATTTTAATACGACAATTAGGATTTACATTTAGGAAACATCACACGCAAGGCCGTGCCGTTATTCTGAATATCAGCAGCACGATGTGCCGAATAACGGCACGGCCTCCAGTTATCCTGCGTGCAGGATTCTTTCAGACCATTCAAAGTCAAATATTATTTGTAAAAAAAGTTCAAGTTTGTTACAATTTAAGACAATTTAAGATAACGACCAACAAATCCTGAACACCTGAAGCGGAAAGTCTCTGAATGTGATTCGTTCTCCGTCCGACATCTTCAGGAGAGTCTGCTCTTCTTTCGCTCTTTTCCCAGCGACGTTAATCGATGGATGGTTTGTGACGTCGCCACGTTTGTAAATCTGCAGTGCGCTCACTGATTGAAGGACCCGTGGTTTCAGCTCAGATTTGATGTGGCTCAGATAAACACAGTGAAGTGAAAAGTTGCATATCTCCCTCTGAGATGTGAGATGTCACGCAGTCGTCTGTGCAGATTTAAGTCTGAATGTTTCATACGTGCAGGGATTTGATCAGGAAGTCGGCCTGTGTGAACGCAGCCTGTCAGGGGTCCTGTGAGGACGCGGCGGTCCGGCCAACCAATCTGTCAGAGCTGAGGCATCCGAGACAGGCGGCCATTAGTTCATTTAGGGCGGAGGAGGTGGAGGAGGTGGAGGGGCGGGTGGGGGATTGACATGGCAAATGTTCTCATGTTAAAGGGATTATCACAGAACAGAGGAGGGGAAGCACCACGGACCCACATTTCATCTCCTGACAGAGCAGCCTGCAGGGACTATATTACACCGCGGCGGGACACAAACCATAACATATTTAAAGTAAAGTCAGAACGCCGTAAACCACAAAAACCGAGAGTGTAAAGTTTGAAAAGAAAAATGCAGGGAGGAGGAGAAAGCACAAAAAGCTGCAGTGACGTGGCCGTGAGCCGACAGCGGTGAATTATTTATTCTCATGTTGGAGGGATTATCAGCTAACGCAGGAGGAGGAGGAGGAGGAGGAGGAGGAGCAGGAGGAGGAGCTCTGACAGTCATAGAAGGCTGGAGTCGTGCTGTGCAGGGACGGAGGACAAAAATGTGGCTTTACCGTAGACGTAACAAGAAGTGACGACTGTTAGCAGGTTGACCGACAGTACGTCAGCGTGAATCTGCCGTTTGTCTGACAGGTGCACTGATAAAAAACTATAAATACAATTAAAAGTTAAGCAGCATTAAAAAAAGCATCATAAATAGTCAAATTCGACACAATATAACAGGAGGAAGCTGTTCATGCATCAGTTGTTCACATCAGGCCTTCAGCCGCAGACATGCAATCCGACTTGATGTATCACGTATACGGGAGGTTTCATTACACGGCGAGTTCGACAGGTCACGGCCAAACGGCGCAGACAGACAGTGAACGCAGCTGAAGTGAAGTCAGTGAATGCAACACGAGTCAGATAAAAAATGAATGCTTTCAGTCCGTCTGTGGGACTCGAAGGGTTTCCAGGAACACGTTCACTCATCTGTTGTTCTCAATATTCCTGCAAAAACTGATTTTTCTGAAATCCATAATTTATATTTCTGGCTGCAGACGTCAACATGTCATGCTCCTCAGATGATGAATCCTGATGTTTCCAATCCCCTCGCTGCTCTTCCGTGTTATAGATCTGTGAATCGCTGCTACAGCTCCATACTGTTCAGACTCACTGACAGGTTTTGGCATCGTGCTCGCTGACCGCTGTTTCCCCTCAGCTCAAAACCACACAGCCAATCAGAGAAGCCTCTTCTTCCTGCATCGCAAAACCGCCGTGTTGATGGCGAGCTAAACGACACCTGGTCGCTCAAACAAGACACCTGTGACCACGCCCACCTGTCAATCAAAGCGTCCACGCTCTTAATCCTGCATAACTTTAAGCCTTAATATAATGTGAACAGGTGAGTTGTATATAAATTCACCCTCAGTACAGTTGTCATGAACGGGGAAATTAGCTACAGAGACCAAAACTGTTTTTTGTACCAGGCTGTAAACATGTTTATTTCTGCTGTGAAACATGGGGACTTATGGAGACTGACTCACTGCTGGAGCCAGCCTCAGGTGGACGTTAGAGGAACTGCATGTGTTCAAGACAAAACTAACATTACTCCAAAACATGATTTTGTCATATTCTGGTTTTGCAAATCGTCCAAGAAATCTGTCGTGTGGATAACATCGTGCAGGCTCGCTGCGTCGCCGGTTAACCACAGCGGTTAACGTGAGCCGTGATAATAACTTATCTAGTGCCCAGCTCCGGGTTCTGGCACGACTCAGAGGACATCAGAGGGAAAACCAGAAAACATTTCCTCCATAAAATATGATCCAGTTTCACCAGAATCAGTGAAATAGTTGCTGCTGTGTGACTTAGTGCCGTAGTCTCCTTTTCTCTTCTTAGCTTCCTCCGTCAGCGTCCTCTTCACTCTCTTCTCCTCTGCCATTATGTCCATAGAAGCTGCTGAGCCTGGTTACCTCCTCTTCTTCTTCCTGGTAGTCCATAACGCCTGTTGGTACAAACACTCAGTTCGACGGCTACCCGTCGCTCTGAGCTCACCACCAAGCTGACGAACTGAGCTAACAGCAGCTACAGCTGTCAGTTTACTTCACTGTCCATCAGGAAACTCTGTAAATAACAGAGTTCAGGTGGTCATCTGTGGGTCGTTAGGGTCATCTGTGGGTCGTTAAGGACACCTGTGGGTCGTTAAGGACACCTGTGGGTCGTTAGGGTCACCTGTGGGTCGTTAGGGTCACCTGTGGGTCGTTAAGGACACCTGTGGGTCGTTAAGGACACCTGTGGGTCGTTAAGGACACCTGTGGGTCGTTAGGGTCACCTGTGGGTCGTTAAGGTCACCTGTGGGTCGTTAGGACACCTGTGGGTCGTTAAAGACACCTGTGGGTCGTTAAGGTCACCTGTCGGTCGTTAAGGACACCTGTGGGTCGTTAAGGACACCTGTCGGTCGTTAAGGACACCTGTGGGTCGTTAAGGACACCTGTGGGTCGTTAAGGTCACCTGTGGGTCGTTAGGACACCTGTGGGTCGTTGTCTTACCCCTCCCTCTTGTGAGTCGTTCAGGTCACATGTTGTGGATGGTTGTTGAGGCGGAGCAGCCGGAGGACATCAGAGGGAAAACCAGAAAACATTTCCTCCATAAAATATGATCCAGTTTCACCAGAATCAGTGAAATAGTTGCTGCTGTGTGACTTAGTGCCGTAAAGCGTTACGTACTTCTCAAAGTTACATAGTGTGAGGACAGACGTACGAATGACAGAGACACCGTTCACCTGATCACAGGTCAGAGTGGATCAACAGCAGGTAAACTTCATTTATCCATCATGCTATAGCTTCTCTAACAGGTGCTCAGCTTCATGAACGTGAATGAACAGCTGCATATAAAGAGCTGTGTGCTGCTGCATTGCTTTCTGCAGCCAGGCGTTGGGATATGTAGGCCAACGCAGCGAGCAGGCAGGGACCGCGGGCACGGGAGGAGGAGGAGGAGGGAAGAGTGTGTGGAGGGGTATAGGAAGAGAGAGAGGGAGGGTATAGGAAGAAGAGGAGGAGGAGGAGGAGGGATGAGGTGAAGAGAGGAGAGTTGTCCTCAGAATGACCCACACCAGCACCAGACAGCCTCACCCCCTCCTCCCTCTCAGTCTATATCTCTTCATGCTCGCTCGCTCTTTGCTGCGTAATCGGCTGAAAAATGGGAAAAAAAGCGTCCGGGACGTCGGCACTCTTAAAAAAACGCCATGAAAAGGTTCAATAAGGAACCTCAGAGTTCAGCAGAGCGGTGAAGACGGAGCTCTGAACGTGTTTCTGACCCGGTTTGTCAGTTAAAGTTTTTTTACACTGATTAAATGATGCATGTGAAACTTTTCTCTCATAGTTTAAAGACAAGTGGTCTTTAGTCTGTGTAAAGACAATTACAACATTAATCATGTTGGGAAAGAGTTGCTGTGAAAAGACTTTGAACGATATATTCACTGAAATGTGGAGTCAGAGGTTCAAACTGTTTCCAGGATTTTGTGGGCGGTCCTTAAAGGGCGGCTCGATGACACGCTGAGGCCGCCCTGAGCAAAAAGACATTTAGATTAATTCATCTCAGCTCAGAGTGTTTCAAAGTTAGTCTTTCAAATTTGGCTTTCTTCTTTGGTCTGACAAACTCATGTGGAGCCGGTGTCATGCCAGAACTGGAGCTGGTCACTGCGTAAGTTAGTTTCAGGGGCCACGTTAGCTGCTAAACTCATTCGGAAAGCTATAAATAACACTTCCACTCTGCCGCAGTGTGTTTTCTGCTTATCATTAATTAATCATTCTTGATTCTTAATTGTTTTTTATCGGTTTGTCTTTTAAATGTTTTAGCTCTTAGCAAAGTTGGCGACTCACTAGTTTTTGATCATTGATATTTTTTCACATACAAATTTTAATAAACAACAATGAAACATTCTGCAGCTTTCCTGTTGTAATTATTTTTACTCTTGTTGTTTACTGTGAATCCATTTTAGCGAATGAGCTCCGTCTCTTCTGCTGTGACCGAAATCTGCTCGATACTTGGACTACAATGGAAACCCGGTGCGATCCTCATTGTTATGTTGCTACTCTTACTTCAGTAAAACATATCTCGTCGTCATCAGCAGCAGGCGAACATTTCGTCCTCAAAGTTGACGTGTAACTAAACTGTGACGGCGAGACGACCGGGTCAGAACATCTTCTTCTGCAGCTTTCGTGGGTTGTTCCCGGCCTGCAGGGGTCACTACCGATCAAAAGGCCTGAGGCGGCTTCATGGGTGCCCCAAGGCTCATTGTTGCACGTGGGGAACTGCTGACAAAGTTCAAGAAATCAGAACAATGGTCAATGATGCTTGACATGGACTACAGAACAACTCGTTTCACGGACACGTTACTCCCTGATGACCGTGGCCTTTTTTGTAAAGATATTTCAGGAATGAACAAAGTTCGTCCAAACAAGTCCGATCCATGGAGGTCACACCTCCAAACTTCCAGAACTTAAAGGATCTGCCACTAACGTCAGAGGTCCAGTCTCACCGGGCACGTCTCCGTCACATCGCTGGTTTGTTCCGTCAACTTCAAACTCCACCGTGAGCGTCTCAGCAGCGTTTCTCTTTCCAGACTTTGTTGACTTGGTCATTCTCCTTGTTCATGTTCTTCTAAACATGCTTCTACATTGTAAATATGCGACACACGTCATTTGTTTCTCCTTTGTCTGTTTTTACGACCGGCAGTTTGCATGGAGTGTTTTATTTTGAAAGTCCACTGGCTTCTCTGTGCTGTTTGTGTGTCTGGCTTCCTGTCTCTGCGTCCGTCAGAGATAGAACAGACGCGTTGAATTCAACGTGGAGCCAAGCGGTGAGGTTTGATACATTGAGCACACGCCTCGACCAAACGGGGGCGGCGGTCTAAACGTTCTGACTGACTGAACCCAAAAAAGGTTCAAAACAGACCTGCCTGTTTCAAGAGTGTGCTACGATGCAGGAGTGTGTGTTTGTGTTTTTTCAAGTGTGTGTGTGAAGCATTAAACACGACGTGCCATATAGACTCGAACACACTCGTACACACTGTGTGTGTGTGTTGGTAGAAGTAGGTCAGTAGTGAAAGGGTTCTCGACTGTCCTCACACGGCCTCTGTTCGGCCCGTCACACCACTCGTGTCGACTCTAATTTTCTCCTCCTCCTCCTCCTCCTCCTCCTCATCCCTTTCTCTCTGCTCTGATTAGGAGGGGAGCAGGTCCCACCCCTGGTTCAGACGGGTCTTGTGCAGGTTAACTCTTTGGTTGCCGCCTCTCTTCTTCTTTTGTTTTCTTTGTTTTATCCTTAAAAAAAAAAAAAAAAAAAAATCTGTTTTTATGTTTTTAATCTCCGGCGAGGCCGGCGGTCTGCTCGTGTTTTCACAGAGGCCCCTGCCAGACCATTTGCGGCATGTAACTGGTGTTTTCGAGGGAGACCAGACGCCACAAAATGGGGCAGAGCTCGGCGTTGTGAGCGACATGAATCAACCTTTTTTTCCCCTGATGTTTCATTCACTAACAGAGGCACAAAAAAAAAAAAAGCTGAAGAGTGGCAGCCGCTTTTCAGCCAGTGAACTTCCAGGAAGGCTGGATAATGCCAGATCTGTGAACAAATGGTGTATTACCTAACCCTGCCAGCTTTACATGATTTACAGTAAAGCCAGGCCAGGGCGGCTGTCTGAGCTCACACTGCCACCTGCTGGACGGAACAAGCAACAGAAATAAGACCAAACGCCTGATTTCACCAGACGTGCCAAAACGCCCCAACATGGCTCCCGAAAAATGTCTCGGAGAAATAAAATCTAAATTTTAAAAAAAATGCCCTCGCCAAAATAAAAATCAAATTTGATGAAAAGGTGAAAAAACAAAAAACAAAAACAAAACCCGGCGTGTCGGTTAAAAAAGGTGGAGCGGTCTGAAGAACAGAACGTTCCTCTGGACTGGTTGGTCTGGTTTCTATGGTGCTCCGAGTATCTATGGCATTTTACCAGGCGCACTTGGCGACGGTGCTTGAATACCTTGAATGACTCAGGCGGGTCACCAAGGACACGGAAAAAAATTTAAATAAATAGAGGCTCGGTGTGGGAATGAAGACGACGCTGACGGGGAATTTTCAAAACGGGACAGAAGCACACCCGAGTTTTCTGACGAGGAAACGCATCTTTACATTGTTCTTCAAAAGGTCAAAGGTCAAAGCTTCATAAATGAATGATTTTTATAATTATCGAATATTTTCTATCCACTGACTCGTCGATTCGGCTCATTAGGGAGTAATAGTAACAGTGAGGTTCAGAGCCGAAACCTTTCATGGATTCATCGACACAACATTAATCAGCTCGTACAAACAGAAAGAGGATTATTAAATGTGACAATTTCCCAAAATTTAATTAATTTTAAACTGAATGTTTTGACAAAACTAGACAATAAAAGAGTTGTTACTATAGTTTTCAAAATATGGAGGAATTTTTCCTTGATTAATTCAGTTTTATCCCTTAAAATGTCAGAAAAAATGTTTAATAGTGAAACATGAAGATTTCTTTATGAACTGAATCTTTCACCATTTCTGACATTTTATGAACTAAACGATGATTAATTAAGAAAACTGATCAAAATAACTGCTAATTAATTTAATGACGAGTGCTGGGATTGTTATTTTTAATATTAAATGTGACGATTTTCTTTGTTTCAGTCACAGCTTTGTCCCTAAAATACCAGAAAATGAAACATGATTTTTTTTCTCTTTGTGACTGAAAAGTTTCCTTGTAAACTGAATTCAAGACGTCACTTCAGCACATTTAATTAACTCAACGACGTATTAATGAATTGAGCAAATACATGGCAGACTGATCAATAATAAATGCAGCTGTAATAACACAAGCGAGTGCTGGAAACATTTTCCTATTCAAACTTATTAAATGTGACGATTTCTGACTAATTTCATCGTTTTATTCTGTTTTTTCCTATTTGGTCAGAAAATAGTGAAATATGTCAGAAAAGGATTTTTAATTTAAAGAAATCTTCACATTTAATAATACTTCATTTCATGCAGTTCAGGGAGTACAGGCACCTCTAAAGTACTCGAGTACTTTTCATTTAAAAGAGAAACAAACAAAAAAAAACAGAATCAAACTTTTTCCACTTTTTATTTTTTGCTTGCAGACAAAAAAGAAAAAAAAGAAGATATCCATGAAAGTCCAGATATAATAAATAAATTAACTACTAAAAACTGTTGGCTATTAAAGCGTCTGGCAGAGAAGTTACAGATCATGACGGATCCATCATGTCGCTGTTTGTTATGAAAAAAACAAAGAAATCAGAGACGCTGATCGGAGCGTTCACCGCCGCTCGACCCGCTGATTGTTCTGTGACGTTGCATATTCTAACATTTTCCTACACGGTTCAGTAAACACAGGAAGTGACAGAGAGAGCAGAGAAAAGCAAAATAAAAGCTTTTTTTTTTTCCTTTTTTAATTCACCCCACGTATGAAAAGTTTAAAAAGTTCCCGTGGGGAACCGAGCCAAGTGCTTTGTGGTTTCTTGTCCCTAAAATGTCGTTGTGGAAAACCTGAAAGAGTTTGTCGACTAGTTCACCCGTATGTGAGCAGATAAACGCACCAATAACCACGTCTTCTTCTTCTTTAATTATTCTTTTTAAAGTGAGTCTTACTTTGGCGGCGAGGACACAAAACAAAAACAAACAAAACGCCGTCTTCACGACAGAACTCTCCGCGTACTCGTGTTTTCATGCATACAGTATCGAACTCTAGAAAAAAGAAAAGCTGTCAAAGTGTAAATGTCACAATCTTACCGAGTTTGTAGCTTAACTGACTGAGGTAAAGTTGCCTGTTTTCCTGAAGAAGAGCACACATGCCGTTTTTTTTTTTCCTTTATATATATTTTGGACACAAACAGTGTTTGGGTTCATCAAGTCCATCAACTCCAAAACTTTAAAAAACTTTTTAAACTTTCATGTTGAGCTGGACGTCAAAGGAAAAAAAACACCTTTAAAAACAGTTACCCAGAATGCCTTTCACCACGCCTCAGTCAAAGATCATATGTTTACAGAGAGTTAAACTCTATTACAGGCTCAAGTTGGATATTTGAACATGGGGACCTATGGGGAGTCAAGTGCACGACATCATGGACACGGAGGTCGTCGCTTGGCGTTGACGTATTATTTGAACGTCGACGAACCGTCCAAGTCCAAAACAAGACGGACGGCCATTTTAACTTTTTTGTATCAGTGTTATTTCTCCACGTCGAAAGGATCCGGATCAGATGAAGCGCCTCCATCACCAAGACTCTAAGAGACGCCGGGTGAAACCTTCGTTCACCACGGCACGGCGCGCCTAGTGGTTTTTAAAATGGCCGTACCAGGCCAGTTACACCGTTCACCGTGAAGAACCACCCTGATAAATGTGACGGGACAAACGCAGATGACAAGTTGATATCGTGGCGGAAACGGTGGCGGTGTGTAACCTGAACCCAAACACAGAGTCATGATCGATGTAATGAACCATCACAGATGAACATGGTCGAGTTCATCTCCATGGTTCAATCCCACCGAGCACTCGAGTTAAACTGAATCTTCGACAATCGAAAAATCACTTCAGTAAATCTGATGTGAACGTTTTTAAAGGTGGATTTTTTAAAGTTGGTTTTTGGAGGTAAATTCACAAACTGAGTCGATGACGTTGAATCGGACCCAAACACTCGCTAACATGGAAATTATCATCACCATATTCAAGAAGAACTCATAATAGCGTAATAATAGTAAAATGATTCAGTCCCTGTTACGTTAACACGTCGCTCAGACTAACAAAAAAAAAAAAATATACAAAACTGTTAAGGTGGAATTTATTCCAGCACTGATTCTTTAAAAGTTCTTTTTATTCAAAAACAAAAACTTAGAAAACAGAATGGCACGAATCCGCGTTTGGTTTTAAAAACCTCAAAATGTTTTTTTGGGAACGCTCCCTGGAGAAAAAGATCTGATGGTCCTTTATTCTGAAAAACTTTATATTAATGAGAAATCCATGCGAGGTCTCACCTCTTAAAAATGATTTTCTTTATACAAAGTTTACCTTAAAACATTGATTTTTTTTAATATATATATATATATATATATATATATATATATATATATATATATATATATATATATATATATATATATATTAAGAAAAATGACGTTAAAAGGCCCTGTCACTCGCCAAAATAAAAGCCTCGTCGCTGGAACTTACTCTCGTTGGTGACGTGTGGCGAGACGTCCGGTTGGTCCCCACAGAAACAAACCACATCCTGATGCTTTGTCCGTCGTCTCAGTGCTTCTCAGCGGCATCAGGACCCAAAGTTCATCTCCAAAGGCACAAACCCGTCATCCATCTTCGCTGCGACTGTCTCGAGCTTCGTGCGGCCATCTTTGGATCCTGAGCCGCCAGCTGAGAAACACTGATGCGAGTCATCCTCCGCGTTGTCTCCGGGGTGGGGGAAGCGATGTCAATGCTGCGGGACGAGAGAGGAAACATCCAGTTAGGACAAGAAGCTGTCGAACACATGAAGTACCAGCAGAGTCTACACGAAAGTTAGTTTGATTTATTCATACACACGAACATAAAATCAAACGTGAAAACAAACAGACACCAGCTTTTTCTCAAAATTCAGATTTTCTTCTTTTTAACATTTTGGCAGGTTTTTCTTAAAATTCTGACTTTTCAAAATTTTTGGCATTTTTCTCAATTCTGACCTTTTTCTAAGTTTTTGGCTTTTTTCAAAAAAAAAAAAAATTGCCTTTTTTTCTTAAAATGTACATTTGTCCTCAAAATTCAGATTTTTTCTTCTCAACATTTTGGCAGTTTTTCTTAAATTTCTGTCTTTTTCTTAAATTTCCGTCTTGTCCACTCACTTGTCTGCTCATGTCTGCTCCTCTGCTGGAGGCTGGGATTGGCAGACGCTTTCAGATTCCTCCTGGATCGTGTCATCCTCCTCCTCCTCCTCCTCATCTTCCTCTTCTTTCTCCTCCTCTTCTTCCTCGTTGCAGTCGTCGTCAGTGGCCTCCTCTCCTTGTTCTTTCACCTCCATCTCTCCCTCGCTGTCTCCGTGCTCTGCTGTTCCCTCCTCTTCTTCCTCCTCCTCTTCTTCCTCCTCTCCTTCTTCTTCTTCCTCCTCCTCCTCCTCTTCCTCCTCGTCCTCTTCCTCCCCTTCGGCCTCCTCGTCACTGTAGGGCTCCTTGCCCTCCTCCACCCTCCTGGCGGTCTCGGAGAACCAGTCCCTCACCTGCTCGTAGCTCATGCTGGACTTTGTCACCAGGTCGTCCAGGTCTTTCTCGCTCAGGGCTCGGTGTTTGAGGTAGTAGTCCTTCAGAAACGCCTTTCCGGACTTCACCTGCAGGCGGACAGGTGACAGGTGACGAAACAACGCAGTCTGCATTTTTAATTTTTAAAGAACTGAAATGAGAAGCTGAACTTCAGAACACTCCACAAACTTATTTACTAAAGAAACAAAGTTTCCATTCTTTCAAAGATTTCAAGGACTCCTGGAAACAATGCATGTTCTTCCTGGAAGACTGAATCCTTTAACACATTAAAAGGAAACTCTTTAAGGCTTTCAGGAAGAATCTGATCAGTAAATTAAACTACATCACATTTAAATTATTACTCAGCTCTGTGTGTGACACCTCACCGTCTACCAGGACCAGAAACCTCCACAACGTCTCTGTAAAAACTCGTCTCGTTAGACTGTTTCTGTCCGTGTGCTGCACACTGACCTTGATGGCGGTGGCGCCCCCCTGTGGAGATCGTTTGCAGGGATACGGCCGGCGTGTCCTCCTGGACCAACCCCGGAAACGCTTCCTGGACTTCTTCTTTGCTCCGCCGTTCAGCGCCTCGTCCACCTGAAACCCGACAGAGAGTCGCTGCAAGTCAGAGAGTGAGACTGAAAACAGAGATTTAAAGATTTCTGAAGCAGAACGTTTTACAAACGTTTTTTTGTAAAATAAAACATTTAAAGTTCAGCTGCTGAACAAACGTCGGCTGATTTGGACGTACAGTACATTTATATATTATATATTTATCCTTGTGATCTTCTGCTGGAATTCACTCACCAACATCACTGAAATGTGTTTTGTCGTCCAGAGGACAGCGTTACCTGTCTGGGCCCTGTGTCTGTCACTAAATCAAACCCTGCAGTGCACTGAGCTGCTGTAGCTGCTTCATCATTTTCCCTCCTTGTCTGTTTGCTCTCCTCCTCTCTCTGTAGTAACTTCATCTTCCTCTGGATCCTCTTGCTCTCTCTGACTTGACCTTTGCCTGTTCTCCCTCAGCATCTCCTGCCTGACCCTTCAAGATACACAATGAACTGAATTAATAACTGATCAACATGGAGGCTAAAACAGGCCGAACGACGCCACTGCTGCCGTCGCTGTTCTGATATTTGGTTTTTATTTGTTTGTCTGTGACTTCCTGAGAATCATTTCACGTAAGTTTGTGATTTTAAATCGTTGTCCGTCTGCTTCGTTCTTTGAGAATAAACCGGATCACCGATCAACCTCCACAATAAAAGTCAGGAAACTGACTGATCGCGTCGTCCTTGTCGTCGCTTACCTTCCCGCTCTGGTAGAGGTAGTACCACTTCAGGTTGCTGTTCTTGCAGGCGTAGCGTGTGTCTCCGAACCAGTTGACGATGTACGTCCTCGGCAGCCCGCTCTCCTCCGCCATCTGGTCGTACTCCTCTGCTGTCGGCCACTGCGTGCGGACGAAGGCCTTCTTCAGGATGTGGAGCTGCTCCGGCGTCTTCTTCATCGTCTTCCTGCTGTAAGGTGGCGTGGTCTGCCGCTCCTGTGTGGAGGACGAAGGCGTGGTGCCCGGTTTCGCCATCTCGTCGCCTCCCTCGTCGTCGTCGTCGTCTTCCTTCGACAGCACCACAGATGGTATCTTCCGCCTCTCCGTAAACCAGGCGTCCACCTCACGCCGCGTCAGCTTCGTCTCCGCCCGCAGTCGGCTCAACTCCTCGTCTGAGGGCGTGTCTGATTTCTGGAAGCTGGCCTCGAGGATCAGCAGCTGCTCCGGAGTCTTCTCCTTGAACTTCTGCGGCGTGAAGTCAGGGAAAGCGTGGCGGAACTTGACCCGCGGGTCGCTGGAGGAACCCGACGAGCCCGGGGCGTTGGCAGAAGTCGGGGAGGAATCACTGGCGTCATCGCTGGAGTCGATGACAATCGTGGCGGTGGTGGCGGCGTTGCCGCTGTTGTTGCTGTCGTTAAGGCTGCCGCTGTTGTTCCTTCCTCCTCGGCCTCCTGCCGGCGCTCTGCCAGACGGGGCGTCGCTGAGCAGCACGCCGTGGTGATCCTTTGAGTTCCTCTGGTTGTAGCGCGTGTCGCTGAACCACTTCTTTATTGCTCGTTTGGAGAGTTTGGTGACCTGCATGAGCCGCGATATCTCCGCCTCCGTGGCGAACTGCCTCCTGCCGTAGCTCGCCTTCAGTTCTGCCAGCTGCTCCTTAGACTTCTTCGGTTTGGTCGCCGATGAGTCCAAACCGAGTGCCGCGCCGGCTGACATCTCAGTCTTTGATTCCGAAGTCGACGGTTCGGCGGCTTTCGGCTGGTTCCCGGGAACGCCGGCGACTGTCAGGGTGATGGGGGAGGCGACCGGCACGGTGCTGCCGTTACCGGCCACCTGAGTGAGGACAAGGCCCGGCTGGCCGACGATCTGACAGGTCTGGAAGATGGACTGCAGGCCGTTGGTGGCCGCGGCGATGTTGGCGGGAATGACGGTGATGGTCTGAGGGACGGTCTGCACCGTGCCGTTAAACTTCTTCCTCCTCGCCTCCTCCACCTGCAGAGAGAAGCAACAAGGAGAGTTCATCGACACATTTCACACCGGACTTTTTAACGGGTACTCGCCATGGCGCCCGTTGGGTTTGAGCCATGGTAAAGTGACGGTACCACTTCATGCCTCGTGCTTTGTGTGATTGATTCAGAATGATTCGAACTCTTGGGCATCAACTCAACTTGCCATGTTTACAGGACTATGACTGCATGAACGCCATCAAGCATGGAAGTGGAAACGTTTGGAGCCGTTTCTCTGCTTAGGGTACAGGACAACCTCCTACCTCCCTCAGCCAGGAAACAACCCAAAACATACAGCCAATGCAACAAAGGTGTGGCTCAAGAAAAAACATATTAAGGTCCTGGAAAACCTGTGGAGAGAGCTGAAGCTTCGAGTTGCCAAGCGACTGCCCAGAAACCTCAAAGATGATCTGCAAAGAAGAGTGGATCAAAGAGCGCCAATGACAAGAAACATCCAGGACCAATTTAAAACTTTTATATAATGTTTTTTTCTGAAGTCAGTAATCTTCAGACTTTGTGGAACATGAACAGAATTAAACTGTTCGCTTCTGCTGATGAAGACCATGTGATGAAAGCTGCAGATCAGCTGACATCGTTTTGTCACGATATGATAAATTTTGTTGTGTCATGTATGTATCGGTCCCAGATAACGAGTCGTGGACACCACCGTCACCACGGCACCTGTCCTGACCGGTCTTCAATCTTAATCCTCTACAAGCGTCTAAAAAAGCTAAAAAGAGGAAAGCAGAGCTTGAAGAAAGGTCACATAGGTGACGCAGGTCAAAATGATGAAGTGATCGGATGGACGACACTGATGAGGCTGAAGATCTGATCTGATTGGGCGATCCATCAAATGTAACAAACTTTATATCTGACGCCGATTCGACTTCATGTTTCTTTTCTCTGCTGCTACGACACTCGAGTTCACCGAGTTAAAGTCGTCTGCAGGCAGAACGCGTCTCCGCCTGATTATTCACGAGGAAACAAACTTTAAAAGACATCAGATCCAAAAAACAAAACAAAACAGAAATCGTGTCATGACCGACCTCCTCCGGCGTCCAGCTCACTCCGTGTTTCAGCCTCTGAGCAGAAAACCAGACTTTAATCTGCTCCTCGCTGAACTTTGTCTGTGAAGACAAACCCATGATCTCCGACACCGAGGGGTATGGGAACCTACGGGCAGAAAAAAAAAAATCAGTTTGACTGAGGACACAAGTGGAACAACACAGTGAGTGCAGATCAGTTCACTGTGGAAGATTTTCAGATGCAATCCTTTTAGTTTTCGTCAGTTTTATTCGCCGAAAAATGAAGAAATGTTTCTCGTCAGTGAGATGAAGAGACTCTTAACAAAGGGTTTTGCTGCTATTTAACAATAAAGTTGCAAAATCTTCCGTTCCGTGTCGTCCCGTCGACGCGTCATCCAGGATCAGTCCTGACAAATGTGCTGGTATGATGCATGAGGTCAGTGTTCTGTGGGTCGGGTTGGTTTCCGGTCGTCGAATAAAAGATATTTTTGTAGGTCGATGATGCCGATTGGCTCTCGTTAAACTCAGAGTGAGTTTAGACCAAAGTGTTTTTACCCACCCAGCCAAATTTTAAATTTGAAAGACTGACTCTGAAACACTCTGAGCTGAGATGAATTCATCTCTGTCTCTCTGCTCAGGGCGGCCTCAGCGTGTCATCGAGCCGCCCTTTAAGGACCGCCCACAAAATCCTGAAAACTGTTTGAACCTCTGACTCCACATTTTAGTGACATATCATTCAAAGTTTCTTTATGTGTTTTCAGCAACTATTTTACAACATGTTTGATGTGTTTTGAAAGAAATGTTTTTTCCACCAGACTTTAAACTAACCACGGTTCTTCTGGTGGGGTTGAAATATTGACGAGGACGGCCAGCTCCGGTCGCCGTGGCACATACGGAACGCGTCGTATCCGTGCACGGTAAAATTTTGCCTTTAAAGATTCCTCAGCTGTGTGTCACCTCCGCTCTCTCTGACTTGTTGGGTAGAACTGTTTTGAATTTTTAAATGTCTAAAAGCTCACTGCGAACTCTTGAGACCCGTCAGTCAACGAAACAAACATTTAGTTTTAGAACTGAAAGAAGTCGCTGATAAACATTTTTACATCATAGGTAACGTTAACGAAATAAACAGAACTCAAGTCTCAGTTTGTGTCTCTACGTGACGTCACAGTTTCAAAGCATCGTGCACACACACACACACACACACACACACACACACATTGATCTAAAGAGGCAATGTAAGAAGTTGTAGCCCCGCCCCTTCAGGTGCAGGTACCTGTTGTAGGCGCTGACCAGCAGGACGTTGTTGTCCATGGCGGTGTTGTAGGTGGGGATGCTGCTGATGGGGATGAGGAGCTGAGTCTGTGTCTGGCTGCTGTTCTGCTGGTTCTGCAGGGCCGACAGAACCTGAGCCAGCGTCCCCGGAGGCAGCACGGCGCCGCCGCCCGGGCTGCTTTTAATCTGCAGCACGTTGGGGCTGTTGACCACGATGCTCTGCGGGACGGCCTGGACGTGCACCGGCGCAGAGACGGGGATGAGACGCGGGGCGGGGACGGTCATCAGGGCCGGAGACAGCGTGGGCGGCTCCTTGTTCTCGTCGTCATCGTCTTCGTCGTCGCTCTCCACTTTGATGACATCGTCGACGGCCATTTTGTGCGAGGCGGTGAACTTCTTGGGCTCCGGCCTGCTCTTGATCCTCATGATGGGCGTCTTGCTGAGGGCGATGCCTTTGCGGGACGTGTCCTCTGCCTCGTCGTCCTCCACTTTGACGAAGCTGCCATCGAAGGTGAGGTCGTTGACCGTCTGCTGGAAGATGGTCTCGTTGTTTCGTTTCACCATCGTCCGCGTGAAGTTGTCCTCGCCCGGGTGGAGGCGAGCGTTGTGGGCGAGCAGCGTATCATAACTGGGTGGAGAGAAACGAAGGTCAGTACTTCTTTAATTTGAAATAAGCGTCTACACATCTCACGTCAACCTCGAGGAGGAACTTCTGGATAAAGACTCTGTTACTGCGAGAAAGCTCAGGAAGTGTTTTGTGGTCAATCAAAGTGTGTGAATGAGACTGATCCGCTGCCAGGAGCTTCAGTTGTCATTAATCACGACCACAAGCTCCAAAACAAGCGAACAGACACACAGCGCTGAGCTGAGAGACGAAAAGGCTCCACGAAGAGCGGCGACATCGCGCACTCATTTGATTTATTAAAGGACTGAAGCACTGATCCACAGTCAGACGGTGAAGTGATGTGCTGTAGCTAGAAGAGCTTCACCGCTTTACCTCGACGCCAGACAGGAAACTGAAGATCTGCGCTCTCTCCAAAGACACCAGAGCTCATTGACAAAGAACCACACTGCTGCACAGACTAACCGGCGAGGTAAGAAAGTTATTTCCTGTCTGACTCACAGCGGTTAGATTCAAACTTTTACAGTGGACGCTACATTTGAGATATTTTCATCACTTCATCTTTAAAACCACAATTTGACCTCGCAGAAGACGGGGCTGCTGGTCTACTGATGTGTCAGTTTACTCGTGTTTTTGTGGGACTTTGGTGTTTAATTAATGTTAGTTTCTGTGGATCAGACCATCAAACTCTCTGTGTGCTTTGGAGACAGTCAGAGCTGCTTCAGTTTCGCAGGGGAAACATCCTGAATATATCGTGCACCGGTTGGTCCGTCGTCTACTGTCTGTGGATCAGGACCCGACACACTTCAGCCTGTCCCTTTAAAATAAAAACAGGTTCATGAACAAATACACAAACGAGCATCAACAGAAAACTCTCCCACACACACACACACATGGTATAAACACAGTGTCACACCTCTTGGTGTGGTAGTCACACTCCATGCAGACGTAGGAGGTGTTGATGACGACGTCGGGATGCTCGGCGTCCACGTGCATGGTGAACTGGTTGAGCTCGGTGGTCTGGAAGCTGCAGTATTTACACTCGTAGCCTCCCTCGGCCATGTTCGAGTCCAGATAGACGTCGACGGCGGCGGCAGCATCCTCGCCCCGCTCCTCCAGCAGAGCCGACACCTCCGAGGAGGAGACGGCCCCGACGCCGTTACTATCCTCCGGATCGGCCACGTCGGTGACGTCCTCCATCTCCTGATCCGAGTCGACGGTTTCTCGAGGGGGAACCATGCAGGGGATGGTGGACTTCCTCCTGCTCGCCATCCTGAGGTGCGATGAGCGATCCGTGCAGCCGAGTGTGAAAGCGGTGTCAGTTCAGGTCGTCCTCGCGTGGCTCCATAAAGCCGGACGTCATCAGTCGAAATGTTTCTTTAACTATCTGACGACAAGAGAGCAACAGAGCGTTACATTCAAGGCACGTGGGACGTTTCAGCTTCAGCTCATTTGATGCATTCAGGTGCAAATAAACACAGACATAAATCATGTTGATGCTCAGAGTGTTAGTGTTTGTGCCACAGGTGTTTTGAACCACTGGGAAGAAGAAGAAGAAGAAGAAGAAGAAGAGGTTTACTGGGAGTGGCGCCACTGTCGTGCCAGAACAGGAGCTGGGCGAGCAGGCAGTGTGTCAATGTAAAAACTTGTGTTATTTTCCTTTATTTTAAAGATCGATTGAGTCACACGACATCAGAAACTGTGGAAGAGGCTTTCAGGGAATGCCAGAAGAGCCAGTGTCGTGCCAGAACAGGAGCCGAAGAGGAGTATGTAATGAAACAGTGAAACTGGCGACTTTAAATCGCAGAAATACAAATTTCCAGGTGGTGTTTTCTTTAATTATGCTGCAGCTGGGGCTCTAATTATCACGTTATTAATCACATCCTCTGTGCTGTGGGTTGGACATGAGTGGACTAACCCTTTAAACACACACACACACACACACACACACACACACACACACACACACACACACACACACACACAGATACAGATGTGTTACCCACAGCTAGCTCTCAGTGAGCAACAACCAGAGAAAGAGGAACGACAACAAGCCCGACAGCAGCCGCCTCTGACACCTCCATCCCGGGCTAGCGTTAGCTCGCTGCTCGCTGGTTGTTCCACGGGGCGGGCGGCTGAGTGTGCCCGGGGAACAGGCTCCCACAGGCGGCCCCGCTGTCCGCCTAGGTGTGCGCGGTTACCTGGGTGAGTCTGCGGCCGTTAGTTAGCTCCGTGTAGCGGCGGTAGCTCGGTGTGTTGGTGCGCAGTCCTTCCGCCTTTTAGCCGAACACACCGAGGATCCCATCTGCTTCCAGCCGGACTCGGAGCCGCTGCGACGGCCCGCGGGACGAGCCAACTACCGCCCGTTAGCGCTGCTTTCGGCTGGCGGCGCCGCGGCTCGCATCGCCGGGCGTTTCCTCCGGTGTGTCGTCGGTAAAAAAGGGCAGCTCGGTGGAAGAAGCACCGACACTTCACCGAGACATTTTCTTTTTTTGTACCGCGCCGCTACAAGCAGGCGACGGCCGAGAAACACATCCGGAGTGAACATTTCAAAATAAAAGCTGGAACTGAGGCATTCACCAAACAAGGTAAAAATAAATAAATAATAATTATTATTAATTTAAATATTTCAGTTGTTATTATATTGTTATATATATTATTATTGTTGTTATTATATTATTATTGAATCTATTATCATGACATTATTATTATTATTATTAGCATCATTATTTTCGTTATTATTTTTATGAACGACTCACTACAGTGGATAACAACAATAGTGTCATAAACTACAACAACAATAATATTAAACTACTATTATTCTTTATCCCTATATCCCTGTTTTATATTTTTATAAAACATGTCTATTACTACAGTTACTTTCTACGTTTCGTATAGTTTTGTATTTGTATAGATGAATTAACTTCTTAACAGTTAACAATATATTTAATTTTTGTTTATGCAAATGTTTAATTTCACTACAAATGCATAATCTTTCTGTACATATTTAATTTAAATTTAATTATTAGTAGTACATACATCATTTTTTTTATTATTTAATTAAAGATAGCTACAAATGTCTGGGTTGATATCACTTAAAACTATAAAATGTAAGCATGAAATTATGTTATAAAAACAGTTTGGCATGATTTATTTTTTGTTAGTTTAATGAAAAAATGTATAGATATGTACACTTAATATTTTTTTACTTTTTCTATTTCTGTACATGTTGTTGTATTGTGCACGCTGCTGTCTCTGTTTGTTTTAATTAATTAAATAAAAGCTCCAGCTTTTATTTTTTATTTTTTTCCCCAGTCTTTTATTTTGAAGGTGTCGGCGCGGGGCGGAAATGACCGCGCGGTGTACCGCAGGTCAGAGTGACAGCTTTATGTGAAGCGTGCGTCGTTGCGTCACAGAGAGACGTCAGCAGCGTGTACTCAGAGTCACACCGTGTACCGACTGAAGTATTCCTGAAGTATGAGGAATACTACTTGTACTGCAGAGTCGGACACGTTTACTGTGTCACTGTCGGTCCTTTAATTTGGAAAAATCACATTTTAGAACCTGCAGTTCCTCTAACGTCCACCTGAGGCTGGCTCCAGCAGTGAGTCAGTCTCCATAAGTCCCCATGTTTCACAGCAGAAATAAACATGTTTACAGCCTGGTACAAAAAACAGTTTTGGTCTCTGTAGCTAATTTCCCCGTTCATGACTGTACTGAGGGTGAATTTATATACAACTCACCTGTTCACATTATATTAAGGCTTAAAGTTATGCAGGATTAAGAGCGGGGACGCTTGTTGTTGGGATAATATGAGTACACGACAGAATATATCACACAGATCTGCGGAAATGTCACACATATCTTTAATATGAAAACAAAACAATCTAAAATATCTAAAGATTATTTTCCACATTTGACCCGAGCCGTCGTCAGAGCCAAATAAAAAAGACTGATCTGTTCTGCTTATCCTAACATCAAACATACAAACACAATCATAATTAAATTTATATCATACATACATTAAAGTTAAATAACTGGTCACAACTCCCTGTTTGCATACGCTAAAGTTTTATTCAGATTAACGAGGGATCAAGAGAAGCCGTCGACTTCTTTCTGCATTTCCTGGAAAACAAACAAACAAACATTAAAATGTTTGATCAGTCGCATCGATTAAAGGTCCAGCGTGTCAGAGGATGCTTGGAAGAGGAAGATGAGGTGAGGGGTATTCATCTGTGTTTCATTCATGATAACTGGAAACAGGACGCACCTGGATGAGCTCCGTCTTGTTGTAGATGTTTCGGTGTCTGTAGATGCTCTGGGCCAGCAGAGCGTAGAGCTTCTCCAGCGGCTCCACCTCGGCACCGTCGGTTTTAGCCACAGCTCTTCTGAGGAGATCCTGAGGGACACACGGAGAGTGCTGCTACCGCCAGCTCGCCTCTGACTCGTCCAGTGATGATGAACACCTGGCCGGACTCACCTTCAGCTTGCTGTGGCTGACCACCAGCTGTGACGTTCCCTCGTCGAGGTCCTCGGATCTGCCTCTGTTGAACAGCTGGATCTGCTCCATGGCCGCCTGGTTGGCTCTCGTCTCACTGCTCTGACTCTTCTCTGAGGAGGACGAGGCACAGGCGGTTAATGCAGGGGCAGGACTCTGGTTTCAGCTCTGCGTGTTCAGGGTTTATTCTGAGCAAACCAGGGTCGGTGATTGTTGGAACAGCGACGGTGTTAGTCTGTGTGTTTACCTGTTCGACAAGGACAACTTTTGCTTTTTTTGGTTTATCAGAGCGTAGGGAAGTCGTCGGGAAGCAGCAGTCAGCAGTTTGTCCAGAAACACAGAGGTTTCGGACTGCGCGGCGTCCTGGCGGCCGTGGCGTGAGGCACAGGCGTGCTTTAAGTGAGCGCGTGCTCGCGTCGATGCTGCGAGCGTCAGTTATCTCAGACGTGGAGAGTATTTGATCGAGGATTGTCGCCGGGTAGAGTTTGAGGACATTTTACGGTTTATTGATCTGATCTGAAGCTCGCCTGACGCCCTGTGACTTCCCAGATGGTTCTCTGTAACAAACCGAATCAGCTCCTCTCTGATCGCTCTCTCCAGGTGTTTCCTGGCTGAGTCTTCCAGGTTAAAGACGTCATGCCGACTGAAACCCTCACGGAGCATTCGAAGTTTCTGAGAGACGGTATCAGACAGAGTGTTCTCAGCTCGGCTCGACGCCCGGAGCCTCCGAGTCTGCGGCGTCGGCCTGTTGGAGCTTGTTCGGCGGCAGCAGCAGCCGTCTCACTTTCACTCCAGTTTACACACTTTGCATCTGCAGAAGCAGCGTAGCTCAGCTCAGTCTGGAGTCACTGGAGTTAGTAGAGCAAAGCACAGCGGCGTCCCCGTACAGGAGCATACAGACCTGTGTTGCTCAAGCGGACCCCGTTCGCCACCATCTTCAGGTTCGGGGGTGTGTTTGAGGGTCGGGTTCGGAGCCTTAGGTTCAGCCTCCCTGTGGCGATGCTGTCGGCGGGCTGGAGGTGGAGTGAGCGGTGGTACCCGTTCATGTGGACTCCATTTTGTCCATCTGTGATGCCGTTCAAGTCGTGACGATGCCCGTTCACAGCGGCTGCTTCACCGTCGCTGCTCTCCGACATGGCGGATGAGCTCGGGCACGCGGAGCCGCTCACTGCTCGCAAGTCGATGCCTCCGTTTTCCACCGGTCCTGACCCAGAGTTGCCTCGGCTGGACATGGAGGACGAGGACAACGAGGAGGAGGAGGAGGAGGAGGAGGAGGAGGGAGGGAACGGCAACTTCTTTCTCTTGGGTTTCTTGATGATGCCGGTGCTCCACTTGGACTTTCGTTTGTAACGTTTCTTCTTACGAGCTGCAAAGACAAACGAGAGGGAAGGGAGGAGAGGAGGAAACGAGAGGATGAGAGGAGAGGAGAGGAGAGGAGGGGAGGGGAGGGGAGGAGAGCTCGTTAGGAGGAGCAGAAAGTGAAGGCCGGAGGATGACGAGTGCAGTCAAACCTCTTCGTCTCGCAGCTCGATCTTCTCTCTCTCTTCGTCTGAACTCTGCCTCACTTCACTGATGCTCTGATGGTTAAACTCAGACTCTGCAGCTTCCTGTCCTGTCACGCTGCTTCACCCTCACTTTCACTTTGAAATGAACTTTGTGCTGCTGAGTGTAACTACTACATGTGTTTAAGTATAAGTTAAGTGAGTTTTCTGTCTGTAAACTTTATCATGTTTCCTCGAGGTTGAAAGTCGACGTTGCGATCTGACAAATCGTCATCGCTTTGCAGACAGCGATGCGTCGTCATGTTGTCCCACGTCTCCGTTAAAAGCTAAAGCTCGTCCGTCATCGTGGACTTACGTCGAGGTCCGGGACTGTTTCCGCGGAGCGTCGAGCTGCAGACGCCGTCGGCCTCCTCCGAGTTGGTCTCACAGGAAGAAGCTGAAGACAGAAAATAAGAGTTCATGCATTACAGGTCGGACGGTGAGAGGAGCAGCAGCTCGCTGCAGGTCTGTGGTTATCCGACTGAGAGTGAGACAGCTGCAGGAAGTCTGAGTGAGACAGCTGCAGGAAGTCTGAGTGAGACAGCTGCAGGAAGTCTGAGTGAGACAGCTGCAGGAAGTCTGAGTGAGACAGCTGCAGGACGTCTGAGTGAGACAGCTGCAGGACGTCTGAGTGAGACAGCTGCAGGACGTCTGAGTGAGACAGCTGCAGGAAGTCTGAGTGAGACAGCTGCAGGACGTCTGAGTGAGACAGCTGCAGGAAGTCTGAGTGAGACAGCTGCAGGACGTCTCACCTCGTGTGATGCGAGACGCTTTGATCTCCCTGCAGTGTCTCTCGAAGTCTTCGTCCAGCTCGTCTCTGATGATGGTGCGCATCATGTCCTTCAGGGCGTGCGCACGGTGACGGATGTGGCGGTCTGACACACACACACACACACACACACACACACACACACACACACAGTTACACATAAACAGTAAAACATAAACTTGAAGGTGAACTTAAATCAATTTTTTAAAATCCATGAATCGTGGACAAACGTCACAGTGTCCCAGAGTGAAAACTTTAAATGTGTCCAAACTCAAGTAGATTTAATTCACAGCTTCATCTTCTTCAATTTAAACTATAAAACTGTCACATCTGCATGATTTGCCTCTTTCACAGCTTAGTTCACATTCCTGCCGTGAACCCAGGTAAAGGATCTGCTTCTGTTTTATTTCACCTGTTCTCCCCTCATCAGACGAGATAGAGCTCCCGCCTTCACGTGGCCGACACGCATCTTCACACGCCTGGTTCTCGTATCTTTGGGTTCTCGGCGTGAATCGCTCTCGGCTGTCACTCACCCATGGGGTCGCTGTCGGGGTTGTACTCGAGGGCGTTCTGCCAGATGAGGTCGGCGTCTGACATGAACTCTCCGACGGTGACGTACTTCTGCTCGTCAATGTTGGTCAGCAGCGTGGAGAGGTCCATGGGCTTCTTGACCACCAGCAGGTAGTCCGGGACCTGGACAGGGTGGAGGCGGGGAGAAGGACTAAGCACTAGTTCTTATTTATATGCAGACTTTCTGCTCAAATAACAGGATCAGGAAGTTCACCTCCTCGATGTCGACCGGTTTGGTGAAAGCCTTGAAGCGGCGGTCCAGACTCAGGTGCTCTGTGACATTGCGCAGGAACAGGCGGAGCCCTCGCAGCACGTCCTCCTCCTGCTCCTCCAGGCAGAGGCGCTCCTGCTCCGACAGCTGGCGAGGCGGAGGAGGGGGAGCCACGGGGAGGATCTCCAGGGCCTGATTCACTGAGGAGGAGGAGCTCGTGGTTTAATCTCGTAACGGACAGGTCAAAGCATCTCAACAACGTGGGGTCACATACATGGCTGTTTCCTGGAGGACGGAGCCTCAGCGGCCTGGTTCAGAATGAGGTCCTCGAAGAAGTTGGTCCTCTCCAGCTCGGTGGGAACGCTGATGGTGTAAACCTCTCCGTACTCCTCCCGAAACAGAGACTGGATCTGAGGAGAGAAGGTTTAACTTCCTGTGCTAAAAACCGGCCGTCAGATGTGAGAGGAATCCTGTATCGTTTCTGACCCGGCCGCTCACCTCTGGGTCCAGGTGTTGATGGGAGACGCTGCAGGTGGCGAGGAGGAGGATGGGCGAGAAGGAGGGGATGCTGCTCAGCAGGCTGAAGAAGGAGGCCCTCAGCGAGGCCCCGGCAGTCTCCCACCACTGCTGGATGTGTGGGATGTAGAGGATGCTGGGAGACGTACGCTTCGCCTCACAGAACACCTGAAGAGGAGAACATCGTTACCATGGAGACCACACAGACTCCGATGCTTCCTCCAAAGTAGATTTCCATGTTTTCTGCTCAGCGTGCGGTTTCCTGTCATCACCAATAGATGTCACTAAAGTACAGCTGAGCTGCGGAGTCACCTGGGCGCAGGTTTCCTCCGGGGAGGTGCAGCTGACTCCAAACAGCACGGCGGAGTCCAGGCTGTGGACGGTGAAGCGCTCCAACGCGTGCAGCACCGCAGGAGCCAGGTGTGAGGTCTGACCGGCGCCAGGGCGACCCGCCAGGAGCATCCTGGGACGGTAGGACGTCGGGTGTTTGACCGCACTCCTGCAGGACAGAGGAAAAGTGAGTTTACAGAGTCCAGACGTCTGCTGGTCTACATCTCGATGAAGTGTTGCTCGGACTCGCCTGGCAAAGTGCAGGAAGGCTCTGCTCTTGGTGGTGGAGGGTGCTGAGATGCTGGAGATCTCATCTCCACCAGACATCAGGCCGTCGTCGAGGACACCAGAGGTCAGATCTGAAGTGAAGAAGAAAAGACGTGAACAGGATATTTCATCAGGACTGCAGCAGGAGAGTCTGCAGCCGTCAGCTCTGCCTCACCCGGCTCCCTCTTCCTCTTCATGCCCTGCTCTGCGTGGGGGAACAGCCTCTGCAGGGCGTCCAGGATGTCGCGCAGGGCGCCGCCCAGCAGCGGGTGAACCACGGGCGACAAGGGTTTGGCGGGCGAGGCGGCGAGGCGGTGGGAGGCCGGCGACATCTTCCTCATGGCCGCCACAAAGTCGCAGCTGCTGACGGTGATGGAGGAGACGTCCAGCAGGAGCTTCTGGGAGGTGCCATAGATCTGCGGGTAGCGGCGGCGCAGAGCGCACAGCGCCGCCTCGGTGCACACCGCCCGGATGTCAGCGCCGCAGTAACCTGAGAGACAGAGAGGGCTCGGTTCCTGGACTTTAGAATAACTTTCCTCACTTGGTGTGATGATGGAGTCTTTCTTACCGACACATTTCTCAGCCAGTTCATCCAGGAAATCTTCAGACGGAGGAGGTTTCCACTGCCGGGTGTGGATTTTCAGAATCTCTTTACGAGACTGAAGCAAAGAAACAGACACCTGAGTCGACTGAAATACAGCTACAGAATTATTCAACATTTCAAACATCATGTTTGTCCACGCTGAAAATAAACGAACAAACTCAAAAACACTGATTACTGTGGACTGAAGATAAACGAGCAGGGTGGATTACTTCACCTCTCTGTCCGGCAGCCCGAAGAGGAACTCCCTGTCGAAGCGCCCGGGCCGTCGCAGCGCCGGGTCGATGGAGTCCAGCCGGTTTGTCGCTCCGATCACCACGACCTCACCTCGGCTGTCCAACCCGTCCATCAGAGCGAGGAGCGTCGACACGATGGAGCTGCAGGATGAAAAACGTTCTGTATGAAATGTTTTGTTTTTTCATTTCCTGCAGTTTTCTTTGGTGCGCTCGTCGTTCCGACCTGTGTATCTGATCCTGCCTGCTGGATCGGACTGGAGCCAGACCGTCGATCTCATCGAAGAAGATGATGGAGGGACGCATCTGATACGCCTGAGGACGACACGCAACAACGCACAAATAAAAGTCAACTGCGAGTGTCGGCCAGCAGGGGGCAGCAGGTGTGTTTTCAGGTGTGTTTGTGTCACCTGTTCAAACAGCAGCCGAAGCTGGCGCTCCGACTCGCCCACCCATTTGCTGAGGCAGTCGGCTCCCTTCCTCATATAGAAGGCCACCTTCCTGCTGCCGTGGCTGCACTCGTTGGCCAGCGCCCGGGCAACCAGTGTCTTACCCGTCCCAGGAGGTCCGTAAAACAGACAACCTCTGCAGAGAGAGAGAGAGGGTTCAATTCCCTGCTCATTGTCCTTCAATAGATGCAGGTTTGTTCTTGTGTGTCACCTCGGAGGCTGGATCTTGAAGTTGTCAAAGACCTCCGGGTAAAGAAGCGGGAAGACGACCATCTCCTTCAGAGCTGAGATGTGACCCGACAGACCCCCGATGCTATCGAACCCGACCTGAGGAGGGAAGGGAAGAGGTGAGTCATCACAATCCAACGTGGAGAGCAAATGCTGCCAAACGTCTAAACTCACCGCTTGGTCGATGGCCATGGGATCGATGTCAGCCAGGCCGGCTCCTGCGTTCATCCTGTCCCTGCGAGTCCCCAGACGGTCGTCTGCACGCAGGCCGAATGGACGAGAGCTGGCAGCAAGAACCGGCACAAACACACTCACACACATTTAATCAACGCTGATGAAGTTTGTGAATGTTGATGAATGTGTCTGTATTAAAATAAGGATAAATCTTCTGTCTCTGTCATTCGTACGTCTGTCCTCACACTATGTAACTTTAAGAAGTACGTAACGCTTTACGGCACTAAGTCACACAGCAGCAACTATTTCACTGATTCTGGTGAAACTGGATCATATTTTATGGAGGAAATGTTTTCTGGTTTTCCCTCTGATGTCCTCCGGCTGCTCCGCCTCAACAACCATCCACAACATGTGACCTGAACGACTCACAAGAGGGAGGGGTGAGACAACGACCCACAGGTGTCCTTAACGACCCACAGGTGTCCTTAACGACCCACAGGTGTCCTAACGACCCACAGGTGTCCTTAACGACCAACAAGTGTCCTTAACGACCCACAGGTGTCCCTAATGACCCACAGGTGTCCTTAACGACCGACAGGTGTCCTTAACGACCAACAGGTGTCCTTAACGACCCACAGGTGTCCTTAACGACCCACAGGTGTGTTAGCTGCTGTTAGCTCATTATAGCTCAGTTTGTTAGCTGCTGTTAGCTCATGTTAGCTCAGTTTGTTAGCTCCTGTTAGCTCATGTTAGCTCAGTTTGTTAGCTGCTGTTAGCTCATGTTAGCTCAGTTTGTTAGCTGCTGTTAGCTCAGTTTTTTAGCTGCTGTTAGCTCATGTTAGCTCAGTTTGTTAGCTGCTGTTAGCTGCTGTTAGCTCAGTCTGTTAGCTGCTGTTAGCTCAGTTTGTTAGCTGCTGTTAGCTCGGTTTGTTAGCTGCTGTTAGCTCATGTTAGCTCATGTTAGCTGCTGTTAGCTCATGTTACCTGCTGTTAGCTCATGTTAGCTTAGTTTGTTAGCTGCTGTTAGCTCATGTTAGCTCAGTTTGTTAGCTGCTGTTAGCTCAGTTTGTTAGCTGCTTTTAGCTCATGTTAGCTCAGTCTGTTAGCTGCTGTTAGCTCACGTTAGCTCAGTTTGTTAGCTGCTGTTAGCTCACGTTAGCTCAGTTTGTTAGCTGCTGTTAGCTCAGTCTGTTAGCTGCTGTTAGCTAATGTTAGCTTAGTTTGTTAGCTGCTGTTAGCTCAGTCTGTTAGCTGCTGTTAGCTCACGTTAGCTCAGTTTGTTAGCTGCTGTTAGCTCAGTCTGTTAGCTCATGTTAGCTCAGTTTGTTAGCTCATGTTAGCTCAGTCTGTTAGCTGTTCGGACTGTGAGTTCAGTCACCTAAGCTCTGTTCACAGTCGAGATCTAAATTTGTGCTCGATGCTGCGTTTGTGCCGGTTCATCTCCGACACACTGACCTGTCGGAGACGTTCTGTTCTTCGTGATCAGAGTCGTCTTCATCCGACTGATTGGACCACACACCTTTAGTGGGTCTGGAGGATGAAATGAAAAGAAATGAGGACACAGAGGTGAATTCAAATGTTACTCGATGGAGCAGCTTCAGGCAGGAGGTCAGAAAATTCTGACATTTTCTCTGTAAGTTTCTATAAAAATCATTTAAAAAATAGGCCAAATATGACCGAAGCACCTCATCTGTCTCTTTTCTAATAATCTGACCGTGTCTGACAAACATCGTGTCTGTTGGTTCTGCCTGCTCTGACCTGAAAGCTCCTCTGCGGGTCGTGTTCGGTCCTGAGGCGCTGATCCTAAAGGTTCCTCTCAGGAACTCTAAACAGAGAAAACAAGAACGTCAGACGTCGACCAGGCGTGACACAGAGAGGATGAAGACGAGCAGGATCAGCCTTCAGCTTCAAGTCAAGTTGTTCTGGATGATCGCTGACAGCTCACCGCTGCTCGGTCCCGGGTACAGCACCGAGGCTCGGCTCAGCTTGGCGTCAAAGTTCTGGTCGGTGCTGCAGTTGCTGTCTTCGTCTGTGGCCACTTCCTGCCTGCTGTCCTCGTCATCGACTCCACCTGTAACACCATCATCATCATTTGGACGATTATTCAGGAGAGCACATTTACATGAACGTGGCGTTTTGAATGATGCGCGGTTCGTGCGCACCGCTGTCGTTCTCACTGTCGCTCTGTGACGGCGCCGGCGTTCTCCTCCTCTGAGCTTTAGAGTGGATCTTCTGCAAGTTCATCAAACACAAAACTCTGTTAGGAAAGAGGCGGCCACGCCAGGTCAAAGGTCAAAGGCTGCGCGTGTTTATCGGCGAGGAAGCTGCAACGATCATGTCTTGCAGCTTTTCTTTGTCAGTCCTAATCATAAATGAAGAATCTTTTTTACATTTTAAACTTGAAAATAATCGTCAGATTGGGTGAATCCTAGCCTTCACTTTTCTGCACAACTTCATGTGACGAAAACAAACAAAGACACAAACACGGCGCGTGCCTTCCAATATGTTGGCAGCTGATAGAGATGTCGCCCACTCCCCAGAAGCCGCGAGCGGAGGGAGGGAGGCAGGGCGCAGCCGGGTGCACCACCCTCACCGAGGCCTGATAAGAGAGGCAGCACCCAGAGAGACAGAGAACCAAACACTTCTGCTGTGTGTGACGCTGCGAGCGTGTCCAGCTTTTATAATCTGAACTAAAACGATTAAACTGCAATCTGTGCAAAGACGCGACGTGAACACGAGCTGCCAAACTCTAGATACTCAGATCAACTGGAACATTTTCAATATTTCATTTAACATTTTAACGATGTGACACACACACACACACACACACACACACACACACATATATACACTGTATATAGACTTACTCCTTCCTTGTTGTTGCTGAGCCACCTCCTCTTCTTCATGTTGTCCATCTTCTTCAGGACCGACCTCGCCGTGCTGCAGAGACAAACGCAGAGTTAAGAGAGGATGGAGATCAGAGATGTAAGCTGGTGCACGGCTCTTTGTGTGACAATAGTGAATAGTGAAAAGGTTCACGGTGACGCCGCAGCTTTGCTCCTTTCACCAGTGAACGGTTAACTTCACTTCTCAGAGCGTGCAGCCGCCGTCTTACTTTGTGCCGATGCCGTCGAACATGTTGGAGGCCTGATATCTGCTGGTCGGTTTGGTCGGCCTGGAGCTTCTCCTCAGCCTGCTCCCCTGGCCTCCTGCACACACACACACACACACACACACACACACACACACACACACACACACACACACACACACACACACACACACACACACCGTCATACGTGTTGATGGAACAAAATGCATCAATCGTTTTTACTTAATTCGATCATTGTGTTCTCGCTCTTCTCACCGCCGTGAGCTCAAACAATAACAAAAGTTGAGATATTCCTTATTAAACTAACAAAATAAAAGCTTTGCGTGTCAGTTTTCACCATAAAAATGAAAAAGAGGTTTGAATCAACAATAATCCTGTGCAGACCTGCTGTCATGATGTGGTCTGTATTCGGACACGTGATCCTGGTTACGTCGTAAAAATAAATTTGTTTTTTTAGGAAAAGATGATTTGGATTCAAAAAAAAAAAAAAACTGAACGTCGACGTTTATCGCGATGCAGAAACAACTTGTCCAGATCTCGTGTTACCGTGCAGCCACGTTAGAAGTGAGTCAGTCTCCATAAGTCCCCATGTTTCACAGCAGAAATAAACATGTTTGCAGCCTGGTTTATTTTCTGACTGCTGTGAAGAGATCAGCTCATTCCAGGACTGTTTTTCCAAACCTCCCTGATATTCCAGGATGTTCTCACCTGCAGTGTTTTGAAGCCGTGGAGATTTCCTGTGAACACAAAAGCAGCTCATCACCATTTCCTGTTAATTGACTCATGTGGTTAATTGACTCATCGAGCAGTGAAACGTTTCTCCCGCTCTGACCTGACGACGGCTCTCGCCGGCTCCTCGTGGTCGACGTGGTCTGCGGCGTCGATGCCCTGAAAACACGTCAGAGTCAATCCATTTATATTTGAATGTTTTTATTTGGCTGATGAATGTTAAATTATTTTGACAAACCTCTTCTTGTTTTTTATTTAGTTACCAAGTATGCACTTGAGTATTTTCTGCTTGCTGTTTTCACCTTTGTGAGTAGTTATTAGGCTACATCACCACAATTACATATAAACATACATAATATATACATAACAACATAAATTTATACATCTTTAAAGACATATAAAACACAATTAAAATAAATAAGTTTAAAAGTATTCATAATCCACCAAATGAAATCATTATAATTATTATTATTTATTATTATTATTATATGAACACATCCAGTAACTGTATTAATTGTTTATTTTTCCTATTAATTCAAATTTAAGAGACTCAATTAAATCATTTTAACTTCATTATTGTTGCATTAATCTAACGTGTACTTATTCACTCACTCTCCTCCATGGCAACTTTAACATTAACATTAACATAAGTATTTTATGATTCTGATAATATCAACATTAATATTAAACATAACTATTAATATAAATATCAATATTAACATTATCACTCACGTCGGTCAGCCCGGACTCCTCCTGCAGGGTGACAGTGCTCCGGGTCTCTGGAGGAGTCGGCGGCGGCTCCTCGGAGCTCTTGGCCGGCCTCCGCTGCTGCTGCCTCGGCTGCTGCCGCTCCGCGTCCCCGGTGCCTCTGCCGCGGAGCGTCACCATGGTAACGCCGCACACACTAACAGCTTACCGGCGGGAACGTAAAAAAAAAAAAAACAGACGCAGATGAATCCTTCAGGTGTCTTCCGGTCGGTATGCTCAGGTGAGCTGAAGCACTCACACACTCACACACACTTGATGGACGATAAACCTCTCTGTCTGTGTGTGTGTGTCTGTGTGTGTCTGTGTGTGTGGATTCAAAAAAGACGCGCTCTACCGCCGCCTAGTGACGTCATGCCGTAACGTGCGTGCGTAAACAAAAACAAATAATAATAAAAATATTTAAAAAAAACAGAGAGACAAACAAGGAAATTGAAATTAATCAAAATAAAATATGGGAAATAATATTTATTAATTATAATATTCAGGACTCCACAAAGTTACTCTCTCCTGGAACAACTCATTCTTCCAAAATAATAATAATAATAATAATATAATATACATTTCATGGCAGAGCAGCTCTAGTGATTCGTATTCTGCATTTTCTTTGGCTCCGATCAAAATTCCGGTTCATCATTTAACAGACATGAGAATGGATCTCAGACAGTTTGGTTATGCATCTTTATAGGAGACAAATAAATAGAAATAAGAACTCATTCACTCATTAAAATGACTAACACAGCACACATACATTCAAATTAACATATAGTGTACACAAGCCTTATCACTTTTCTATTTCTGTTATAAAAATTGAGATTATACAGGGTTCAGATGTTTTAACTCATATGATGATTGTTGTGTGACTATCAAAACCAATATTAGTCACTGAGAGGAGAAAGCAGGGCTCTGTCTGACACGCTGGGTTCAAGGATAAAGCATTGCATCTTCACTGCAGGTTGATGTTATTTATTTATCTTTGCACACAAACACATGCATTTATGCTGTGGAATTATGGAAAATTAACCTTTGCGGTCGACAGAAAATATCGGGCCTCTACCTCACCCTCTCTCTATACCAGAACACACACAGATTCACAGGCAGGTGCAGGTGATGTTCATTTGGCAATCATTCAGCTCACACCCACGCCCACACACATGTAGCCACACCCACCACCCAGGTGACAAGGGAGAAAATCTCTGCCTCTACATTCCGGCCCCTAATTATTATAACATAATAATTACTGAACAATCATGGAAACATTTGATACAAATCAAACAAGTTGAACATCAGAGATTTTTTTTTTTTTTTTTTTTTTTTAGACATGAAGCTAGTTTGTTTTCAATGTCCTTGAATGAGCAGGTTCTTCACATGTCTTCAGGAGTCTCTAGGCCAGAGGTTCTAGAACATTCGGAGCCTAGACAGAGTGTAGTCTGTGTCATAAAACATATTCAACGTCAAGTCGTGTCAAAACAAGTCATGTCAACAAGTAATCCCATCAGGTGTCCTCGGCTTCCTGAAGCAGACACATCTTGGTGACAGGCCTGTCCAGACAGCTTGTCCTGGTCTTGATCTTGGCTTGACGAACAAGTCCTCTTTTATCTTGAACGACTTTAACAACTTTCCCCATTATCCAAGAATTGCGGGGTGCAGAGTCATCCACAACAAGTACAATATCTCCTGGAACAAAGTTGCGCTTGCTCTTATTCCACTTCTTTAACTGAAAGCCACCTCTGGCGCAAATGGCTCTGGTGGTGAGGTTGCCCCAAAGAGATGCACACACATCCTGTACTCTTCCATAGCTTGAGAGAAATCCCCACCTGGCCACCAGAGAAACCTCAACAAGTTACAGTCTTCAACTGGCACACGCACTTGGTGATACATGGCCTCAATATCTGCTATCAAAACGATGGGTTCTTTCCTGAATCTGGCTATGACTCCAATCAATGAACTGGTAAGATCAGGTCCCTGCAGCAGCTGTGTGTTCAGCGATGTACCTTGGAATGATGCAGCACAATCAAACACCACTCTGATCTTCTTCTTGTGCGGATGGTATACACCATGATGTGGAATATACCAGGTTTTGCCATAGTGACATGCCAGATCTTCAAGAGGCACCTTTTCAGCATAACCACAGGAAATGATGTTGTGCATAAAGATGGTGTAATCTGCATGGAATAGAGCATCCTTTTGGAACCTTCTTTTCAAATTCAAGGCACGTTGCTCGGCTAGCTTGCGATTATCAGGCATGCACACATTTTCTTTTTTTAAAGGCAAACCAATGGTGTAGTGACCATCCACCAACTTAACAGAGCTTTTCACCATTTCCATAAACTGGCCATCTTCTCTTGATGGACCCAGTTGCTCTTCATGGCTGCATTCAGGGAAGTCAAGTTGAAACTGTTGCTTCCACAGCTCATCCAATTTTACTATAGAAATGCGATTAGCAGTAATGCTGGGTTGTTCCAAGTTTGCTTCACCACACATTGGCCCGTTGACAGTCCATCCCAACATGGTCTGAACAGCATACGGTCCTCCGTCTTGACTTGGAATCACCTTTGTTGGTTCCAGAGCTGTAGGTACATTTAAGCCAATCAGCAGCTCAATATCTGCATCAATTTCAGGTAGGTGTACACCACGTAAATATGGCCATCTGGCTAGATCTTGCTCCCTTGGTATGTTGCTCTTGCACACAGGCATTTTCTTCTGTGTGAAGACATCTGGCAAGTCACAGTAGAGATCACTTTCCAGGCCAGCTATCTCCAGATCTGATACAATGCAACATCCCACAAGCCTTTCCTGGCCCATAGTTCGTAAGATAATTTTAGTTCCTCTTCCTGAAACATTCAGCTTATTCATCAAACTTGATGTACAAAAAGAGCCAGAACTGCCTTGGTCCAGAAACGCATAAGTTTCCACCACTTTGTGACCTCTTTTGGACTTGACCTTGACTGGCACGATGGAGAGCTTACAGCCATGGTCACCGGCCCCAGTAAGACCACTACTTTGCACTGCTACCACAGAGCTGCCCGCTGCTGTGTTTGTATTGGCCACAACTGATAGACCTTTCTCTTGCTCCTTGTTTTTTGGATGAATATGAAGCATGCTAGGGTGCTTAGCGCCACATGTTTTACACGACAGTCGCCTCTTACAGTCCTTACTTATGTGCCCTATGCACAGACAACCAAAGCAGACTCCATGTTCTTTCAAAAAAGTGATCTTGTCACTATGTGCCTTCTTTTCCAGTAGAGGGCACACCTCCAATGCATGTTCACTCTTGCAATATAAGCAGGTCCTTTTACCCAGTGGGGCTTCTTCCTTTTTCACATGAGTTTTTCCATTAACTGATGTTACTGTAGTAGCAAATGTTCCTTGGTTACGTGTATGACGCTGATAGCTATCTTTGCTGCCATTTTTTGTTTGCACTGTCTTTGGAGTATCCTGAATATGTCCAAATACAGGGTCTGCTACAATTCTTATCTGACGTTCAATAAAACCGACAATGTCAGGGAAAGTAGCTCTTCGACGACACGTCTCTTGAATATCACAAGCTACTGTCCTCCATTTATCTCTTAACTTGTATGGTAACTTCTTGATCACCATCAGCATGTTAGCAGGCATGTTGAGCTCAGACATGTACTCTATGTCATCCATTGCGTTACAACATCCTCTTAAGAAGAGACCATATGCTTGGAGAGATTTGGCATCCTCTGCCTTAACCAAGGGCCATGAGAGTGCCTTGTCCAAATAAGCAGAAGCAATCTTTTGCTCATTCCCAAAATGCTCCTCCAACAAAGCCTTAGCCTTTTGATATGCCCTGTCTGGAGGCATTCGCTGACAGCTTCGAACAAGCTCATGTGGTTGTCCCCTTGTGTATTGTGCCAGGAAGTGCAAGCAGTCTCCAGCATCACTTGTCCTTTCCTCAACATTGTGCTCAAAGGATCTCATAAAGGCATGATAGTTAAGAGGGTCTCCATCAAACATCTGGATCTCTCTCCTCGGCAAATGAGAGATGTTCTGTTGTCGTGCCAGCAGATCAGAGATTTCATTTTGCCTTGCTATTATGGATAGCAAATTGTGATTGTTATCAATAACTGGTACCTGAACTTGCGGACTAGTTGTAAATTGAGAAGCCAAAACATTATTCACATTAGGAGCCATTGGGAGCCTCTGCTGGACTATTTGAGATCCAACATCAACTTTCCTTTCATTTGGTTTTGTTAAATGAGACTTAGATGTATTTTGACTGTCATACACTCCATGGCCACCAGGCACAAATGAGTCAGTCTCAGCATCAAGACCAGCATGGGCCCCTTTGGCTAGATAAGAGTCCATGGCATCAGATTTTTTATCTCTGGTGTCTTTCACACTGCTTCTTGAGACTCTTAAGACCTCCATCCGAGCCTGAGCAGCTGCTATCTCCATTTCAAGCTCAAATCTCTCTTTTTGCTTCCTTATTTCCTCCTCTTGCTGATCCAGTCTTTGCTTTTGTTTGAGTAGTTTTTGACGAGCGAGAAGAGCAGCCATTTCAGCTTCTGCTTTGACACGAGAAGAGGAAGTAGAGGAGCTTGAAGTTCTTGAAATCCCAGTTTTTGATTCATATTTTGTGCTTCCAACATTTGAGATGCTGTCCTCTGGCTGAATGTCATCATGCATTACTCTAAGTATAGCATTTTCCTCCACATTGTCATGTGTTGCATATCCTGGGAATGGTCTCTTAGTTTCAGAGAGCCACTGTGTCACATCCTCAATAAATCCTTTGTTGTAGGTATTGATGCTTGCAAACCACACTTTTTGTTTATCCTTTTCCACCTCAGGTAATATTTCCACCAATGACTCATGCAGGGAAGTTGTCTCTTTATGTAATTGCATCAAAATGTCCACCTGAGTTTGTACCTTTGAAATATTTGAATCATTCTCCATGAGCTCCTTTAAAGCAATGATGATACGTTTCATTTTATTTATTCTTGTTTGGCGTTCTTTTTGAAGATTTTCCATTTTGCACCTAAAGGCCTTTTCGGTGAGACTGATTTTTCTTTTCACAATTTCATTGTTATCAGTTTCATTTGCATTTGAACCAGCCTTTGATCCATTCATCTTGACACCCATCAATGTGTGTACCACAAAAGTTTAGACAACATATGTCACAATCCACATTTGCATCATGAATCCACATCCAACTTTGCTGTTTTGGTTTGGCACAATTGTGACTCCATACATGAATTCACTGTTGCTTTCAAATCCACTTTTATTCAGGCATGACCATCAGCAATAAATGCATCAAACATCCACTTCCAACTTCACTTCCTTAATGTGCACCAACCAGTGAAGAACTTTTCCACAAGTTAATTTATTCTCACGTGATAATGACGTCAAATGACAGCCACAGGTATCCAATAAGCAGCAGTAATCAGCATCAACTGTGTCCAGGCAAATATACTTCACAGTATGAATGAACTGAGTTTCACACACCATAGGTTGTACTGCGCTCTTTTGTTTTGTTCAAAGTTACTCACGGTCACCATCCAAAGAGGCTGAGCGGTCCAAAGTGCACAAATCCAGCGAAGTATTAGAAGGTAAGTGTCGGATCCGTAGCCATTTTCTGTTGACAATGTTGTGTGACTATCAAAACCAATATTAGTCACTGAGAGGAGAAAGCAGGGCTCTGTCTGACACGCTGGGTTCAAGGATAAAGCATTGCATCTTCACTGCAGGTTGATGTTATTTATTTATCTTTGCACACAAACACATGCATTTATGCTGTGGAATTATGGAAAATTAACCTTTGCGGTCGACAGAAAATATCGGGCCTCTACCTCACCCTCTCTCTATACCAGAACACACACAGATTCACAGGCAGGTGCAGGTGATGTTCATTTGGCAATCATTCAGCTCACACCCACGCCCACACACATGTAGCCACACCCACCACCCAGGTGACAAGGGAGAAAATCTCTGCCTCTACAATGATGATGATGATGATGATGATGATGATGATGATGATGATGATGATGATGATGAGTGTGTCGTGCACTTCCCTTATTTGACTGTGCTTTGCTGAGGATCATTATTACAGTTAGAGCCTTTTCTCTGTCACCCCTCTGTGTTGCACAGGAATTAAACACTCCTTCTTGTACAAGAATAATAAATTCAACTTAAACTTTGATTTTTATTGTTTTATTTTCATTCATCTACTTGTGTATTGTGAGCTGTAACGAGTGAATCAAAGTCTGTTTTTGTCTTAATAACATCTTAAATTCTGAGTCATATAAAAACAAAACATCCTGTTTAATCATACTAGCACACTCAGCCTCAGTCTTTGCATATTTATATTTAGTGCTGTGAACAAACTTACCTCCGTTTACTGTCAGTGCTGTCCCCAAAAGGACAAAAACTGCAATGAAATACATTTTCCCTCTGAACTCTGATGTTGATTCAGGATCTGTTCATTCATCACTGTCTGGTTTGGACCACAGACAGGACTGCAGCCCTCCCTCAGGACTGTGCTGGAAGGAAAGAAGAAAAATAACCTGTTTGTCGAGCCATTGTCGCTATAAATAGGAACAGATACCAAAGACGGGTTCTCGGACAGCGAATCAGGATTTTGTAAACTCCAGCTGAATAAATAATTCAAATAAGACAAATAGACGTAATTCAGACAAAACACTGAAATCTTAATACATTCTACTGAAATCGTTATTGTTCCCTATAATGAGTTATAAAGACAGATTGATTTGTTTTTTTATTGAACCAGCTCCTAATACTAGCAACATGTTAATGTTATATTTTGTTGTATCACAAGCATTAACTATAACCAGTAAAATAGATTTTTATTGTTTTATTTTCATTCATGAGTATTTTACTTTATGTACTTGTGAGGCCACACCCACTCGTGCAGTCGAAGCGACTGAAACGTGTCCGAAACGTACCAAAGCACATACTTACCAATGTACCACGAATAAAAAGCCGCTTTCAGCACCTCGCACATGCTGCAGCTGAACTGACACAGACACACAGCCTCCTTTAAATGTCAGTCATCCAACCAAACCAACTCTGCAGGACAACGATAAGCAGGGGTTGCCCAAACTGTTCCACATAGGGCCGGTGTGGCTGCAGGTTTTCCTTCCAACCAGCCAAGAGCACACCAGTTTGGGCACCCGTGAATAAGAGGAAAGACAGTCAGCCTGGATACAAGATGTTTTTTGAAGTTGGAAGTCGGATGTTTTGGGGTCGACAGAAGCTTTTCACCAACGCAGAGTGTATTTTACCGTTATGTTACGTTACATCTTACACAAAAAAAGTAATTAGAGTACCCACAACACTGACTGGTTTGGAGAAGGCCATGTAGATGTAAGTGAGGGAATGTGTGAGAGTCAGACGGGGAGAAAGAGTAATGATAGTCAAGAGGTTACAGGTGCAGAGATGTTCACTTCAGCTGTAAGTCAACCAGGTCCTTGAGCATACAGATGAAAATACAAAACATTTGGCTGATTGGTGCAGTAGTATGCGAGATTAGCTGCGTACACACAAGGACAAACAAGCCAATTCATGATCTTGTCCAGACTTATCCAAGATAATTATGGACATCAGGACTCTGTCAAAACTGATAATTGGATCATTTCTAACCACAAATATCTGCATATGGATGCAGCATCTGCAGGCAGGAGACCAGGAATCAGGAGTTTTGGGGTTTTGTTTGGAGTCCGAGTAGTATCGAGCAATCATGATGATGAGTCCTCGTGGAGAGCAAAAGGTCCCAGCAGACTGTCTAAAACCTGGACGTAGTCTCAGAGACGTCCCCGCAGACTGAATCTCTACTACAGCACAGCTCATCAAACACGTCAACATTCACTTCATAATTGTTTTATTTAGCTTTTTGAAAGTGCATGATATAAACAAAGAAAGTTGTGGCCACATGCCAGAAAAATAATAAAATAAACATCAATTTATAGTATTTACACTCTTTAACTCTTGAGGGATCCTAATGATCAATGGCACATGGACTCTTTTAAAACAAGCTGTAGCATTATTCTTCACTTCACTTTAGGTATCATCCATGACGCATTTGATGAGCAAATAAATTTATAAACACATTCGTCAAATTTGTTTGGTAGAAAATGATTCATTGCAATAATCAATTCAATCATTACAATCCGTATCATCAGAGCACACACAGTTAACTTCAGGAGTTAAACAGCTGCATAACAAGACTTTCATATGTAAGAACTTAAAAATTATTATGAACTTTAAAACCCAGAAAATTGTTTCAGAGTTCTCATAAGTAATTAAAGCATGAATTTAGAAAACCTCCCAGGAACAGAGAAAGTTTACACCATGTTACCAAGACATTACCCAAATTATTTTAAGGTCGACACTTTAGTTTAACAATAAATCCAGCGTACTGACTTACACACACAAACAGCTAAAAGCAAACAATGAAAAATAAAAGAATATGCTGTATATATAATCAAGTTAAACTCTGTTAATAAAAGTTTTACCAGTTTAAAATAATCCTTGCTTATCACATCATGACGACCAGTTCTAAAAAAATTAACCAAAGGCACAGATGATATCTTTTAAAACTCATTTTTTAAATCTGTTTCTTCCTTAGATGATTTCATTCAATTCATAATGTTGTATGTTGATGCTGTCTCTAATACAGCATCACATCCTCTAAGCTTTGTGTCGACCTGCTGTCGATTCTTTTCAAAGGTTCAGCTGTTTTTTCTTTCACCGTGTGGAAAAACACCAGAATTCGCCGTAAACCTCTTTTGAACTCACATATTCATCTTTTTGATTTCCCCTCTGAATTTCTATCTCAAACGAATTGATTTAAATTTAGAGGTTTCAGAGATCACGGTGAGTCTTCATGTTTTCTGCAGACTTCAGGCTTCCTGTGCTGCAGCAGAGTCTGGGGACCCTCTATCCAAGAGACTTGCTGACTCAGGTGAGGGGGTTTTGTTGTCAGCTGCAGGGATGAACAGACGTGTTATTTCATACACACAGTCAATGAGGTCTTGCTTTTCAATGACTTGCATTTGTGTTGACTCATTTTATCAGCTCAGAAAACTGCGGCTTTCAAATCAGTCGACATAGTAGAGTTGGTCATTTTGAGTCTTTCAACTGATTCGGATCACTTACTCTCAGACGGTGAACTGAACTAATTCATTCATTTCTAACTAGTGTAGAATGGTACCGATCCATATCAACGAACCGCTGTGTGTACTGCCCTCTGGCTGAACCGTCTGTCACATGACAAATGAACGCAAGACTCAAACTTGAGGACGCATAATTGAGTCGTGAATTACTCCAGAGTCACATAAAAGATGAGTTCAAAGTGAACGATACGTTCACGACCCACACACCGCTACGACAAAAGATACTTACAGGAGACGCCAGAGTCGGAGCTGCTATCAGACTTCTTGGACACTGTGAAGTAAGAACATGAATTTAGGTTTCTATCCAGTCTGCGTGTAGAACAATGAATAGTCTGTGCTTTCAGAACTGTATCGCTGTAAACTAAAGATGAAACATGCTGTCAGACACAGATCAGGGGCTGTGCAGCAAAAGAAACATTCAATGTTAGAAACCAATCTATAGTATATTAAAAATGCTGAAACTATCGCTGTGTTTTGTGAACAGGCAGCACTTCTGCCTCCTGTGTTTCTCTGCCGTTTGTTTTCATGCGACATCGTAACTACAACGTGATGAAGCTCAGTGCAACACCATGTCTTCAGCTTTGTAGAAGAAAACACTCACCAGTGTCTGAGTTCAGGTGGTCCTTCTCATCTGGGTTCAGGTGGTCCTTCTCACCGCTGGCATCTAAACACACAAACACAATATAATCTGCTACAACCTGTTTTCAACAGCCTGGTTTTGTGTTTAAAAACAGACTACAAACACAAATGGATCACTTGTGTTACCATGATAATACTTACAACACAGAAATCATTAACGAGACATTTCCGGTGCGCACCAGATACTTTCCGGTGAGCACCAGATACTTTCCGGTGAGCACCAGATACTTTCCGGTGAGCACCAGATACTTTCCGGTGAGCACCAGATACTTTCCGGTGAGCACCAGATACTTTCCGGTGAGCACCAGATACTTTCCGGTGAGCACCAGATACTTTCTGATGAGCACGAGATACTTTCCGGAGCTCGGTGCAACATCATGTCTTCAGCTTTGTAGAAAACACTCACCAGTGTCTGGGTTCAGGTGGTCCTTCTCACCGTTGGGATCTAAACACACAAACACAATATAATCTGCTACAACAACTTTTGTGTTCATAAACTTAATTTCAAGAAGACTTTCTGAGCCACGGTTGTAACAATATGAACAACATTGGCACAAAAACTCAATCAACAAAATATCAGGTATAAAATTTTAAACTTTAACAGAATCTACAGCAGAGAAATAAATTACTTACCATCGAGAGGCACTTCCACCGGCTCTGGATCGTCTGTGAACAAAGAAAAAGTTAACACACACAGAACAAACAGTGTTTATCTGTTTTGATGTTTTTGTCTATGTGGACAGTCACAGTGTCATGCAGCTCGGTTATTTGATGGAATCCTATCACAGTCAATTTAAACTGAACACAGCCTCAGAGACCAACAGAGGCCAGGTCACAGTTTGATGATGTTTGTCTATTTGGTATCTTTACTTGTTGCCAGTTGTAGTTGAGCTCGGACCAACGGGGGACAGACGACAGCGTGTCAAAGCAAAAACCTGCTCGATGCAACTTTCAAATCAGTCAACAAGAGAAACTCACCGGAGCTGTGACAGCAGCGGCTGTTGACAGAACAAGATGACACTGTGAAGAGAAAAGAAGCAGTTTAGGGACTTTACCTCGGTGTGAGCAGCTCACAAACACGACCACAGCCAAGTTTCACTTTGTTCAATCATCGAGTTACTGAGGGAATCAGCTTATTGCAGAGCAAAGGTAATATTTATTAAACCTACCAATTATGCCCTTCTTACACAAGACACCCAGCACAACAGCCAGCAAAGCCAGAACACCCAGAACACCTCCAACTGCCGGACCAATGATCGATCCATTTTCTTTAGGGCTGTCAGGAAGTCTGCGATCTAAAACAGAACAAGATATTAGTTCAATGTTAAGTTAAATTTGAGCTGCAGTAAATAAATGATGCTGCTGAAACAAAACTCAGAGGCTGACTGACATGTGACGCGCCATAAGAAAACAGTGGGGAAATGTTCGTGGACTGACCAACGTTCAAATAAACCTGGAATATCTACCACAGCTTTGAGGCGTCCTTGTAGCTCGAGTTCTCTCTGATGGTTATTTTAATGATTTCAGAGATGCCACTGACACGATTCACTCCAAAAGAAAATGAAGTGACAAATAAGAAAAAGTTTTCTTACCCCATTCCGCCTCAATATCAACGTTAGATGCACGGTGAATCACGTGACAGGTGTATTTGGATTTGTCACTCTTCAAGATCTCCACGTAGTCTCTTCTCTGGTAGGTGTCGTCTTCGTTTGGTCGAACGCCAAAGGTCTCCACTCCATCCTGTCTAGTTACGGTGCGGCCGTCCTGTTTGATATACAGCTCGATGTCTTTTGGGTAGAAACCCGTGGCCAGGCACGTCAAGATGACGTTTGTCTGAATTCTGCTGTTCTTTGTGAACAGGTGCACTTTAGGTGGCTCTGGAAAGAGAACAGTGACTTAATAAACTGTGTGCTTTATAATTACAAGTGCAACTAACAAGCATTAGGACATTTCTACTTTAAAACAATGACCCAACATATTAATGCTTTTTACAAAGTTATTCTGAACGTTCCTGATACATGTTGTCAGTTGGACATTAGCAGGTTCAATAAAGGAATCTATAGAATTTAGAGTTGCACGATACCCACGGTATACCCGGTACCCCGCGGTACCAAATCATACCCGTCGCTACTATACTAGAAATTTTACACGACGGTACTACCGTGGATTACTATACTACCGGTGCCAGTCTCCGCTACATAGCGGCCGCCTCTGCTCTCCTCCCGGCTTCTCACTGCATGCTACTCACTCGTAAAAAAAAACATGGCATGTGCTGCAACCGAACTACACAGCTGCTGAATGATTGGATGTTTGCCTGTTACTGGTGACGTCCTGGGATGTGATAGGCTGTTGCACGCTGGGTCCGCCCGTCTGTTAGCTGATTGGCTGTTCGCGTGTTTCTGCCGGCAAGCATGAACTCCATGAAGACAGCTCCGCTTCGATAGAAACTCGCTTCAAAACAAACAAGCTAAAGTTCTGTCTCGTCCAGACACGAGACAACACACTCACCGTGGCAGAAGCACCGGGCCCGAGCAGCAAGTCTGCCGTGGCGTCTTCATCAGTGGCAACACTAATTTTGCTTAAAAAACAAACGTTGTTGTTTCAAACTAACTTGTACAAATACATTGCAGTTTATAAAGATAATAATAAAAAAAGGCCGCAGTATCGCGGTATTACCCGGAACCGTGATATTTTGTCTGGTATAGTATCGTGGTTACTCATTTTAGTATCGTGACAACTCTAATAGAATTCAGATTTGATGAATGGCCTTCAGTCGTACGTACTGGCTGTTCTCAGCTGCTCTTTCTCATACGTAACGAACTTGGTCAACCATTCGATGCACTCGTTCTCCAGGTAGCCTTTGGTGTATTCTTTAAGGACCCGGACCTCGTCCCACTTCCTCTTGGTCTCTACTGCTGCGTCAACGGGGGCGACCCAGACTGCATCGGCATCGTCAAAGGACAGGAAGTCTTGTCCGTCGTAGTTGTACATGTCCTTGCCTTGGACAAATCTCAAAGATCCATCAGGTTGCTCTTTGCCCTTACATCCGTGCATCCACTGAAGAATATGGACGTCTGCAACCAGAGGTGACGACAGGACAGGGACATAAATGAAACATGGACATATGAAATGCTTTTGTCTGACTGAAGCGGATCAGTAAAACACCAAAAACAGTCCTTTGGTCCTTCACATCTCATGGATCTTACCCGACTCATTCTGTCGCATTCGTTTTATCAGAATCTCCATGTTGACTTTGAACCACTGGTGCTTGCTCTGGCGGGACTGTGTGCCTTTTTTCCAGTAGTCTTCATCCATCCGAGTTTTCATCCAGTCCTCTTTGGGAACCTTCTTCTGAATGTCGCTGTCATAGTAGTCGATCATCCTGTCATCAAGCAGACCCATGGCTGTGAAGTCATGGATGCCCGGCAGGTCGACTGGTTTGGAGAAGGCCGTGTAGATGTAAGTGAGGGAATGTATCTCTGAGAGTCAGACAGGGAGAAAGACAGACACATATTCATTAGACAGATACAATCTGACACATATATGGAATATATTGTAGCTCTGGTAACAGGGTGGAGAGTGGCTTTGGGTGACGATATAGCTGCTGGATGCAGTCTCGATTGTTGTGCTCTCACATTTTTATGACACGTTTACCGAGTGTATGAAATATTCTGGATAACTGCACTGTGTTTTGAAAGGTTCAGCCAGTAGAGGGTGATTTACCAACAGCGTGTCTACACAGTGAAGCCATCAACAGGGCTGCAACTGACAGATACATTCTTATCGATCATCTATTTATTATTTTCTTGATTAAACATTAGTATTGGTCATGAAATCGACTGGTCAGCAGTTATCAGCAGCTTCAGGTCTCTCCATCAGTGTCACATTGTAGCAGCCCTCAGAGCTTCAGGAACAGAAACAGACTTCTGTTGCGTCGACGTGCACAAAGCACACGTGACATGTTGCGGAGCTGTGTTTCCTGTTCGACTTCCTGTGGTTTCACAGGTCGAACACGCTCAGAAAGTCAACTCAAACTCAAGCAGGATGAATTTTTAAACTCTCAAATATCCACTGTCTCAGAATCAAGCTCCAGCAGAACAAAGAAAGAACGAGGAAATACATTTCACAGTGAACTCAAATACAGATATCTTAACAATGTGGTCAGTCCGCTTCAGTGACGGCAGTCAGAGGGGTGGCGCTCAATGATGGAGCCAAAGAGGCTGTAAACAGAAAACCTTTAGTCTGTACGCCACAACAACAGCGCTTTACAGGAAGTCCCGCGGTTACTCATAAACCATCCGACCTCAGAGCCTGAAGTGTAGACTTTACTCCATCCGTCTGATACCAACGACACACCTGCTCGAACACCTGACCACCTGTTTACCTGTTTCCTGAACCACCTACAAACACGTAAAACTGGACGAAAACAAACTATTTTTAAAGCTTCTCTGAGCTTTTTCATCATTTATAATTGAAAAAAATACCCATTTAAAATTTAAATGTATTATAAAGATGTATTAGATAGATGATATATTTATATTAAATATAAATATATGTTGTGTATATTAATATAAAATACATATGTATATACTGTGCTGGTGAATATCTCTCTGTTTGTTTGGTTTTTATCAGAGATTCATACAGAAGATATTCGGTTTATCTCGGTTGACAGCCCCATTGCGCTGGCAGGTCGCCAGATAACACGGTCGCTCTTTACACCAAAACACCCGTCAACATTTCCCTTCGACGTGTTATTTACCCACATACTTTTTCATGCACCAAACCAAAAAAAATGATTTGAAAAATACCCCAAAAAATTGACATAATAAAAGTAAAACATTCAAAGTAAACCGTAAAGAAATAACTTAAAACCCATCACAGAAATCTGAATTTTTTAAGACGTCACAACTTTACTTTCGGTTTTGACCTCGCTCGCTTTAACCGTGTCAGAAAATCAAACTTACCGCCGTTTACCGTCAGTCCTGTCCCCAGCAGGACCAAGACCGCGATCACATTCATGTTCGCGCTCGAACCGAACTCCCTGCTCGTCTCTAACGGAACTTTTCGTCCAAAGTTTTTGGACCGAGCTCGTCGCTCCGAGTCAGTGAACGCGCCTCGTTCTTCCTCTGAGGCACTATCAGCCCGACGTGCCTACGTCACTGTGCGCGCTGCGTTCACGGGCTGCTGGGACGTTACAATCACTAACTAATTAACTAACTAACTAACTAACTAACTAACTAACTAACTAACTAACTAACTAACTAACTATATATTGGTGTATAAAAGAAATCTGTCCTGCCACATGCCATCACACTGTGTAACAACAGCTAAAAACTCAGGTCATAATTTACAGTCACTGCACATTTCTCCTTTCTCACTTTGCACCAAATAAACACTGCCAGTTTGCTGTATATACTCTTGTACAATATATTTTATTTACTATTGCTATTTTGATATTTTATGATGTATAGTTTGTTCTTTATATTTTTATTCGTAAGTTGTTGTCTATTGTCACTGTGTGTAATGCTGCTGCTGTAATTTCCTAGCTTGGGATAAATAAAGTATATCTATCTATCTATCTATCTATCTATCTATCTATCTATCTATATATATATATATATATATATATATATATATACACATACATACATACATACATACATACATACATACATACACACACACACACACACACATTTGTGTATATATATATATATATGAAGAGAGAGTGAGCGAGAGAGAGGTCTACACGTTAAAACTGAAATAAAAATACCTATACAAGTAGTTATGTATTAGTTTGTCCTCCTGTTATTGACATAATGTGCAACTCTAGATATTGGAATGGTGCCTATGTGTTTAAGAGAGCAAATACTCAAACGTCAACGCCTACTCTCCTCTAAGCTCCACCTGGATCACCTGGAGAAGAACAACACCCACCTGCGAATGCTGTTTCTGGACTTTCAACACAATCATCCCCCAGCACCTGCTGAGCAAACCGGACCCCCTTGGACTGTTATAATACATCCTGCTGCTACATATCATTTTCTGTTAGATGCTACATTTCTGTAAATAAGTCACAGTTTATTTTATTCTGTTTGTTTCCTTTTATATTTTATTCTATTTTATATATATTTTTGAATGACAATAAAGTCCGTCTAAGTCTAATTGTTGCAATTGTTTATTTCACTGCACTGAACTTGATCTTGCAATTAAAACAGTTTAAAGATAAATATAACATAAGGGCAATAAAAATAAAGTAAGAAAAATTTGTTTTGTTATATTACAAAGAAATATTTTTAACACATCTTTTCAGTACAGTGTACAATAATAACAACAACAATAATAATAATTAAATAAATTAAATAATTACCTACCATGACATACTTTATATTATCGCAGTGCAGTGAATATTTAAAATGAAACATACAAGATAATAACAGTATAGAGAGTTTTACTTTTACTTAACTTTTTTTTTAAATTTATATATTATTTGTTAACATTATATCATTTAATTTGCCTCAAGTTGTTGCTTTTATTACATTTGAGTAACAACAGGAAGCCACAGACATGAAAACTGAGCACAAACACTTTGAATTATCGTGTTTATGAATAATTTATACGTTATAAGTAGCAGGTAGAGTCTAAAATATGTTAAAAATGAATATAAACTGGATGGCGGTCAACGGTTTTAACGGTATAAACGGTTTTAACGTCTTTAAACCGTCGGTTTTGTTCGGACTTAAGCTAACCGTAAACAAACAGACAAACTTCCGTGTCACCACCGGGACCTTCACGGTGAACTCACCGCTGACAGCCGGCTCCAGCTTCAGCCCGAGCACCGGCAGAAACAGAAAGATCCAGGTCTGAGGTCGATCCATGGCGGGAAAATGTGGAAAAAGACACAAACGTTCCGCTGCGGAGCGAAGACACTGACCGCTTCTCACTGCGCCACACGACTTTAATCACCCAATCAGAGCGCTCAGAGCGTGGTTGCTAGGCAGATTACAACAGTAGAGGTTTTGGTCTGCTCTGCAACATCAACAGGAAAACAGGCTGAGTACGGAAGCCTAAAGCGGCCATACATTTATATATTTTATTTCTTTTTTTTTGTTTTCTCGTGATAACAGGTTCATAATAACTTAATTTGTTTTCTGAAGATCTCAAGTTCAGGGCCGTTTCTAGATGCAATATGCCTTTTGTGGGGGCCCTCCTTTGTCAGACTCTGAGGGAGAGAGTCCTAAACTTTTCAGATGATCTGTGGGGATGTAACAGTCTGAAGACAGCATTGATAAATGCAACAGATGCAGCATGTTCATGGTAAACTTTGAAAGCAATAACTAATAACTTACCTTACTTAAAGGGATAAACAGACCAGCGGACGTATGGACTTACTTATGGACTTATGGACTTACTTATGGACTTATGGACTTACCTCAAAATGACTGCATTCATTTTCGCGCTTGACAAATTGGCATTATTAATACTGAATGCATAAACCTGGCCACTACTACATTACTGTGTAGTTTAAGTTTTATACAAAAGTTTTATACAAAACTGTTTGAACTAGTACTACTAGTACACTTTTACACTTTAACTACATTACTGTAGTAAATCTAGTGTAGTGATCTGAGTTCGTAGAAAGAATCAAATCATCAACCCCAAAATCTGTTTCCAGTTTTGTATCACAGCCTCTCAAATCTTTATTCATTTCTTACATTCAAGCGAACAAATGAACACAATTACCAAGGCCTTCTTCCAGTTTATCAATATGTACATCAATATTATTAAGACAGAGATACTTTAACATTTACATTCACTTTTGCAGAGGAGCTTTAACATTTGATGACATTTATTGTTTTTCTGTACGTCCAGTCACTAAAAAGTCTCTCACAGAGGATGAACCTTTGTCTCCACACTCGACCATCCATGCAACTAAAATGTATGTCACTCAAGTATATATATATATGTGTATATATATATATATATACATATTTATATATATATATATATTTATATTTATGTACTTTTGTTCTCAAATTTAAATGTTGATTTTAAAATCAAACTTAAGTGCACGCTGCCCTAAACTTTGTGCTGCTTCTTATTTTCAATGCAGTGATCCACTGAGCAACTTTTCTAGCAACATTTGGTTGCTATGAATCATTGAAATGCTCTACACGTCTGCATATCACCCGTTGCTGGAAGCTACTTTTGCTGCTTAGAAAATTGCAGAGTGTATCACCACCCTGGCATGGAAAGAAGCCTGAATCACCTCCTCACAGCTTGACCCTCTTCATCTCTCATCAAGCTCCTCTCTCCATCCCGCTGAAGCCCTCATCACTTCCACTTATTCTCCTCTGACCTCCCCCTTCCTTCATCCATCCATCCGGTCAGTCTTTTCCTCCCAAAGCGGAAACCGAATCCTCCTTTCTCTCGGCTCACAGCTTGGAGTCCTCCAGCGATGGAGGTGAGAGCTTCATTTCTCTTCCCTCCGTCCTCCCCGTCTCCTCCGTCCTGATAGTGCATGCTCTCCAGAGAGTGACTCCCAGGGAAAGGCGACAACGGCTGGATCACCAGGTCTCCTCTCTGGGCTCTCAGAAGCACCTCCTCTTCCCCAGGCTCCACCAGGGTCAACTGGGGGTCTTGAGGCCAGTCGGCCCACTCGTCGGGCTGGACGAGCCAATCATATTTTGGATCATCCAGAGCGGCCTGGAGGTGCAAAAGGGCAGACTTCAGCTCGGGTACATCCACTGAGGGCAGGACGGTGGCAGAAGAGTGAGGGTACGATGTTACGGGGCAGAGCAGGGCGAGGGAGAAGAGGGCGAGCTGTGAGGCACCGAGATGAAAAGAAAGTCTCATCTAGAAATAGAAACAAGTATTTATCAAAGAGAGGATATATTTAAAGATGATATGCAGGAATCATACAAATTCAGTTGCATTTGCACAAAACATCCAAGAGTTAAAGTCAAAGAAGCAACAAAAATAATTTAAATAACTGCAGGAAAATGTTAATGATAGGGTTTTCGATGGGATTATCCAAATGTGTCAGATTGGATGTGCAGGACAGATCTTGAAAAATTCTGTGCACTTTTGAGATATTTAATTTCCATCGAAGCAATGTAAGCACCAAAACAGTATATAGCAAATACACAAGAGACTGTAATACTTCATTTATCTGTGGTTTGATTGCAAATGAGCAAATAAATTCCTGTTTCATATCTATAAGAAATATCAGGGATTCCTTTAAGTAAACGTAAGTGCATTTTTAATCTAATTACATTTCCTGTCCCTTCAACTATTAAAAAAAGGCCACAAGATTTCATACTTAGAATTTAAAAAAAGAAAAGAATAAAAACTACAAACCAAGAAAGAATTTGATCAATTCATTATTCGATAACTGAAAGTCGGGTCGTGCAAAACTCTCACATGAAACTGTAAAAACGGTAAATTTAAGAGGAGACGTTAAAGCGAGACAGACGTGGTCATCACGTTCTCGAGTCCAAGTCCAGTGTAAATAAGGCCTTCTGTTACTCAGATTAAATAAGTTAAAGATAAGAAAGAAAAAAGTCTTGAAAAAACATCTTGAACAATTTCAAACCATAGTTTCTCATGCGGACGATGAAGCTGCAAAATCACATCACTTAGAAGCTTCCTGAAATATTATGTAGAAATAAGTTACTTTTGTCTGTTAGCATCAACAAAGACGAAGAAAAATTCAGGTTAGTTACATCCTAAACGTCTTACCTTGTGTCACGGTCCAATGTGCTGTATCGTCTGACATTTGTCGCCTCTGACCTTTTTAAAATCTGCCTGCCCCCCATCCTCCCGCCCCGCTGCCATCAGGTCAGAGGCTGCCGTCTCCGATTGGTCCGTCACTCGTCTGACGCACACAAAATCAGCGCTGACCGCCATAACCTTCATTCTTTGAGCTGAGAAACCTTGGTTCGAGCTCAGCGACGTGACCCACTGTAATTATCAGCGCTTGATTGGGGAGGCAATTCACAAAGAGCGAGCAGCCAATTCATTAAGATGTTTGTGAGGACAGAAAGTCTCCGGGAGAGGGGCAGAGGATACAGTGAGACGAAGGCGAGGGCGGTTTGTGGTTTTCTTTTGTCATCGTGGTCGTCGTGAAGGTCGTCGCACTGGGAAAACACAGACACACCTGAAAGAATGTCATTCAAGCAGTCTGGTTTCGAGGAATTGACAATCAGTCACTCCAAGCTCAGAGCAAATGATGCCGTTGTCTTCAATCTACCACCAATTATATAACAAAGGATGTGCAGCTCGTTTGCAGCAGGCCTCATCTGCGTGTTGATTGCTATGTTAGGATGACCGATCCATTATAAAGCTTCCAAGCTTTTAAAAGCAGTCCACTAGGAACATGCTTTAATGTCTGGTTTCCATCATTTCTATGAGTTATAATAACATTGTACTCATTTAGCAGACAGATGAGAGGTTGAAGAAACATGAGCAGTCTGGTGATTACACAAATGATAGTCCTGGAGAGAAACGTTATGTCATGTAGGTCGTGTCACTGGAGAGGGAGAGGTCCTTGAAAAGGTTCAATTCTGGTCTAGAGTTGGCCCAGGTGAGTCTTAAACCATCCCTAACTTCAGGTCTGGACTGCTGGGGGACGTCACATGACGCACTCCTCTCTCTCTCTCTCGCTTAATGTATGTAAATAACTTAGCTGGTATGTTCTCATGGATTGTGGCTATGGCGAGATTGAGGATCTGCCTGCAGCCCACATGACGTGCACTATGTATACTCTTATTATCATTATCATCGTTAGCTTTATTACTACCATTAGTCACATCTCCATTAAAGGTCCAGTGTGTCGGATTTAGGACCCACTCCACTCATTTTCAGGTGATTATGCATGCATGAAATCATAGTTATGTGTATTATATTCAATGTCTGCCTCATTCTGATAATAAAGGACCCCGATCTTACACACTGGGCCTTCATAGAAGGTGATAAACGACATTTCCTTAGCACTCTGATGGAAAGATGTCCCAACTGGAAGACCTCGCCTCAGCTGAAACTTGTTCTCAATGCTGATAAAACCAAGTTCAAGTTTTATAAACCAAGTTTTATTTTCTAATGCCAAGAGTAGACGACAGAATATCTACTCAGTGGTCACACCTCAAGGAAAGATTCCTTTACCACATGAACAACATTTAGTGAACAAAACGTAAGTTGTTTTTCTTTTAATATGAAATAATATTGTGTGTAAATTTCACATCACGGCAGCGTCAAAGGTAGTAAATGAAATTTCCTTGGTCCTTGATAGAAACAGCATTGTTTATTTCTTTATTAATTCAGCCAAAGTCTTCGACACAGTTTACCATTTCATCTTTAAACACAGCGTTCTTCATATTGGGCTTTGAGAACAAACAGTTGGTGAGTCTCTAAAAACCTCACAGACAGGTCTCACTGTGTTAAATGTGATGGTCAGTGCTCTGATGTTTTGTCTGATTGTAAGGGTGTCCCACAGGGCTCTGTGCTTGGCCCACTGCTTTTCTCTATTTTTATGAAAATTTGGGAGACAAGAAAAGAGGAAAGAAAAGCAGCATATAATTATAATCAGCAAATTGTTTCAACTTGATATGTAAACAGTAAAGGGAGGATGAGCCACTGCTTGTGGTGCACAAAGAGGAAATGTGGGGAAACAGTTGAAGGTTTATTCACACGTAAAGGAAGAGTACAAAAAGAGCTGATACAGCAATGATTTCAGGAGATGTCGGTATGTTTCAACATGTACTAACTGATTGTTGTTGGAAGAAACCTACAAATGTCCAAGTTCACTGAGTCTGAGTCATCATAGTTCATCAGTAGAGTTTGAGATTATTTTGTCAATAAACATAAAAGTCTATTTACAGTGATATGACCAGTCAGTTACTGGTTTTTGTGCTTAGTTTGATTCATAGTTTGATTTTGAGTCACACACCAAGAGAGTAAAAGAAAAAGTTACAATCCTTAAGATTTAATTAAAAATGTTTTTGATGTTATTTGTGGTCAGCAGGTTAAATGGTTGAGACCAAAACTGTTTTTTGTACCAGGCTGTAAACATGTTTATTTCTGCTGTGAAACATGGGGACTTATGGAGACTGACTCACTGCTGGAGCCAGCCTCAGGTGGACGTTAGAGGAACTGCAGGTGTTTGGCACTGGATGTCTCTCTTCCCTACAGACGTCTCGGAGCTGGATTACGTTAAACATTCCCTAGTGATTTCCTGCTGTTCTTTCACATTAAAAGCTGAAATCTGAAAGGATTATAACTTTCACTATTCTCTTATTTTGAAAAGCTACTTCTCACAGTGTCAGAACCCTGGACTAACAGTAATGTGGTCTAAAAGAACCATCGGCATCAACATCTCCCTCTGCCCCTCCTCCTGCCTCTCCAAAGTCCTCGTAGGCCTCCAGAGAGCACCCTGGTGCACTCTGGGAATCGTAGTCCAGGAAGAAGGAGGGGTGTTGGAGCTGATGTGATTGGCTGACAGCCGGACTCACTGGCGGCTCACTGAGCGGGGCAGTGAGCAGAGACAGCTGCAGCTGGTCGATGGTGCTGGTGGGGAAGGGCTGTGATTGGTCGGGTGGGGAGCAGGATGGAGATGGGGAGCCGGTCGCCACGGTTACGCCTCTCGGGGGAGCAGCGGGTGAGTTGGCCTGAGAGTCGTCTGTGGTGAGGGAACGCCTCAGTTTGGCCCGAGCGTTTTGAAACCACACCTGTGTGTGATGATGGATGTGTTCACAGGTGAAACACAAACATATTAAATACAATTAAATCAAGTATTGAATTATATATATATATATATATATGTGTGTAAATGTGTATATATATACACAAAATACACACAGAAAAAAAGGGTGTGGCCCTGTTGCTTTTTGTTAAAACACATCCTGAATCTATGATGTGACTTATTCTGCGTACCTGCAGGACTCTCTTGGGTAGACCGGTCTTATGAGCAAGGCAGGTCCAGTCTTTACCGTCAGGGTTGTGCTTCTGGGCGAAGTACGACTCCAGCGCTCTGAGCTGCTCGCTGCGGAAACACGTCCTAATGCGCTTGGTTCGCCTGCGGGTCCGCTCACCCATCACCCTGTCGTCCAGTCGTGGCTCTGGACTGCTGACAGACTCCTCCCCTTCAGCTGAGACCTGGCTTTGAGCTGCCTCACACACACACACACACACACACACACACACACACACACACACACACACACACACACACACACACACACAGGAGTGTGGTGGCGCCCATTCAGTGCAATGAGAATGCTCACCTGGCACGTAGGCCAAGGTTCTCCAGGATTTCTAGCTTTCTGATTAAGTGTTCATTGAACATGGCCAGACTGCGGACCAAACAGAACCTCTGAACCGGCAGTGTCCGGTCTAACAGTGAACACAGCGACAGAACCTCTGAACCGGCAGTGTCCAGTCTAACAGTGAACACGGCGACAGAACCTCTGAACCAGCAGTGTCCAGTCTAACAGTGAACACGGCGACAGAACCTCTGAACCAGCAGTGTCCAGTCTAACAGTGAACACAGTGACAGAACCTCTGAACCGGCAGTGTCCAGCCTAACAGTGAACAGAGCGACAGAACCTCTGAGCCGGCAGTGTCCAGTCTAACAGTGAACACGGCGACAGAACCTCTGAACCAGCAGTGTCCAGTCTAACAGTGAACACAGGGACAGAACCTCTGAACCTGCAGTGTCCAGTCTAACTGTGAACACAGAGACAGAACCTCTGAACCGGCAGTGTCCAGTCTAACTGTGAACACAGCGACAGAACCTCTGAACCAGCAGTGTCCAGTCTAACAGTGAACACAGCGACAGAACCTCTGAACCAGCAGTGTCCAGTCTAACAGTGAACACAGACACAGAACCTCTGAACCTGCAGTGTCCAGTCTAACAGTGAACACAGAGACAGAACCTCTGAACCGGCAGTGTCCAGTCTAACAGTGAACACAGCGACAGAACTTCTGAACCAGCAGTGTCCAGTCTAACAGTGAACACAGCAACATGGCATTCTGGCTGACTGAGCTGTCGACAGTTAGCAGTTGGTACGTTCTGTTTGTGCCATGCATGGACTTCTCTCTGTATTAATGAACTTGGTGCAAACAAAACGACGATACTGACATTAATATTCTGCGATTGTGAACTGTGTCTCAGTTTGGATACTTCCGTTACCAGTAAGAAATAATGGAATAAAACACACTCCAGCTTTCACCTTCTTGTACATTTGCTTTGGCCTGGAGATTGTGTGGTAGCGGCACACTTCCGTCGCCATGGTAATGGGACTGACAGTAGAGGTTCTGGCCCTGCATGCAGTACAGGTTCCCTGGTATTAGTTTCACATCACACTCCTGCAAAACATGTTCATCGTCATAAAAATATGATCATTTAAGATACGACGACACACACTTCACGTATTACACATCATGTCATAACGTTTCTTATGACCTGGCAGGAGAAGCAGTGAGGATGGAAGGTCAGCTCACCAGACCTCATGACCAAAGTGGAAGCAGGGATTGGCTGGAAGCAGCGAGCGCACTGACCTCCTGCAAACATCCTGAGCAAGAAGAGAAAAGATGTGAGGAGCTGCTGCTGTGAGGAAACCTCACTCTGAACTCTGAGGAGTCTCCTTCTGGACCTGCAGTAGTCCTGTTGGCAGTAGATGTTCCCGTCTCTCCAGTAAAGCGAGGGGTGCGTCTGCAGCTCGCAGTGACATTGGCTGCAGCGGAGGCAGACGCTGTGCCACACCCTGCCCGCAGCCAATAGGAAGAAGCGGTCACACACCTGCTCGCTACAGCCGGCGCACATCATTGGCTCCGGGATGGACACGGCTGTCGGAGTCTGAGACAGATTGGCTGATTTAGAAACCACGGCAACGAAAGATCAAAATATCACAGTTCTCTCTTTGTACCAGATGAAATGATTCAAAAATAAATATTTTTCTAAAGATTCATCACTGACCAGATCAAATATTTTTTTTCCTCAAACAGGATTGAATCAATCAAACAAAGGGAACAAAAACACACAATAAAATAAGTGCAATTAAATTAGACATTCAAAACTAAAACGTGGCATCACGACACGTGAATCTGAGAAGTGACGTATTTATCCGCCATCTCTGAGCTCGTGTCTAATGTTGTTATTGTCGCGTGTCATTTAGCTGCTAACGGAGATCCAAAGTAAAGTGGGACTTTATTGTCTTACATCTACTGAAGTACTGAAGTATACGTTTCTGATACTCTCTTGAGTATTTCTACTGAATACAACTTTTACTCCACCACATTTCTCTGACAGCTTTAGTTCGTTTTTTCTTACGTGTTGATGTTGAATATTTGTGATTTCTGAAACATCTGCAGAACATGAATCTAAAAACATCAGATAGAATAGAAAACACTTAACTGCACTGTGAGTACTATACTTTGATACTTTGAGTAAATTTTGCTCATAATACTTTTATAGTTAATTAAGGTTTTAGGTGCAGTACTTGTACAGTAGTAGAGTATTTGCACAGTGCAGTATTCCACCTCTGTCATACTCACATTTTCTGCAGCAGCACTTTCCTCCAGCCCCGCCGGACCTCCACCCAGCTCCGCCCCCTCCGCCTCGTCACCAAGGTCACTGTTGTACAACAGGTCCTCGAGGGCTCGGTTGTCTGGCGACATCATGATTGTCCACTGAGAAGGTAGAGGCGGTAATTACACTCGCTAATCACAGCCCTCATTAGAGAACTAAAAACAGACTCATTTAATGTCTCTATTAATAAACGACAACAACAACAACAACATCCAGACCTGTGACACAACAAATGACAAAGCAAATTTAAGGACTTTTCAATGACTTTCAAGGTTTTTTGGTGAAATGTACCCATTTACAAAGATAGAAATGAAATGCGTTCACACCAGTCTAACATCATTACTTTGTCTGCTTGTCTGTCTTTGAATCCATTTGAAATCTTGAGTTTTAAAGTTTTAAGTGAATGGTTCAGATCTATGAAATCATATATCAGGATTATCGTGGCCAAACTAATTCACAATAATGATATTTTAAAAAATGCTATACATCAGATTCATCTTTAACTTTTAAGGTGGACAGACAGTCTGTGACCATAAATGTACAAAAAGAAAGTGGGAACCACAAACGTAGAACATCAAATAAATGTTAATGATTTAAGAGGCGCTGGATTGTTTTTTTAATAGAAAATATATAATATACTCACCTGTTCCTCAGGTCACTAAACACAACATCAATAAATGAACCAGCAGCTAAGTAAAAGACGTCAGGCTGCACTGTAACGAGTCCAAGCAATGCTGATTTTATTGAATTTGGTTTATTTGGAAAGTTTTAATTTTAATTTATTTTTGTGTAAAGAACCTCGAGCTGCATCACATGCATGAATATGTACTGTACTATCATTATTACACTTCATTATAGAAGATATATGCGCAGTATTTGTAAAAAAATGAGATGTGTAACTTTAAGAATAACCATATTTCTATTCAACCTAATAGTTTGTTGCTGGCACCCAGGTATGTTGGAGAGGATAGACTGAATAGTACGTGGTGTCATTTTGTTAGTTTCTCTTATTAAGACTATGCAATACTTTTTATTATATAATGTGTCGTGTATTGTGTGTTAGGTGTGGACCTCATACAGGAAGATTAACGAATTGCCATCAGCTAATAGAGATCCTTTAAATAAACAAACCCCTAAATAAATAAACTATAATTGTATGTATTTCTATGTGACGGCCTTCATATCCAAACGTCCATTAGGACAAATAAAATAAGAAATATTATAGAAGCAAAGTTGCTCAGAATCAAATTTTTCTGTCGTGTCTCGCCTTAATAACTTTGTAAAGACAAAAATGCTAAAAATGAACTTCAGACAGCTTCTATAATGTTATGTAAACCAATATAATACATGAATTAAATAATTGTTGCAGCTCTAAACTTGACTCAGTAAGTCAGCAGAGAGTCTTTGTGGAGAAACAAACAAGCTCTTACCTGTGCTGTTGCTCCTGACAGGTATTCCACTGAGCGCGCTCTGTATGAACCCGTCGACGAGACTTTAAGAAGAAGATCTCGGCTCCTCTGCTTCGTGTCTCTCCTGAATGTTTCCCAGTATAACGTCTCCAGGTGTCTCTGCAGCCGGCCGCTTGTGATTTTGGGATCAGTTTCCATCCGTGAGCACCTGACCTCAGCTGCCTCCTACCTCATCCTGCACCAATCGCCAGTCAATAAGCACCTGTCCCTCCCGCCCTCGCTGTATGTCCCAGGTGACGTCCAGGCACACACCTGTAAACAAGAGGCCCAGGTGGCACAGAGAGCAGGTAAGGATTGATGTGATTCGCCGCCCGGTGAGCAGATGGCTGTGGGGGGTTCACCCCGGGGACCAATTAAAAAAAACACAAAGGGTGTTTAAAAGCACATCTGGGATCTGCAGTGGAGGGTGAAAGACGGCCTGATCCCTCGGCTGCATCTGGACCAAACTGGTTTCTTCCATCTGATTTTTGATGCTGTTTAAAAATCACGAGTGGTAACGTCACAGAACTGAGATGAAATCTTTGCTTGTAACATCTGTCCAGAGACTACAGATGAAAAATAGGCTCCTGGTAAACGCAGAAATGTTCTATTAATAAAATAAAAGAACAAATAAAATAATAAAGAGCTGAACAAAACAAAGACGAAAGGAACTGTATTTCATGTTTACGTAAAAACTGCAATGACCTGCTAAAAGAAATGGGTACAGTCTTCTTCCAAACACTAAATCAAGAAACTTTTAAAATGTAAATGACGTGAATACTTGGCAACAGGATATAAATACATTATACTGTACTGCAGTAGCACTGTAATACAATCAGACCATTCTGAGGCACCTGTACTCGAGTAATGCATTTCCATTCTTCCACCTCGGCTCAAGTCAGTAATAAATTCATCAACAAAAACAGGAACCAGTTTCATTTTCAATCATTTTATTGTTGTATTCTGTTTCAGGGGCGGAAACGTAAAAAAGAAAATGAAACACAAAGAGATTTACAAAAAAGACGACACAGGAAGTCGAAGGCAGCTGAACCACGACAAATACAAACGAAATCTCTGATCTGATATAACTTAGAGCGAACAGCAGGGGGTGGTGTCGAGCTTTAACTGTAAGGCTGAAGCTGTGGTCGATGCACGGCGACATGAAGAGCCTCGAATCAAAACCACGTCCTCTGTTTGTTTTCAGATCAGATATTTTAACCTGTCGTCAGGCGAAAAACTGCATTCTCTCACCTTTAGACCTGTTCATGGAGGTTTTATGACTGCGTGTAATGTTTCCGTTGTTTTGTTCCACTACATCAGAAAGTTTTGGAGATACAACTGATTAAAGTGTTGCAAACATGAGCTGCACGTCACCTGTACATGAAACCATCCTCACAGGTAGACAAGTAGGAAATATGTATTTTTGTATTGTGTGTGAACTGACCCTTTAAATACAGAGCGAGAAGAGCGAAGAAGAAAAGATAAAAATGCAAAAAAAAAAACTGTACAATCTACAGTAACATACTGATAACTGACCTCTATACAAATGAAAAAATACGTCTTCATCTCTTCTGAAGTGAGAGCGAGGCTCCCTGTTAACACGCGTGTGTGTGTGTGTGTGTGTGTGTGTGTGTGTTTGCACATGTACCGAAACGCCACTGTCCGTGCATGTGTGTTTAACAGTTCATTATCTTCCTTCTCTCTTCTATCCTCTGGCTGGAGGACTGAAGGACGCCGGTCTCATCTTCATCTCAGTGAACGGGATGGAGTGCTGTTTCCCTTTCCAGCTGGTCCAGATCACACCCTGACAAACACACACACACACACACACACACAGATACGTTCCTACATTACCAACAGTGGACTATCAGTTTACATCAACCAAGTGGGGACCTTCTGATTTTAGTCATTTTTAAAACCGTCTGTGTGACGGGTTACCTGGTGTTTGACGTCGATGCCGTACAGGCCGTTGAGGTTTGCCTCGTGGCAGTTCTTGTACCACCAGCCTCCTCGGTACGACATGGCACAGCGGGTGATGAACGGTGTCGGGTCCCGGTCTTTGGTGGAGAAGAACCGGTTGTTATGGTAACTGAAAGAGTCACCTGGAGCCATGGACAGAGATGAGACAACATGAACAAAGGTGGGTTAGCTTCAGGGGATACTACAGGAACCAGTTTGACATGTTGACTACATTTCCCACAAAGCCTGTCGGTTCTCTCTTCCTCTCACCTGCGGTGCCGCTGTACCCGCCTACAGTCAGTTTGTAGTTCCTCTTGGCCACCTCGAACGTTGAGTACTCTGCGTACACCGACTCGTCTTTGTCTCGCAGGTCGACACGGAGATTCATCCTGGTCATCGTTGTCAAATTGTGGAGGCTGTCGAGACCTGAAGCAGCAGGAGATGAATCAGTTTCAGATAAACATGACGACGAATTATTTCAGATTCATGTTTAAGTGAAAATAAAAATGTTTTGAAACACATTGATAGTATTTGTAATGTTTCAGCAGCTGATTAAATTAAATTAATTATGTTTCAATAAGTGTTTTGTGATAATGCCGCACTGTGGTCAAGGTTTGATTACGTTTAGGCACATCTGTATATATTCTGTTAGAGCAACATTATGTCATTTTTTTATCATTAAATTTTGACATACTTATATTTACTTTAGTATTTCCCTTATTTTGTACTTTATACTTCTACTCTGCTACATTTATTTTACAACATCAGTTACTCTACATTCATATTTTTGCACTTTTACTTAAAGCTACATTCTCAGTGTGATCATGACGCCTTTATACAAATCTACAAATTTCCGACCACACTGTGAATGAACCTGAAAACCTGATGTTCTCAAACTCAGCGGGTTCTTTGCTCAGAGGCACTTTGAGGATTTTTCCACAGGTTTGTTTTTATCCGGCCATACTGTATTTCCACATTAAACAGTGTCAGGTGCTGTACTGTATGCTGTTTTAAATAGTGTACAAGTTATATTTATGTCGTGTTTACTTTTAGTATTTAATGCAGGAAAATGCAGGAGAATTTACTCCAACATGCAAGTCTCTTTCTGTCCTGTCTCTAAATTGCTTTTCATGATACTCGAATACACTTCACAGATATAAGAGATTTTAAATTCATTTTAAATTATTTTAATACTAACACTAATCATACAGAAGGTTTTCAGTCAGCGGCACACAGTGAGGAAATATTTAGAACGTGGGTAGATCGGGAACACTCATTCATACTCATCATCATCATTTGATGCCTATAGTGGAAATACTGGACGGGAAGGATTTGAAAAACTGTAATCTGTAAAGTAACTAAAGCTGGATAGAAAGTACAATATCTGACTCTGAGATGTGGTGGAGTAGAAGTATACATTGAAAAATAAAGTTAGTGCTGCGTATTCTTGAAACATGTCAGGATTGTGGACTCGCTCACCCAGCCAAAACTCTCCACTCAGATCTCCAAATCCTTTAGCGTAATCCTTCCAGCCTCTGAAGAAGTTCACCGAGCCGTCCTTCCTCCTCTGGAAGACCTGCAGACAGGAAACACACAGACCAGTTCCCACACAGGAAAACCTCAATATAACCCGAGACTACATGCTGAGGAGTGTTGATGTCCGCGTACCGTCCAGCCTCCTCCGTCTGTCTCCATGTCGCAGTAAACCATCACCGGCTTCCCGAGTTTGCCCTGAGGGAAGATCTCCACCTCACCCGACGCCCTGATGCCGTTCAGCAGCTCCTGAGAGCAGTCTGTGGGGAAGGGGAACCTCAGGGTGCCTGAGGAGGAAGGAGGATAAATTTAGCTCTCTATCAGTCAACCACCATGACAACAATGTACCACGTGAGCTGCTGCTACCGGTGGTGAACTCAGTGGAGACGGTGGAAGTGTATCGTCCTCCTTCTTCTGCCTGTAGCTGCACCGTGTACTTCGACCCAGGGTGAAGTCTGGTCAAGTTGTACTCGGTTACTGCGGCGCCCACAATCACTTCCTGTGGAGGAAGAAACAGGAAGACAAGAGATGGTTGAATGACCACTAATTATTTGCAGAGCCGGTGTCGTGCCAGAACAGGAGCTGGGCAAGCGGGCAATGTAACCAAGCTAAATTCATTTATTCAAACACTTATTTCACCTTCATTTCATGAGCTTCCGTCTGATAGGTCAGTCTGTAGCTGCCCACGGGATTCGGCGGTCGTTTCCATGATAGCAGGGCAGTGCGAGGGGTGACGTTGCTGGCCTGGAGGTCTTGTGGCCCGTTCCCAGAGGCTGGAGATGAAGAGCAGAGTGTCAATAACAGGACGCTTGTTTTGATATCAATGGAAGATGAACATTATCACAAATACAATAAAACCATTCAGCAAATCTGGAAGCAGGAAATGTTTCAGTGACCTCTGGTGGTGGTGAACGAGGTGGAGGCCGGTGAGCTCTCCTGGTTGCCCAGCCGGCTGCTGATGGTGACGGTGTAGGTGGTGGATCCTTCCAGACCACTCAGCTGATGCTCCGCTTCGTTTCCAGACACCATGACCCTTAACTCTGAATCTGAACAAACGAACAATCAGCCACTCACGGTCTTCAACATGATTACATGAATGAAGTCTTGAATTTGCTGAATTACTTCTTCCACCACTGCCGTAACAGATACAAGAAACTCGACAGCATCACCGTCATCTTACCCGTCCCAGCACCATAAACAATGGCGTATTCATCAACAGTGGCCAATGCTGGACGCCACAATAACAAGGCCTTGCTGTCTGTGACGTTTACAGCCCGGAGGTCAGTAGGTGGGTCAGGGACTGAGAAAGAAATAAAGACAGTTATTGCTATGAGCTGGTGTGAGCGTCTACCTTCCAGTGAACACGGCTGGACCCGGGATCGAACACAACCTCGGCAGAGAACACAGCAGCCTACCGAGGTGGTTTGACCGAGCTAACCATAGTTAGCACGTCACTATGTAGCGATCTAAACTCTAAAATACCACGAAGAATACCTGAAAATACTGAAAACATGACTTAGGACAGAGGACAGATGGGACAAAAACACACAAACAGCAAGTTTGACTTACGCGTCCTGACAAAGTCTCTGATTGGATCGCTCTCGTCCAGTCCGAGGATGGAGATGACGTTGACCTCGTAAGAAGAACCAGGTGAGAGCTGTGATAGGCCCAGAGAGGAGTCGCCTGAGTCCACGGATACCGACACCGGCTCGCCTGCAGAGAAACACAAAGATCAAATATGAACTAGAAAACGTCTAAATAAATGTAGAGTGTGTCTGACGGACATTATCACTGACACTGCAGCAGCACAGAGACTCAACAAAGTCAGTCAAAGGCAGCTGGAGGTTGCCGAGCAACCAGGGTCAGCTGCAGGTCAGAGCAGTTAACTGCAGCTGTGCTCTGTCTGTGTGTGAGTGACTGCTGAGAGACACAGAAAATCTCTAAATGAAGCCCCTCCAACTAGTGGACGCTAATGCCAAACGGTAGGTGGTATCAAAAAGCCCAAATGAGCGTGAGCATCCTCATCTTGTCGACCATGTGGATGCTGAATTTCAGTGTGTGAAGTTAAAAAATGTGACCTGGGCAGAGAGAGAAAGAACAGGTGCCATATTCAGAAATTACATTTGAACAATTCATTACGTCTCTGTAAAAAGACGTCACTACGAAACACGAGGTAAAGGACGTCACATGTCCACAGTCAATTCAGCGTCGATACAATCCACAAAGATAAACTGTGTTCTGTTCTGTACAGACTTTTCCAAACAACTCTAGAGGTTCCTATCAGCGTTATTTTAGTGCCCTCATGTAGAAAATAATAGACTAAATGGACTATTTTGTGTATTTGAGTTTAAGTGCCAGTGCTCACCGTCGTCTGTGTGGGTGTAGGTGACCTTAAAACCACTGACGGCGCTCTTGGGTTTGGTCCATGACACCGTCAGAGAGTCTTCTGTCACCTTACTGAAGGCTATGTTGGTGGGAGGCTCCGGGCCTGAACGGTACGAAGAATATCATGGGAGAGGTGAGTGAAAGCAAGGGAGGAGAGTAAGGAAGTGATTTAGAGGAAGAAGTGGACGTAAAGGGAGGAAACATAGAGAAGAAACTGACGACAGAGAAACAAGAAGAAGATGAAAGGAGGTGAAAACTTCAGCGTGGCAGGTTTCATGAAAAGATACTCGAGCGGAGAAAAGAGTGAAAACAATGTCGACATTATTATTTATTCATCCACACATTTTGCTATTAGTGCTCTGATGAGTTTATGTGTATATATGTACAGTGCAAACATATATACAGTATACAAATCATATACAGACATGTAGTCATTAATTATAATAATCAAATGCAGATGGTGGATCCTGGAGAGCAGTGAAGGAAAGAATGATGATGATTTAAAAGTTAGCTGGTCGCTCAAACCTGAAAATAAATTTTTAAAAATTTAATAAGCGTGGCAGAAATGAAAACAAAGGAAGAAAAAACACATGAAAACAAATACATTCAGATATTAATTCAACGCAGTCACAAGAGCTGAAAGTGAAGATCGACATTTAAAGCGCTGGGAGACGCTGCAGTGTGCGCTGTAAAGTGGTCAGGGCATCACTGAACCAATGCAGCTTTGCATGTCCTGACGTTAATTTCTTCATCCATTGTTTTGGTAATTTGTTCATGTATTTATACATTTGTACTACGATGACGTAATACAATCTGTAAAGTACTGATACATTCAATATTCAGTACTGTAAAATGATCAAATATCCACATTTAACTCATTTTCTTGTGAACTGAAAGGTGCAGACAGACTAAACGTAACGGAGACCAACCGTGGTCTTACCCTGGTTTGGGTGAGAGGTGAAGGGGTGTCAGTGAAGCTGGCTGTTAGCTTACCCTGAATGAGAGAAGACCAGAGCAGCAGTGAATGAATTATGTTGGTAATGTTGTGGAGAGCTCTCAGTTTGCTGCCGTTCTGCAGTCCTGGAAGTCATTTCACCATGTGATGCTCGTGGTGTAAATACAGTAAGATTTAGTTTAATCAAAGCACCATTGTGCTGCTTTCCTACCTTAAAATAACAGGTTTTAAATCATGTTGATTCACTGACTGGTAATCTGGTGAATGGTGCCTCGTACATCTGTTCTCACACTATGTAACTTTGGGCACCCGTCAGGAGAAACACGTAACACTTTACCAGCTGGACTCTTTCTAATAATATTCACAGAGACCCACAACAATTCCAACCATGAGCAAGCACTTGGCGAGAGTGGTAAGGAAAAATTAATTCTCCTTATCTAACTTATGAACAGGGGCGCAATTAGTGGGTGTGTCAGGTGTGTCATGACACACCCACTTTTGAATGACCGTAGATCCGTCCCACCCACTTTTATGTAGCTTAACTTTTTTTTTTTTTTTTTTTTTTTAACTTTGTCTTCTTCAAATCTTCTGATTCAAGCATCACAAGTAAACCAAAATATGAATTAACATAATATTTGGTTTACTGAGGTGTGTGCCAGTAGCGGTTTTAGGTACGGGCAGACAGGGCAGCCGCCCGGGTCGCCATTTCGAGGGGGGCGCCACGAGCGCCCGACAATAACCTCGCGAATTTTCGATACCGGTCATTAAGACAGCGGAGCGGGCGCCCCCGTGGGCGGGGGGTTGACAAGGTAGAGGGGGAGCCGGACAGACTGATCAGGGCGCACGGCGCATCCAGGGGCGCACGAGAAAATCTTCGTCCCGGGGGGGGGGCAGCTTCGTCCCCCCCAGTTTCTCAAACCTATCTGCGCGCCTGCTTATGAAACGAGCCATGTGGCACACTGTTGAGAAACTCTGCTTAGGCTGGATTTCTAATTGTTTAGTAGAAAGTTCTGCGTTCACGCTAGCCTTGTATTGTCACGTTGCTACCCAGGACCCTGTAATCACGACGTTAGATAAAAACTGAATGACTTGTTTGTAAGACAACAAAGTTTTCTAACATGCTAAAGGGAAACATGCTAGTGTTGCTATGCAACTACAAGCCACGACAAACTACACACATTAGCTAGTGCACAACTTATCTGGCTAACCGTGAATGCACCGTCCTGTGGAGCATCGACATGATTTAACATCTGTCAGTTGATGGTGAACGCACGTCTGAGGTTTGACTGCTTGAGTGTTGATTATTATAATGTACGACTGCTACTTCTCATGTGTTCATGAAAGCAATGAAGACGAATGACTGCACAAATACAGCATCAACACAAAACACAGCAGCTTGCTGGACATTTCGAACATCACAATCCACTGAAAACAAACAGAACAGGTCACATCATTATGGAAACAACGATTAAACGAGAAATACATGGGCTGAAACTGTAAATCGCAAGCTTACAGTTTTCAAGAGCTCCACAGCATCGAGCTCTTGAAATGAACGTGGAGAAAGCATTTAGTGGGTGAGCAAACATTTTCAGTCACACTCAAGACAAGTGACGATTAGTCAACAAATGATTTCGTTTCAATCAGCACAAGGAACACAGTGCGGTGAAGATATTAGATGTGTGCGTGAATAGTTTTCTGTAGAGGACTTCACAACATTGACAGTAATGTTGTAGCATTGTACAGTAGTAGTTAACGTTCTACTGTCACAATGGCTTGTACCTGTACTGATGACAAGCTTGTGCAGTCTGGACAGAAGGCCAGGCCCCTTTCCAAGCAAAGTCACGGTGTAGTCGGTCTGACGAGGCAGATCCTCAAACTGGAAGGAGCGAGCTGAACCAGGAAGAACCGTTTTGAAGATTTTGTCACTTCCTGTCACTGGTTTGGCTGTTGAGCTGCTTTGTGTAAAGACACTTTCAGGAAGTCTGTTTTCATCTTCTTTGGTTGGTTGATGATTCTCCTCCTCTCCTTCAGAGTCCTCTGGTTCTTCTTTGTGACCTCTCTTGCTTTCCTTCTGCTTCGGTTTTTCAACTTCTTTTCTTGTCACAACAAAGTTTTTGTACTTTCCTTCTGGAGAGTCCCATGTCAGCAGAAATCCATCTGAGGTCCGGTTCGTCACTTCCACAGAGTCCAGAGGTTCCCTCGTAACTCCGGAAGAAGGAACGTCTGATACCGTCAGAGGCTTGGACTTGGACTCTGTCTTTTCAGGTTTACCGTCAAACAGACCCTTTGCAGTAATATTTCTTTTTGTATTCTCTCTCATTTGACTCCCACTGATGTAGTGTCTCATCTGGGTGCTTCTCACTGGTGCTCGTTTATTTGGAACTCCATGTCTTGAACTGGAGGAAGTTTGTTTTATAGTTGGTCTACCTCGACTTGTAGCACTAGTATTGGTGCCAGGATTGACTCTCTCTTCATGGATGTCAGAGTCAGAGTTAGGATCTGGGGTTCTTGTCTCTTTTTCAGGTTTGGTAGTTTGGACTGGAGCATCCTGCCCCCCTTCTAATTCATTAGTCTGTGGTCTGACAGGAATGACTCTCTCTTTATGAATGTCCGAGTTAGGATCTGGGCTTCTAGTTTCTTCTTCCCTAGATTTAGTAGTTTGGACTGGATCATACTGTCCCCCTCTTAAATGATTAGCCTGTGGTCTGGCAGGATTGCTTGTCTCTTTATGGATTTCAGAGTCCGAGTTAGGATCTGGGCTTCTAGTTTCTTCTTCCCTAGATTTGGTAGTTTGGACTGGATCATCCTGCCCCCCTCTTAAATGATTAGCTTGTGGTCTGGCAGGATTGCTTGTTTCTTTATGGATTTCAGAGTCCGAGTTAGGATCTGGGGTTGTAGTTTCTTCTTCTCTAGATTTGGTAGTTTGGACTGGATCATCCTGTCCCCCTCTTAAATGATTAGCCTGTGGTCTGGCAGAATTGCCTGTCTCTTTATGGATTTCAGAGTCCGAGTTAGGATCTGGGGTTGTAGTTTCTTCTTCCCTAGATTTGGTAGTTTGGCCTGAAGCATCCAGCCCCCCTTCTAATTCATTAGTCTGTGGTCTGACGGTAGTGTCAAGGGTAACCACTGGGACACTTTGAATTACCTCTGTGGTGTCTTGTTTTCCTGATTGTCTAATTTGGACTCCTTGGGTAAGCATGGGTGAATCCGGCTCTCCTGGTTGTTTATCTGGGATTTCAGGAGTACTAACCTTTTTTAATTGGTTAGTTTGACTTCCAACAGCAATTGTGTTACCTTCATTCAGCTTTCTGGTTGGGAAAGGCTTGCGCACTGGACCTCTATGTGGATGTTGAGGTGGTCGCAGGTTTGGATGGGTTTTGTTTTGCAAACGTTGATTGTACAGTCGACGGAAATAGCCAACTCTGGTGGTTGGCCGGTGAGAGGAAGGCAGTCCACCTCCTCTTGAGGTCTGATTGAACTCAGTGGACATACTTGTGCGAACTTTGTCTGCATTCTCCTCTCCTACTGGCCCCGTACTTTCAGTTGGATAGGCTTCTTTGGAAACAGGAGATGAAGTGGGTGGTAATTCAGTAGTAGATACCTGCTCTTTTCTTGTTTCTGATGCAGGATTTAAAGGTTGAGCGGGGGGAGGCAGTGGCCTCAAATTTGGACGGGTTCGATTCTGAAGAGGTCCAAAGTTTGGACGTGGCCGATGCAGGTATCTCCCATTTTGAGGAAGACGACGGTTTGGGATTTGTTCTCTTTTTGTCGGCATCTTTTCCTCATTTTGTCCAACTCCAATGGGTGCAGGTGTAGTTTCCCCATTTTTGTATCCACTCGTATCGCTTGCGGGGACATTGACCTCATCTGAGGACGATTCAATTGAAGTAGATGAAGATGGTGAAGTCAATAACTCACTTGTGGATGTATGTTGTAGGTTAAAATGAGGAGGGGAATGGTGAGGAGCTGTCATATGCGGATGGGTTTTGTTATGTAATGTTTTAAAGTTTGGGCGTAGGCGACGCACAAATCCATTTTTTGTAGGTGTGCGGCGGAAGAAAAGTACACCACCTTTACCTGAGGGTGGTTGCTTTCTGTCTTCAGGTGATGCAACGTCAGCCATGGTTTTGCTGTTATCAACATCCGGTTTATTGCTTCTAACTGAACCTGATTCATCTGAGCTGGGAATGGATGAAGATGGAGGTGACAGTGATGATGATTTTAGTAATGGTGGTCGTGGTGATGGTGATGACGAATCTAAATATGTTAGTGATGATGACGGAGATGAAACTAGTGAAGAGGATGAGGGTGAAGATGATGGCCATGATGATGATGGTTCATCTGATGAGTGTGATGATGATTGTGAGGTTGATGAGGATGAAGATGCGATTGACGACAATGGCTTTAGCCCCCTTAAAATCTGCTTCGTCAGATTTTCTGAGACAACCGAGAGGTTTGATGGTTTGGACAGGTGAACAGAAAAGGTTGTGATGTTCATATTATCAAAAGTGTTCATCAGGAGTTTATGTAAAGGATCTGTTGGATAGTCAATGTCTGTCTCTGTAGACGAGGGTTTTGAATCAGGAGTAACATCTGTTTCAGAGGAACCTTGATGTGAGCCCAGGATCTTTCTTACCAACAACGTTCCATCCCCTCTACACCCGTTGCCTTTGTCCTTTAGAGGTAATCTGAAGTGGGTCACTTTTACTTTGTTCATACATTTCTTCTCTTGGCTTTGAACAGTCCCAATTGGCTCTGAAAACACCGAAGCAGTGTCATTTCCATGGCCTACCATGCCAACATCTGGTTGCTCTGTGGAGCCAGCAGGAATCGTTGGTTTCTCCAGGCTGCTTTGACTGTTTGTATCAGAATCAGTTCCGGACATTAGAGCTGGATCTTTGGCATCCCTGCTCTCACTGCTCGATGCCTCCACACTTGGGTCTGTCTCAGTCAAAGCTATTGTCCTGTCTCTGATGATGGGGACACCTGGTTTAGGTTTATTGCGTACTACTGGTACCTTCTTCTTCTCCCCCACTAGGGGCTTTTTCAAAGGACCCTGGCCAACCTTTCTCACAGGCACAAATCTGGTTGTGTTGAAAAGGAAAGGGCCTGATACATTTGGCTTCCTGGTGCCATTTATTGCCATCTTTTTGTTGACCAGAGGTTTAGTTCTTGCAGTCACAGAGACTGTGGAGTCTCTGTCAGGTCCATCTGAACCTCTCACTTTTAGAGGGTCTGCCTTTTTCCTTCCCTCTTGGTCAAAGACTTGCACCTCAGATGACTTTTGGTCTCTGTCGTCAACATCTTGTCCAGGTGGTAATGTGACCTGCGTGGGTAAAGGTGGCACGGTAACCCTTGGTAATGTCTTTCCTAGAGATGTAAAGGGAATGAGCATTTGGATTCAGTGTTAAGGTCACCATATGCTGCTGCTGTTAACAATCCAGAAGAGATCATGTCTAATGAAGGAAGAAAAGCAGTTAATATTCATTATAAACACCTGATTTACAATAGTTTGTTGGTTATTGTGCAAAGTGCAAACAAGCAACTTAGGGCAGCGGTATCCATGTAGAACCTGCAAGGAGAAAATTGAAACATAATTATTGTTAAACTTGAACAGAAGTCAAAATGTTGGTGTCACTGATGAGAGGAAACAGTCTGAGGAATATTCTCTTCTGAAACTCATCTTGGACAGTTGAGGCTGCACGTCGCTTCATTAAGTTTTACAGTGACATTTCTCCACACTGTAATGTGTTTTGAAAAATGAGGCGTCTGGACACATAAAGTTTAATTAACTTTCACTTAGCAGGGTTGAAGCAGCCATGCCTTTCTTTGTGGTATAAATCCAAATATTGTATTACTATAATTATATTAATTACTGTATATTACTAACATTTGCATTAGCAGTACTGCTAAGAATGTTATGCTAATCTCTATAAACTTTCCGACACCCCGACCCCGTCTGTGGCTCTCAGCTCCAAGTCCAAAGACTTTCACAGATACAGTCAGAACTGATATATGACTTGGAACGTTGATGGATCTACAAACAAATCCAGTTGTTCCAGATTTCTAAAAGAAAGATGATCTGGACAAACAGGGATTCCCACAGACCTCTCACAAATATACAGTTTTTAACTTAAACGGGACCGAATTTGTTGGATCTACATTGTGAGTCGTCTCGTGAGCGTTGGCACGAAGCGTTTCTTGTTTGTGACGTTAAAGTGGCTTTGCTGGCACGTTAGTTTAAGTCTGTTTACAGTGTTTGTCAGCCCAGCCCAACAGTTTCTGATGCCTGTGTAAAATATTCATTCATAGTCATAATGAACCGAAAACAGCCGCGAGAAAAGGGAACAGTCCTCACCGGGAGTAACCTGAGTGGTTGTGGGTTCACTCCGACTTGAGTCCTTCTCCGCCACAAGTGTGATGTCATACAAACGTCCCGCCTCCAGCTGCTGTATGTGGGCGGAGTTTTGGCCACCCGGGATGGTCATTTCTTGACTTCTTCCTGCTCCGTCATTGGGCGTGACGGTCAAGCGGTACCTGTCAATCTCACCCTGCGAATGCTCCCACTGCACCACCGCAGATGTCGTGGTTGTCTTGACAACTTGGAGGTTGGTGGGACCAGATATGACTGAAGATGAAGAAGAAGAAGAAAATATCATCTATTTATCTAATCTGCCTAGTAACTGTGGGAGTGATTCCATCGGGGGGGGGAGTGGATACACAAACATCCACCCTGCCTCAGCACATTTCCTCCTTTACTTTCCTAAACTCACAGTAACGTTGCTGAAACCTCTGCTGGCTGCGGGGCAGCCTCCCTGCAGCTGCCACAGATTACATCTTTCACTGCAAGGGCAGCGAGACGGGAAGTTTGGCGACTGGAGCTGCTCACATCGGCCAACATGTTGGTCAGAAGCTCCGTTTTCTACTGGTGCACTTAAAAGCTGCACTTAGAGGCATTTCAAATCTGTCAACTGCAATTTATTCATGATTTCAATAGCTGCCGATACCGATGCCAACATTTCATGTATTGAGGCTGCAGCACATATGCTGTACTCCATCTCAGTCTGTTGTATTTAATAGGGGACAAATAAAAAGCTCACGTGTCATGAATTCAGTCGAGCTCTCGGCACCTCTCCTGCCCTCGACCTCTCCGGTGATGCTGACGGTGTACTCCTGACCGGCTGCCAGGCCCATCTGGGTGAAGGTGGTCAGCCTGCCCTCCACCTGCACAGTTATCTGCTGGTCCTTCTCCTTCTGTTCGGACCAGACAAAAAACACAAAAGAATCAGGTGCGATCTGTGGTGGAGGTCACGGAGACTACGTCCAGGTTTTAGACAGTCTGCGGGGACGTCACGGAGACTACGTCCAGGTTTTAGACAGTCTGCGGGGACGTCACGGAGACTACATCCAGGTTTTAGACAGTCTGCGGGGACGTCTCAGAGACTACGTCCAGGTTTTAGACAGTCTGCGGGGACGTCACAGAGACTACGTCCAGGTTTTAGACAGTCTGCGGGGACGTCACAGAGACTACGTCCAGGTTTTAGACAGTCTGGGGACGTCACGGAGACTACGTCCAGGTTTTAGACAGTCTGCGGAGACGTCTCAGAGACTACGTCCAGGTTTTAGACAGTCTGCGGGGACGTCACGGAGACTACATCCAGGTTTTAGACAGTCTGCGGGGACGTCACAGAGACTACGTCCAGGTTTTAGACAGTCTGCGGGGACGTCACGGAAACTACGTCCAGGTTTTAGACAGTCTGCAGGGACGTCACAGAGACTACGTCCAGGTTTTAGACAGTCTGCGCGGACGTCACGGAGACTACGTCCAGGTTTTAGACAGTCTGCGGGGACGTCACGGAGACTACGTCCAGGTTTTAGACAGTCTGCGGGGACGTCACGGAGATTACGTCCAGGTTTTAGACAGTCTGCGGGGACGTCACAGAGACTACGTCCAGGTTTTAGACAGTCTGCAGTGACGTCACAGAGACTACGTCCAGGTTTTAGACAGTCTGCGGGGACGTCACAGAGACTACGTCCAGGTTTTAGACAGTCTGCGGAGACGTCTCAGAGACTACGTCCAGGTTTTAGACAGTCTGGGGGGATGTCACAGAGACTACGTCCAGGTTTTAGAGAGTCTGCGGGGACGTCTCAGAGACTACGTCCAGGTTTTAGACAGTCTGAAGGGACGTCTCAGAGACTACGTCCAGGTTTTAGACAGTCTGCGGGGACGTCACAGAGACTACGTCCAGGTTTTAGACAGTCTGCGGGGACGTCACGGAGACTACGTCCAGGTTTTAGACAGTCTGCGGGGACGTCACGGAGACTACGTCCAGGTTTTAGACAGTCTGCGGGGACGTCACAGAGACTACGTCCAGGTTTTAGACAGTCTGCGGGGACGTCACAGAGACTACGTCCAGGTTTTAGACAGTCTGCAGGGACGTCACAGAGACTACGTCCAGGTTTTAGACAGTCTGCAGGGACGTCACAGAGACTACGTCCAGGTTTTAGACAGTCTGCGGACGTCACGTAGACTACGTCCAGGTTTTAGACAGTCTGTGGGGACGTCTCAGAGACTACGTCCAGGTTTTAGACAGTCTGTGGGGATGTCACAGAGACTACGTCCAGGTTTTAGACAGTCTGCAGGGACGTCACAGAGACTACGTCCAGGTTTTAGACAGTCTGTAGGACGTCACTGTTCAGTTTCTCATTACTTTTATTGGTTCCATCTCTCAGAGATTAAACATCAGTTGTCATGAATTCTTTACTTCACAAACTGTTTTCATTTTGGAAGTGTGTGTCTGTCAGTGAATCTGGTTTTTCTTTGTGTCACATCTGATACATCAGCACTCAGGTGCTGCATGACGACCAGTAGAGGGCGTTGTTCTCCTGTTTCCTCCCACAGCTCATAATAAACTTTGCCAGCGGCAGCTGAGGGAACAAACACTTTTCATAACAATGAAGAATCACCGCGTGCATGAAGAGCCCGAGTGGAAACACTGTGCTGTCTGCAGGGCAGCGACATGTGGGCAAAGACAAACACTCCCTCTGTGGAAAGTTTCCGTAACATTTCCAAAATCTAAACTTTACTGAAGAAGAACAGAAACGATCCTCGAGGGAAATCAATGATGTCACTGAAACTTGTTTTGTTTCTTGTGCTGCAACAACTGTTGTTTTTCATGTGTTCATTATGAATGCTGACATTATGAAGGGAGCATGAACCCACATTCAAAACCTAAAAATACAGACTTGAAGCTTCTTGTCACTTGGTTGGTTTGTAACATTCCCGTTAAACAGAAACTAAAATGAAAACATTCAAGGAGAGAAATAATCAGTGCAGTGTCTGAATCTGGGTTCACAGTTGGATCCGAGGTTGGTGAGTTGAGCTGGATTTACCGTACAGACAGGAGACCTGCTCTGTCACAGATGAATGAAAAACTCTCAACAATGACAAATAATTCTTTTGTCTTTGATTGTTTCCATGTTATCACTCATCAGTCTGCGTTCAGTGTTTATTTATTCGTAAAATTTCACGTTGCACAAAGTTCTCATGAGGATTACTCAACAATTACTCAGCTGGGGATTCATGGCTGACGTTGGTTTTTTTTTGGACTTTCGAATGAATGGACACCGTGTTGTAAAGTCAATGCAGCACATGTGGTCGCCTCGCTGGTTACTACTGTGTGTCGACTGCTTGGTGACGGAGCTCCGGGGGTCGTTCTGGATCAGTGTCCATGTGTCAAACGCTTTCAAGCATTTCCATATGAATGAGGGTGACATCATAAAAAACTGAGGCTCCAATAAAGTCAATGGGACGTTTAGGGACGATGATGTTTGGAGGTCGCTCCGTGACTCCTCAGTCTGCATGATTTCATGTTTCTACAGAAGGTCCGAAGACTTTTTCTGTTTGTCATCAGCTGGATTGACAAATTTAGATACAGCAGATCAGATGTACTTATGTATTCAAAGCTTTATTCAAGTTCCCAACTTGGGGTCGGGTTCTTTCGAAAGGTCGACAGATGTGAAGATGTTTTTGGACGTATCTCGACTGCAGAGGTTTCTAAGCTGAGGTGTGTGGGAGTTTGGATTCAGTGTGAATATTTTCTCTAATGTCCTCCGTGAATAAACGTCCATAAATCCTTAAACATGGAAATCATGGAAAAAGGAGACACTCCTTGAAAGTGCAGAGGTTGCCTAGTTTCAAAGTGATCCAGTGATATCAGTCTGCAAACTGGAGGCGCTAACAGCTAAAAAGCTCTTTGAATCTCCGACAACAAATCTGTTTTCAGTTTTTTGACTTTTCTTTGTTGAAACGTTGAATTTTTTTTAATGTAACTGCAGCTGCATCGTTAGACAAAACAGCAACACGTGCTAATCAGAGGACGACAACACGTCTGCAGACAAAAATACAAAGAGGTCTGAGAAACAGCGACATCATTTTGAATTGTTTCCCTGCTGAATGCCTCAATGTGAGTCACGATTCATGAAGTTTAATAGAAACGACTGAACGAACGACCTGTTGAACTCTGCTGATTTATTCTGACGGACGTAGTTCAGATGATTCATCCGCACAAAACTGGACTGAACCATATTCAGAGAAAAAGCGAGGGCTGATTCATCGTCTCCACTTACTGCCACTGAAAACACTTTTCATCCACACAGATTCTCATTAATAATAATTCCTCAGATTTGAGAATCACGCCACTTTCTTTCAGTTTTATGTGACTGTGAATTGAATATTTTTGGGTTTAAAGACAAAACTGGTAATTTAAGACGTTTGAAAATGAAAATTCGGAGCAGAAATGTTTGATTCATGACGTCACCATAAACATTAGTAAACAAAGCGGAGGTGAGCGTTACCAGACGTCTGTTCTGGAGATGTTTGTCTGTCCTCACGTGTTGTTGTTGTTGTTGTTGTTGTTGTTTATCTGTCATTCATCTGTTGTTCTGCTGATCATCTTCCTCCATCATCATCATCATCATCATTCCTCCGTCTCTCTCTCTGTGTTGCAGCTGTGGGCCAGCGGTGATGTCATCCCTTTTTTGGCAGTCGCCATGTTTTTGACAGTGTTTACACGTTTCCATAGCGACAAGCATCCCACATCTGCATCTTTTCCTCTCCGCTCTGTTCAAGCTCCGCTCTTCTGTTTTCAGCCTGACCCGTTTCGACTCTTTCTTCTGTCCTGTAGGTTCTTCTGTCCTGTAGGTTCTTCTGTCCTGTAGGTTCTTCTGTCCCGTAGGTTCTTCTGTCCTGTAGGTTCTTCTGTCCTGTAGGTTCTTCTGTCCCGTAGGTTCTGCTGTCCTGTAGGTTCTTCTGTCCTGTAGGTTCTTCTGTCCCGTAGGTTCTGCTGTCCTGTAGGTTCTTCTGTCCTGTAGGTTCTTCTGTCCCGTAGGTTCTTCTGTCCTGTAGGTTCTTCTGTCCTGTAGGTTCTTCTGTCCTGTAGGTTCTGCTGTCCTGTAGGTTCTTCTGTCCTGTAGGTTCTTCTGTCCTGTAGGTTCTTCTGTCCTGTAGGTTCTTCTGTCCCGTAGGTTCTTCTGTCCTGTAGGTTCTTCTGTCCTGTAGGTTCTTCTGTCCCGTAGGTTCTTCTGTCCTGTAGGTTCTTCTGTCCTGTAGGTTCTTCTGTCCTGTAGGTTCTGCTGTCCTGTAGGTTCTTCTGTCCTGTAGGTTCTTCTGTCCTGTAGGTTCTTCTGTCCTGTAGGTTCTTCTGTCCCGTAGGTTCTTCTGTCCTGTAGGTTCTTCTGTCCTGTAGGTTCTTCTGTCCCGTAGGTTCTGTTCTCTCCTCTGATTTCACACGCTGCAGGTTTTAGACAGTTTGACAGAAAGCTGACACTCGTGAGAGAAACTTCAGGAAGTCTTTATTATTTTTTTAACTCCTTAATGTTCTTCTGTTTCTTTTTCCATTTTCTTTAAGAAAAGTGCTGGATAAAGTTCATCATCATACCATAATAAAAAACAGAGCATTGATTTTCAGAACTCGTGCAGGATGTGTTTTGGCAGATTCGCTGTTTTTAGTGAGAACGAGTTATCGATAAAAGAAGTCTGCTGTGAAAATGCTGGATCGGCCTCAGGCAGGTGGAGTTCATGTTTGAGGGTAGGGTGGAGTTTGCTGTCGACAGGTGGAGCCGGCTGGCATCAGATGTTGTGACTGTCCAGGAGAAGATCTGCTGCTCTTTCACGTTGAAATGGTTCAACATGTGATCAGGATCCTCCTTTGGAGGGTTTCCAACTGGCACGTCCAACTGGAAGCAGCCCCAGGGGCAGAGCGAGAAGAGGACGAGTTATTAAGTAATTTTATCCCATGCGTGCGAGCGAGGAGCCAACAGGAAGTCATCCAGCTCAGCCCGAGGAGGTTTCTCAGCTCGGCCTCCTTGATTCTCCATGAGCATGTTCACCACGTATTGAAGCACGGCACCAACAGCTTCACATGGTGGCCATCAATGAAACATCACCAGATCTTTGTTTTACTTCATGGCTCTGTCATATTGCTGTTTGGATCCTCGACGCGGCTTCAAACTCCACCAGGAGCTTCCTGTCCTTCAGACTTTGTTAACTTTTCTCCTGGAGTCTGAACGCGGTGTCGAGGAAGACGGTTCACTTGCAAAGCGGACCGAGACCGACCCGCGTTTTCAGGCGGACCAGAGTCCGGATTCACACCTGCCCAAGCGAGCGGGACCATCCGAGGAAATAAACTCAGCTTCTGTTAACGTGCCGACGTGACCACCGGGGTCATTGTCTGCAAACGGCTGCAGCTGTGGAGCAACACTGACGTTTCTCTCTCAGTCTCTGTGGCTCCATAAAGTAAATCTGATGAGTTGTTGTCTTCGTCACATCCTCTCATTAGCTTCAGTCTTATTCCCTCTGCAGGTTGATCTCCATCATTTCCTCCACGTCCATCCGTCATCCGTCTCTCTGCAGTCGAGCGTCGGTTCCTGGTCCAAACGTCTCTCGGAGTCATTACTGGAGGCTTAAACCCTCGATGATGTCACCGTGAGGAGATCACTCGCCTGTCGCGTCGAAGAAATCACAGTACGAGGTGAACAGTGTGTGTGTGTGTGTGTGTGTGTGTGTGTGTGTGTGTGTGTGTGTGTGTGTGTGTAATCTTCTTTTCATCTCAGTGACGGTTTTAATTTGGGCTGATTTTTTTAAAGTGTTTTCTTTGTTCGGCAGCCCTCGCTCACAAATACCAACGCAATTAGTAATTTTCCACGTCTTTAATGCTTCTGCTGCTGATTGATCACACATGTTAGAGCACGGACAGTCCTGAGCGACGAAGACGAGGCAGAGCTTCACGCAGCGAGAGGACAAGCGGCGGCCATCGCAGTGCATGAACAGAAGGTGTGACAGGATGATAAAAAACAAGCAAAGTCATTTTTCGACTTTGTGCAGTTAAATCTGGAAACATCGTAAACATATTTTTCGATTCAGCACACGCTCTGCGATTATATTAGATATCAACGCCAGGACATTTATCACAAAAAAACGACTTGCTTCGTGGTTGGTGGCAGCGTTTGTTTGGTCGGGGTTGGCCGTACAGAGTTCAGGACAGTGAGATGAAGATGGAGGTTCACATGTTGAGTTCTGGTTAGTTTTACGTAATAAAAACACATTTATTAAGGTCAGAGGAGAGTCAAGGTTTCGGTTAAATACTATGAGTCATCACAGAATCCAAATGAAACCAAAACCATGTTGTAAACAAACAACTCAGTGTGATTTAACACGGCACCAGAACTGTTGTCAGTAAATATGTTTCTTTAAAACAAAACAACACAGTTTGTCGTCCAGTTTAAACGTGGAAGAAGTCGCTGACCTCCCTGCTGACTCTCCCCCAGTAAACGGCCTCTGTCTGGGCAGGGAGAGCCGGGTCAGCCCCTCTGTACAATCCAAAGATCAGGACTTAGTATTTTACGGGTTTTGACGGGCACTTTGGGATCTGTACAGACACATCAGTCATGAATCACGACGCCTGCATAGATGAGGCACCCGAGCGAACTGAATTCTCCACGATGTAAAATTCAAGCTTCATCCCTGCAGGACAAAAAGTCAGAGGCTGTGATGTGGCTCACAGACGTGAGATCGAAGTCACAAACTCACAGGAGTTAGTAACCCGGCACCTGGCTGGGCCGGATCCTCTGAAACAGACTTTGTTGCTACGATGCAGTTGGTGTTTGTGCGGTTGCTGATCTGATGCTGTTTGTGTTGCTAACGCTGTCGCCAACGACACACCCGCCCTGACTGTCCGATGATTCCTGAAGGTTCCTGTGAGGGTAAAGAGATCCTGATGGAGAGGAACAATCCCGGACACGCAACACGTTTTTAAAAAAGGAGAAGATGATGAAGTGTTTCTTTCCTCCAGCTGAGGAAACACGTCTTCATCTCTGTCAGTGCTCAGACCTACAGCTCGTTAAGAAGATTCAGACACAGAGTGAATCTCGCTGCATCGTAAACGTTTCCGTCTGCCCCAGCTTGGTTTAGTTAGAGCAGCATCATCGTGTTTAGATAAACCGACATGAAGCATCAGGAACATCAGGAACATCAGGAACATCAGGAACATCAGGAACATCGGGAACATCAGGAACATCAGGAACATCGGGAACATCAGGAACATCCGGAACATCGGGAACATCAGGAACATCAGGAACATCGGGAACATCAGGAACATCGGGAACATCGGGACGTCTGTTACACATTCGCTTCATCAACGTTTATTTTGTGTCGATTATTTCAAACAGATTAGACTCGAAATCAGACGGATCAAGTTTCATGTGATGTTCAACCGGAACATCTCTGTAAAGTTTTTTATTCCATCTCATCATTGCATTAATTCTGATCCGTTTGTGAGGACACTGTGAGGACACTGTGAAGACACTATGAAGACACTGTGAAGACACTATGAAGACACTGTGAAGACACTGTGAAGACACTGTGAAGACACTGTGAGGACACTGTGAAGACACTGTGAGGACACTGTGAAGACACTGTGAAGACACTATGAAGACACTGTGAAGACACTATGAAGACACTGTGAGGACACTATGAAGACACTATGAAGACACTATGAAGACACTGTGAAGACACTGTGAGGACACTGTGAAGACACTGTGAAGACACTGTGAAGACACTGTGAGGACACTGTGAAGACACTATGAAGACACTATGAAGACACTATGAAGACACTGTGAAGACACTATGAAGACACTGTGAAGACACTGTGAGGACACTGTGAAGACACTGTGAAGACACTGTGAGGACACTTTGAGGACACTGTGAAGACACTATGAAGACACTGTGAAGACACTGTGAAGACACTGTGAGGACACTGTGAAGACACTGTGAAGACACTGTGAGGACACTGTGAAGACACTGTGAAGACACTATGAAGACACTGTGAGGACACTGTGAAGACACTATGAAGACACTGTGAAGACACTATGAAGACACTGTGAGGACACTATGAAGACACTGTGAAGACACTGTGAAGACACTATGAAGACACTGTGAGGACACTGTGAAGACACTGTGAGGACACTGTGAAGACACTGTGAGGACACTGTGAAGACACTGTGAAGACACTATGAAGACACTGTGAAGACACTATGAAGACACTGTGAGGACACTATGAAGACACTGTGAAGACACTATGAAGACACTGTGAAGACACTATGAAGACACAGTGAGGACACTGTGAAGACACTGTGAGGACACTATGAAGACACTGTGAGGACACTGTGAAGACACTGTGAAGACACTGTGAGGACACTGTGAGGACACTGTGAAGACACTATGAAGACACTGTGAGGACACTGTGAAGACACTGTGAGGACACTGTGAAGACACTGTGAAGACACTGTGAGGACACTGTGAAGACACTGTGAGGACACTGTGAGGACACTGTGAAGACACTGTGAAGACACTGTGAAGACAGCGTTCATGCTCAACAGCTCAAAGAGGAAGATGTTTGCAGGACAGCACGACTTGAACAGACGAAGCGTCCCTTCGTGTATCCTGAATCTCAACTCTCTGTGATTTACAGAGTTTCCTGACGGGCAGTGAAGTAAGCTGCTGACAGCTGTAGCTGCTGTTAGCTCATGTTAGCTCAGTCTGTTAGCTGCTGTTAGCTCAGTCGAGGGAGTGCTAGTATGGTGTTGGGCGTAGGACAAGACGTGGTTAGCTGGCCGTGTTGCAGAGCAGTGATGTGAATCAGGTTTGGTTCAGCGTCTGTATCTGTGCAATATTCAGGACGTTTGTCAGAAACATTTGATGCGTCCATGAAGCAGAAGAAAACCCTCGAACTTCTGATTAATCGGGTTTAGATAACGATGGGAAGCTGGACGCGCGCGGTGAGGTCAGGGTTGGAACCGTTAGTGAGTTTTTATCCAAACGTCGCCAAGAAGGAGTCGATGGTTTGTTGTTGCCGTCCTGACAGATTTTAAAGTCTGTCCAGTCGTTGCGCCGTGGCTTCATCCGTCTGGGACTTGTTTTGGTGGAACATTTACAAATGTAGAGGCGAGCTTTGCTTTTAAATAAACGCAGCGTGTAGACTGCTCGCTCGGAGGTTGTTGTTGTAGTTTCCTGCAGCAGCTGCAAGGCTCACACAGCTACACCCATGGAGTCAGACTGTGCAACTGGTGTCCATCAAGCTGCCGCCGCCGTGGCTCGGTTTGATCCCTGCTCTCACTGCTTGAAGACTTGGTGAACTGATGGGGTGAGGTGCCCTTGAGCAAGGCGTACCTGCCCCCAGGTGCTGTGAATTTATGTGTCACACGAGTGTGTGACTCTGTGCATGTGTGTGTGCATGTGTGTGCATGTGTGTGCATGTGTGTGCATGTGTGTGTGCATGCAGAGGAGTCTTTTTCTGTGTTTCTACGTGATTGCTCAAACGCTTGGAGAGGAATCAAACACAGAACTTTTCTCATCCATCCATTTTCATCCAGGCCGTGCTGTGACGGGAGGTTCAGCAGGTCGTTCCAGGCGTTCCTCTCCCCAGCATTCCAGCTTCTCCTGGAGGATCCCGGGGCGTTTCCAGGCCAGATGGGCTATCTAGTCTCTCCAGTGGTTTTTGGGCCGGCCTGGGGATCCTGATCAGATGCACCATAGGCATAGGGATGGGGTGCTTTGCCAGCCAGGCGGCACCACAGACGCTGAATGTCCGGAGCTCGTGCAGGACAGGAAGTGAAACCACCTAGATGTAGTGTGCTTTAAAATAAAGCAACACTTGTGCGTGACTTGATGATTTGAGTTTTGGCTCCGTTCATTTATTGGACACCATCTGTACTGTAAATCCTGTTTGGAGTTAGACATCTCGGGGTTCATGGTGGGAATTCATCCTGAAGCTGCTGAATCTTTGTTGAATTTATTGTTTGTCATCTTTTCAAGTTTTTGGTGGAAATTTCTGGATGTTTTCACTCTTGTTGTCATGGAAACCAAACAAAGAAAATGTCTCTTCAACATGATCTGCAGCTCAAACATCAGCAGGTCTCAGGTCCTGTGACCGTCTCACCTTCAAACTAAAGTACAGAGCTTTAATGTTTCTCTGAGGAGGTCAAAGCTCAGTTTGTTTTGAATCCTCTCAGCAGTATGTGGTTGTCTAAGGTGACGGTCTGCAGACCTCATCGCCATTTCTAAAAGCTCCCAGAGGATCTTGGGTAATGCATTCCTCCGTGTCATGACTGCACGTATGAAGATCTCGACCCCCTGAATATTCAGACCCGAGGACCCAGAGGGAGAAAACCTCCGGCTGTTCTGGTGCAGAGCCATGACTGTCGACAAACAAATCTGCTGTCTGGATTAAGCCTGCAAATATGAATTTATTTTTCGGGCTGTAGTGCAACATCTAATATCAGCAAACTTCATAATAAACAAGCTTAGAATGACAGAAAGACGAGGTCTGTGGCCACATGACTCCACCTCAATGTCTCAGGTGCAGAGACTCGATTACATCTGAATCATGTCTGTACCTGGCTGGTGAAGGTGATGTGGTAGCTGTCATACTGGACGGGAGGTGGAGTCCAGACGAGAGTGACGGACGTCTCTGTGATGTCCCGAGTGCTCAGTCGAGAAACACCCAACATGACTGCAAAGACACAGAAAGCATAAGCAGAGGTTCAGGTGATATTCTGAGTCCACCTGATCAATAATATATAATAAAGTTTGATGATTCATCGTCCTAAAGATGCTTTCCCCTAATCTGACTCCCAAAGTCCCAGAACTCTCTTCCTCTCACCTATAAGACTCTTCATGGTCTGGCACCATCTTATCTAAAAGAGCTCAGAAAAATAAAGGTTCTTAAATTGTTCTTCATGAGGCTCCAAAGAACCATCATCAGTTGAAGAACCTCCTTGTTTCAGGGATGGTTCTTCACAAACTGTGGTTCTTTAAAAGTTTAATTCATATTTATTGTTGTGTTGTTGGTTTTTTCTTTGGTTGTGGGCAAAAACAACTTATTGGTTTGTTCTTGGAGAAGCACGAAGGTCGATGGTGGATTTTAGTTGGTCTCAGAGCTTTAAGGTCTTAAAGGCACCTTGAACCATCCCTCAGTTAAGCTGGACCCATGATGCACCTCTTTCCATCTGAGCATGTTCATGTCCCATTAATGCATTTCACTAACTTTGCTTCTTCCACTCAGCTTTCAGGTTGATCGTGGCTACACTGAGATCGGGAAATGTGCTTGAAGCAGCCACTGTGAAACATAGTTAGCTCGTCTGAAGAGCAGAAATATTCACATAATTCGATAATACTTGCGTTAATCGGATCTTATACATGGCCCAGAAAAAGACAAACACGCTTGCGTCTGTTTTTCTGTTTCAGGTGATCGATACTGTGGAACTAATGATCCAGCAGCTTCCATCTGTGCTGCTGAGATGGAGACGTCCACCTCATGAAAACAGAGCGACGCATGGATCAGCATCAAGCGATTGCCCAGTGGCACCAAAAACAATAAATCTGATCCGCTGCTTGGAAATGAAACACTTCAGACGGGGAAGATGGTTTTGCCATTAATGGTTCTGTCCAGGTTTGTGATTTGGGAGCCACGGGTCCCCGGTGCAGATGAGATTTCTATAAAAAGACAAAACTGGAAGAAGTTTAAAAGAGTCTGAATGTCTGAGTTTGAGCCGATATGTGTTGAAACCATCAGACTCCATCGACAAAAAGAGAAATTTTACTCTTTAATTAAATCACCTGAGTAAATGTAATCGATTACACTGATTATTTTGCTTCAGCCTCCAAGTATAAAAAACCTTCAGAGAGTCTTAAATATTGTGTTTCAGTCAAAATATTCAGTTTACAACCAAGAACAGAAACAGAGAAACAAATATTCTAAAGTTCTGAAAATATTTTGACATTTCTGTCTGATGAATGATTTTACTGACTAATCGTCCGTTCTCAACAAAACCAACCGAGTTTGGACGCAACTTCTCATTCAATGGGTTTTTATTTATTCTTATGATTTTACCTCATGAATGCCAAGAGGTGCAGAAGAATCCAAAATATAAAACATATTCTGCTTTGTTTATGTCAGCGTTCATCTGCAAAGTAGAAAACGGGCAGAAACTATTTTCAAAGTAGCTTTCCTTTCTAGAAACAAGTTTATCAGACAGTTTTATGACTTTGTATGAAGTACCATGAGGATTAATCATTTTCTGCCATTCACACACCAGCCGCGAGCTGCAGATGCTGGAACATGTGGCACTGTGTGACGCTGTATAACAGCAGTGGAGGCACGCGCGATAATAATTCACAGATTTGTTTTACCGCACGAGTTTCTCATAAAATTAGTGCTGAAAACTTCAGCACTCAGCGGGTCACTGAGAGCCTGACGTCACGCTTCCCGTAAAAATTACCCCCAAATCCAACATACACGTGACGCATACGCGCTCAACTGGCCGGTTACCAAACATGCTCACGCGTGCATTCAGAGACATTAAATGCAAACTGCTCAAACGAAGCTGCAAGAAGATGAAGAATAAATGAAAGCAGCGAATCATGGAGGCGTTTCACTGCAGAGTCACCTGGAACAGGCGAGGAGAAACAAAAACGAGTTTTCAGAGAAACTAAACGTTCTTTCCTCTGCAGCATCACGTGATGCGACGCCTGGATCAGCTGCCAGACGACTTAAACAAATGAAGTATTTATACTGCGTCAACTGTAAGAACATGATCATGGTTGTAAATTATTGATTTGGAGAAATGTTTCAGGGAAAATTGAAATTATGCAGCTCACATAAAACCCAATGATCAGGAATTATCAGCGTCACGTGACTGAATGTGACTCTGACTTTAATATAATAAAAGTTAATGAGGGAAAAAAGAAATAATTTTAATAAACGCCAAATGTTTGTGATCTGATGACGGACCAGGTTGACTTCACTGAGCGGGGACGTCTGTAATAAACAGACTCTGCTGCCATTTAAACAAATAAAAATCTAAATAGTTGTTTGCATAAAATCTGAAAAATGAGGTGGTTTATCATCATGAGGTGCATTGAGGGACTTTGGATATCTTAGTTACCTGGTTGAATTTCTGGTGTCTCCATTCAGATATTTAAAATTCATGCAGAGAAACAGGTGAATGGAAACACACTTCCTCTCACATGAAGCTTCAGATTTTGTGGTTTCCCTCCAATCAGACGTCAGGTACGTTCGAGAAAACACTGAACACTCACGCACGTGCTCAGTTCGTCCTGTTTCAGCCCGGAGCTGCACAGGACGCGATCACGCGGCGTCAGAGGGAGTTTTATGGAACAAAACAAGTTAACGAAACACTGCGGCTACGCTAACGTAGCCTGGTGACAACAATGACAGCAACAACAAACAACAACGAAACAAAATGGAAAGAAACGCGACTCACTCAGCATCAGATTATTACTGATTACTTATTATAGTAATAAAAATAATAAAAAACACTTATTTTAAGTGTCTGTCAGGGAATAAATGAACAGATAATTAAGATTTTCATGCAGGTGTTGAATGAATCACGACAAACTGTAGAACACGTCCAAAAAACATTTCTACATCCTCCAAGAAAAGTGTCTGCTCTCGTGTGTGAAGCCCATTAAGTCATTATGTGAAGAGATATCACGCTGAAGCAAAGTTCTGCTTACATACCAAACATGTAAAGTGTTCTCCCTGATGTTTTAAACCACCAACCCACATGGGGAAAGACACAGCCAACGTGACGGTGGAGAGGAGAGAGAGGGAATGTGAGATTTTACAAGATTTCTGCAGCTTTATCGCTGCAAACATAAAACGATGCAGCAGAAGTTAGGAAGTCAAAATGTAGGTCGGTAAACACCAGATAAGAGAAGTTATGTTGCACTTCTCTGGAGCAGGCATCACTAAGAGGTTTGCAATGAAAAGCAGTGCCTAAACTTTGAGGTTCATAATAATAAACTTTTAGTTTATGGCTTGGATAAGGCACAAACAAAAAGCCCTTAAGGCTCACGGACGTATGTCTGAGCACGCAGAGCTCCAAAAGTGATCACGTAAATCTTGGATTGGATTTGAGCTGAAGCTAATCATGACGGATTCTGGTGAAACTGGATCGAATTTTATGGAGAAAATGTTTTTTTTCCTCCGGCTGCTCGACCTCGACTCTGCCCGGATGGACAGTGAAACTAAACGTTCCTTCAGCATCAGGACGAGGTTCATCAGCAGACAAATACAAACTTATTAAATCACATGGTCTTATTTAACTTGTTTTAGATTTGAGACAGTTATTTAAATCTCTTTGACTTCAGATATATAATTGCACATCATCAGCATAGAAGTGATACGTTAGACTGTAAAACACTTATGATGAGGCCTAGACAAGTCAAACCGAAGAGGACCACGAATAGAGCCTTGTGGTACACCACAAGTCAGTGACGTTACCAGATGAATCTGCTCATTAGTTGTGTTTTTGTCTTATAGGTTTACCTATAAAGCTTAATATTATCTGCACATACTAGATATACAACATGTGGCCCAGAATAGAACCTTGTGGCACACCACTGACAGCATCTTTGGACTAGGCGCATTGGGAATTTGATCAGCAAGACGACATCTGGTGACTCAAGAATATATTTGTGCCCAGCAAATGGAAAGGTCACTAAGTCCACCAGCCCTGCCTAACAAGTTTGTATATCGAGGTCCAATCAGAACACAGGCACAACGGACATAACAAGAACTTAAGGATTCTGTCATTTGCTCAGTTTGACTCACCGGTATCACAGTTGGGTCCGGTCTTCCCCTCCTCACACTGGCTGCAGTCTGGTCCAGTAAACCCGCGGCGGCAGACACACCTCCCTTTGATGCACCGTCCTTTGTTGCTGCAGTTATTGGGACAGCTTTTGGCGGCGCAGTCCGGCCCGGCGAAGCCCACGTCACAAACACACACCCCATTCACACATTTCCCGTGGTTTTTGCAGTTGTTGGGACAAGCTTTCTCAGTGCAGTCTGAACCGGTGAATCCATCATTGCAAACGCACTGTCCATTGATGCAGCGCCCCCTGTTGTTGCAGTTCCCGGGGCAGGACTTCTCGGAGCAGTCGGTACCGGTGAATCCATCATTGCAAACACATTGTCCATTGACGCAGCGCCCCCTGTTGTTGCAGTTTCTGGGGCAGGACTTATCGGAGCAGTCGGTACCGGTAAATCCATCATTGCAAACGCACTGTCCATTGACGCAGCGCCCCCTGTTGTTGCAGTTCCCAGGGCAGGACTTCTCGGAGCAGTCGGAACCGGTGAATCCATCATTGCAAACACATTGTCCATTGACGCAGCGCCCCCTGTTGTTGCAGTTCCCAGGGCAGGACTTCTCTGAGCAGTCGGAACCGGTGAATCCATTATTGCAAACGCACTGTCCATTGACGCAGCGCCCCCTGTTGTTGCAGTTTCCCGGACAGGACTTCTCGGAGCAGTCGGAACTGGTGAATCCATCATTGCAAACACATTGTCCATTGACGCAGCGCCCCCTGTTGTTGCAGTTCCCAGGGCAGGACTTCTCTGAGCAGTCGGTACCGGTGAATCCATCATTGCAAACGCACTGTCCATTGACGCAGCGCCCCCTGTTGTTGCAGTTCCCAGGGCAGGACTTCTCGGAGCAGTCGGTACCGGTGAATCCATCATTGCAAACACACTGTCCATTGACGCAGCGCCCCCTGTTGTTGCAATTCCCAGGGCAGGACTTCTCGGAGCAGTCGGTACCGGTGAATCCATCATTGCAAACGCACTGTCCATTGACGCAGCGCCCCCTGTTGTTGCAGTTTCTGGGGCAGGACTTCTCGGAGCAGTCGGTACCGGTGAATCCATCATTGCAAACACATTGTCCATTGACGCAGCGCCCCCTGTTGTTGCAGTTCCCAGGGCAGGACTTCTCGGAGCAGTCATCACCAGTGAAGCCACTATCGCACACACATTTTCCATCTACACACCTTCCACGGTCGTAGCAGTCATTGGGGCATGTTTTTTCCGAGCAATCCGGGCCGCTGAATCCATCACTGCAAACACACTCTCCGTCTATACAGCGCCCCCTGCCGTTGCAGTTGCCCGGGCAGGCGATCTCAGAGCAGTCTGCACCAGTAAAGCCGCTGTGGCATACACAGTTACCGTTCACACACCTTCCACGGTTGTTGCAGTTATCAGGACAGGCCCTTGTGGAGCAATCTGGTCCTGTGAATGCAGGCTTACAGACACACTGTCCGTTGATGCAGCGCCCCCTGTTGTTGCAGTTTCCAGGGCAGGACTTCTCAGAGCAGTCAGCACCAGCGAAGCCGCTGTCGCAAACGCATTTACCGTTTTCACACCTTCCACGGTCATTGCAGTTGTTCGGACATGCCTTCTTGGAGCAGTCTGGGCCAGTGACCCCAGGGTTGCACACACATTGTCCATTGACGCAACGCCCCTTGTTGTTGCAATTTCCAGGACAGGATTCATCTGAACAACTGGGACCAGTGAAGCCGCTGTCACACACACACCTGCCATTCACACACCTGCCCCGGTTGTTGCAATTATCGGGGCAGCTTCCCTGCGAACAGTCGGGGCCGGTGAAACCTGGATCGCATACGCACTGTCCGTTCACGCACCTCCCTTTGTCGTTGCAGTTTGCAGGACAGTTGGACTCGCTGCAGTCCGGTCCACTAAAACCAGGGAAGCAGACACACTTGCCCTCCACGCAGCGACCTTGATCACTGCACTCGTTGGGACACTCGTCGATCTCTGGTGTGATGGAGCAACCTGCACCTGAAACACAGGTAAAGGGTGGAAGAGACGGATGAAAACATTTTTAATGGACGACGCAGAGATCAGCTAAAACCCTTCAACCTTTCACTCTTCATGAATCTTTCCGTGTTAGTATTTGTTTGGTTCTGCTCTTTTAGTAATTGGACAACAGATTCATTGTAACCACGTACATATGACATGACCTCATGCAACTCCCTTTTATTCACATAAATTTCCATAATTCCCATGCAGTTGCCAATTTGGAATATTTCCAAAATTCCCTAGCTCAACTTCCCATTGAAATTTACTGAAAATTTACAGCCCCTTTGCAACCCTAATCTCTGCTCTTCATCTTCTTCCTTCAAGGACCTCATATGACTACATAATATATTTATGTATATTTAATTTTATATTTTATACTCAATGCGTAACAATAACAGAGCAAACACCTGATGAACTGAACAGTGAAACAATAACTGAGCAATCATATTTCATCACAAAGAACTTTGGATACAATTTTCTGTCTGTATTATTTATCTTTCAGAGAGTGGACACTCTGTGAATGTGAATATTTATTCAATACAAAGATCAGGACTTAAATTTCACTGGGAATGATTTTAACATGATGAGCGCTGGAGACGACAGAAAAACAACATCCTGCTCGTTCACAGTCAGATGAATTATCATCAAATCATAAAGTTCAAGTGTCCAGAAGTGGACTGACCTCCTGAATGAGTTAGTGTTCATTCATCGCCCTGCTTCAGTGTTTGGGGGGGTGGGTATGGTCGGTGGGAGGTGGATGTCCAATCCGCTCTAATTAGAGTGTAACGCACTAATTATCCCCCTGTGTGTGTGTGTGTGTGTGTGTGTGTGTGTGTGTGTGTGTGTGTGTGTGTGTGTGTGTGTGTGTGTGTGCTGGAGGGTGGAGGAAGCTGCAGCTGACTGGGAGGAGGTCTAGACTGAGATCACACTGGGCAAAGAGCTGAGGACACGCACACACACACACACACACACACACACACACACACACACACACACACACACACACACACACACACACACACACATTAGCTCATGCTTTCAGCTCTGCCAGTTTATAATGTGATCAGGCCTGAGTTCAGCTCCACTCAGAGACTGATGGCCTCACATAAATCTGTCGGACATAATTAAAATGACACGGTACTGAAATATTACTCAAGTACAAGTACAACAAGTACAACTGCACGTTAAAGACTCTGTCAAATATTTCCTGTTGTTACGATCAGCTGATAATAAACCTGATCAGGTATCAACACACACATAATTCACCATCTGTCCGTGTGTGTGACGGGATTTTTACCAAACTAACTAACTCGGTTTCATGTTGTCGTGTTCGTGGAGACAAAAAGAATAAAATATAATTGTCCAAAGAATCTAAATTCTTCATAAATTTGTCATCCGTCAGCTAATTGGCAGCCGCAGGCAGAACAGTGAAGTAATATGAACTGTGATTGGCTGCTCGTGACTGAATCTGCAGCTGTAACGAGGAGAAACAAACGAGCCGGCCCGACATCTGCTCGCACGGCGCCGCGGCGTGTTTCTGCTTTGCTCAGGAGTTACTCGGCAGAAGTTTGTTCGTGTCTTTGTTTTAAATCAGGCAGCAGAGCTTTCGTCGCATTATGAAATATGATTATGACACTTTCATGCACAAATCTGTATGTTTCAAAATATTATAATATCATTTTCTGTTCAAGCTTCTCCACTTGTTTCTTTAGATTTCTTTATATTTCATGTTCGCTGTGTTTATGGTTTTGCACCATCAAATTCTTTGTAATAAAAATAAAACAGATTTTTTTTAATAACCTGTGATTTTTCCTCATTCGGCCAAAATTAAAAAATTGTTGAAAAAACTCTTTGGATGGATTTTTAATTTCTCTGGTTTAAAATCTATATTCTTGTGTTGTTTGGAATTAAATCAGAATTTTTTGGCTAAAATCTTCCTAGATGACGTAAACACTTTGATTTTATTTTGAAGGGACTGCAAAGTCGCGCTGACCAAGCGGCAGCCTGTGTGGCTCGAGCTGGACCGACCTCGTGTGACCTTAACGGAGAAAAACTAAATTATAAATGTTTTTAATTTCATCTCTCAGATTTCTGAACCAGAAACTTTTCCGTGTCTGATCAGCTGATGACACGCTGACGTCTGGGATGTTCTGATAGCAGGACGGGGATTTTCCAACAAAGCCGGTTCAGTGTCGTGTTTAGAACAGAACACATGTTGCTATGAACACGCAAAGTAACAACAACAAAGCTCCAGATGTGTCGTCTCAGACTGTGAATGAGCTAAAAACTTTAGGAGAGTTCGAGTCTAGACTCCAGAGCTCCTCTGATTCGCTGTTATTAATACAAACGAATCATATCAGGTGGTGTTTGTATTTGTTGTCATGGTGCGGCACAGATCCGGGGTCAGGATGAAGATGTTTGTTTGTCGCTTCAGCTGCACCAACATCAGGTCAGCAGACACGAACACGAACACGAACGTCATCACACTCACTAAGGTTTTATACTTTGTTCTGTTTTTAAGACTTGAGGTTGATTCATAAATGTTATTTGTTCAGTTCACTTGATGGAAAATCCTTCAAACTTAAAGGTACAGTGTGTGAGGTTTAGCGCCATCTAGTGCTGAGATTGCAGATTGCAACCAGCTCTGCTTACCCAAGGTGTGCAGGAGAAGCTACGGTGGCCTGAAGAGGTCATTGTTACAGCCGCATGTGCAGCATGTTAAGTCTACTTTTATTCACACATTGTATTTAGTTACATGTTCTGTAGTTTTGTAGGTTATAGTAACTTGTTTACGCGTGGCGGTTTTTCTTCACGCTCTGTTCAGAGTCTGTGGACGTGGTTTTGGTGGAAATCTTTCTCTCGTCTTAACGTCTGATAAAATCAAACATGTCTGATGTCACCAGCCTCTTCGATCTTTAGGTCAGAGGTCATTGATCTCCATGTTTTACCTTTGCTCTCCTTGGAGGTGCAGCAGCTGCCCTCAGCTCCTCCACATTTCTCCCTGAGGGCCGACACCTCCCTCTCCAGCCTCTCCAGACGTTCCCGCAGGGCGGCGAAGTCCTTCTCGCAACCGCAAGGCCCGGATCCTGAACCCGAACTTGACGGAACGAATTTGATCTTATGGGTCAGGACCAGAGGAGAACCTGGACTCAGGTCGATTTCTTTACCTGAGGAACAGCAGAGGGCGGAGACGGACACTGTTCAGATCAGACCAGGACTCAGCTGTGAAATGTAATCGAGTACATTTACTCGAGAGGTTTTTACCTCCCTGGTTGACGTCGGCTGAATCCCCCTGGGTGGCGCAGCCCTCGGTGATCACCACCTGCAACATTCACAGCCTCAGTATTCCAAAAGTCATTTCTACGTCTGCACCCCGACCCAGCGACTCACCTTGATGGAGTCCTCCTTGGTGTCCCTCGGCGTCCTTTGACCTCTGACCTCTAACTCCTGCGAGGTCGACGGGGTCAGGAGGGCCGGAGCAGCCAGGAGGAGGACGAGGAGGAAGGAGGGGACGAAGGGGAACATCGCTGAGGGAATGTTCTCCCTCGGGGTTTTTGAGAGCGAAGGGAAAGACGGCGAAGCGCTCGGACTCTGAGCAGATTGTTTGAGTCGACGCTGACGAACAGATCAGCAGGTCAGAGAAATCTCCGTCAGCTGCTGTCGCCTTGTTTGAACCCCGGAGCTGATGGCAGGTGACGGCGGTTTTCCTCTTCCACCTCTCCTCCCTGAAACAAACGACACAAACACTCCGTGAAGTTTCATGTCAGCTCTGCAGACTCGTCCCAGTTAGCAGAAATAACGCCCATTAGCTGTTTACAGGCTCGTCAGCGCAGCGTGTCGGCCAATAAACCACAATGGAAAAAGTTACTTGGTCTGAAGGAGTAATTAGTTACCCTGCAGCCAGATTACTAACGTCTCACAGGATCATTTAGTTTATTGGTTAATGGATCCTCAGAGTTTCCAAGACTAATCCTGACAACTGGGATGAGTCTGAACAGTTTCATCGTTTGTCTTAGGAAACAGTGTCAGGACTCAAGAAGAACTTTGACTTAAACTCTGGCTCCGTTTAAAGAATGTGGACTTCATAACTCTCGTCTGTAATTGTGAATATTAATTTTTATTTTTTCCTTAGAATGAGACTTTTATATCTACAGACACGGCAGGTCCTCCATCCCATAATCTGAAGTTCAGATTTAAAAAAGCAACTTTTACCGACGGACAGTGAAGTAAACTGCTGACAGCTGTAGCTGCTGTTAGCTCATATTAGCTCAGTCTGTTAGCTGCGGTTAGCTCATGTTAGCTCAGTTTGTTAGCTGCTGTTAGCTCATGTTAGCTCAGTTTGTTAGCTGCTGTTAGCTCATATTAGCTCAGTCTGTTAGCTGCTGTTAGCTCATGTTAGCTCAGTCTGTTAGCTGCTGTTAGCTCATATTAGCTCAGTCTGTTAGCTGCGGTTAGCTCATGTTAGCTCAGTTTGTTAGCTGCTGTTAGCTCATGTTAGCTCAGTTTGTTAGCTGCTGTTAGCTCATATTAGCTCAGTCTGTTAGCTGCTGTTAGCTCATGTTAGCTCAGTCTGTTAGCTGCTGTTAGCTCATGTTAGCTCAGTCTGTTAGCCGCTGTTAGCTCATGTTAGCTCAGTCTGTTAGCCGCTGTTAGCTCATGTTAGCTCAGTCTGTTAGCCGCTGTTAGCTCATGTTAGCTCAGTTTGTTAGCTGCTGTTAGCTCAGTTTGTTAGCCTATATTAGCTGCTGTTAGCTGATGTTAGGGTATGTTAGCTGCTGTTAGCTCAGTCTGTTAGCTGCTGTTAGCTCATGTTAGCTCAGTTTGTTAGCTGCTGTTAGCTCATGTTAGCTCAGTCTGTACCAACAGGTGTTATGGACCACCAGGAAGAAGAAGAGGAGGTAACCAGGCTCAGCAGCCTCTATGGACATGATGGCAGAGGAGAAGAGAGTGAAGAGGACGCTGACGGAGGAAGCTAAGAAGAGAAAAGGAGAGAGTGAGCGAGCAAGAAGCCGCCGGACAAGAGTAAATGTGGGACTGACTTTTCCCGACGGACAGTAAAGTAAACTGCTGCCAGCTGTAGCTGCTGTTAGCTCAGTTAGCCATGACGTTGCTGCACATGACCGTGAGCTGTGAAGAGGTTTTCATGCTCGGGACTCGTGGACGATGTAACCGAGCTCAGCAGCCTCTGTGTACATAATGGCATCCAACTCAGACCAGCACAGGGTCGTCACTGTGCTCTATACTGAACCTACATGATTTATGTTTTTAAGAAGTTACCAGACGAGTCACAAAGTTTCTCCGACATTTCCTCCAACACACACAGTAGCTAACCGCTGCGTCTCCCCTGAGAGCTTCAGAAAGCAGATCTGGTTCTGGCTCCTCCTGTTTGACCTGCATCCAGCTCAGACTCACGTTCAGCAGCAGGTCCGTATGTAGAAACCAGCTGCCGGGTTCAGAGTCCACACCCGCTGCATCACGTCCTCCAGCGAACCAGCGAGTCACGGAGTCACGTGAAGAAGCGTTTATTAGTTTTGAAAACTAAAATGTGAATTCATAAAAGTCTCTGAATTACAAACCAGCCGGTCTGTCGACGTCTCTCACTTTTACTTTTCCTCTTTGAGTTTCTGTGATTTCTTTCAGCCTGCAGCCGACGAACCAATCACAGCGTGCCGATATCCAGAATAACAGCACGGCCACGGTGCGATATCGCTGTTATACAACAGTTCTACAAGAGATTCAAAGTCGGCCTGCTAACAGCAACGCTGGTTTAATGACAGTTTCGTTGATGCATCGACATTGATTCGACGTTGGTCTGATAAACTATGATTTGTTTGTTTATGTCGTGCTGCCGATCTGACAAAGGACAAACGATGAAAAGAGGAGACGTCATAAACTTTTACTGCCAGGCTGCACTTCATAAATAAAACCTGGTTTCAAATACTCCAATACTATATTTCAAAGTTCAATTACCTCGTTAAACATTCATCAAATAAATTTCTTTCAAGGTAAAACACAAGACGTGTCCCACCATCCATTCTCACGACACTGGAAAGTAACTAAGTACTTTTACTCTGCACTTAAGTGCAGTTTTAAGTTTCATATCACTTGAGTTTTCCCATTTTCTGCTGTTTTACTTAGAAATAAAAGTAACTTTTACTTTACTTAGTTACTTTACAGATTCATATAAAATATAAATAAACAATAATTATGATGGATTAAACTATGCAGCAGCACTTTTACTCGAGTACTTTCTCACTGTGGTGTTGTAAAAATACTCTGACGCCTCGTTCGTGACCCCGGCTTGTCCAAACGCACCACGCCTTCTGCTCACTTTCATTTCCTTTTTCTAATTAGTCTCTAATTTGACCCGACCCGACACAAACCGGGTTCAGCACCTGCACTTTCCTTTACATCTTTGTCTAGACCGGTCAGTCAGCGAGCCTGTTCTAGTGACTTCAATGAGCTTGTAAATACCAGGCGGCACAGCTGCTGCAGCTGCTGCGGTTGGAGAAAACACATAGAAGCTCCCTGAACGCACCATAAAGACTCTTCACCTTCACTCTCTGCTGCTGCTGGTTTTCATCTGTCAGTCCGAGTCTTTCTCCTCCAGCGTTCAGAAGCCAAAACAAACTCCAAACACCAGCTTGGCACTCGATACCCAAACCTGGCTCCCGTTAGACGGAGATACCACGAGGCCTTCAGACCTGACGAGGATTTACTAATTATGAAGAGACTTTTTATTTGAAGAGGTTTAACTGCAGTTCACGTCTTGGCAGGACAACAATGAAATCACTTTCAGAGTCGCATCACAAACCTCAGAGCGCTCTCTGATTTCATTTCCACATGAAATAATTTAGAAAAATCAAAAACAGACCGAACCTCTCAGCTCGTCCGTCGTCCTGCACATGATGATCGACTCTGAGCCATCAGGATTTGATGCCCTTAAAATTTACCAATTATCACAATTATAATAACATTGTAAAAAAAAACTGCAGTTCCTCTAACGTCCACCTGAGGCTGGCTCCAGCAGTGAGTCAGTCTCCATAAGTCCCCATGTTTCACAGCAGAAATAAACATGTTTACAGCCTGGTACAAAAAACAGTTTTGGTCTCTGTAGCTAATTTCCCCGTTCATGACAACTGTACTGAGGGTGAATTTATATACAACTCACCTGTTCACATTATATTAAGGCTGAAAGTTATGCAGGATTAAGAGCGTGGACGCTTTGATTGACAGGTGGGCGTCGTTACAACTGACTCAAGTGCTTTAAATGACTTTCCAGACTCAACGCCTGGAAGATCTGCAGAGATCTCCTTCAACAGTGGTAATTTAAAGGTTAAGTGTTAAAGTTTATTTCTGACCTCCCTGTAAATCTGAACTCAAGGCCACTTACTGCCTCTTTCTGCAGCTTTCAACTCACCTGAGGAAGACAGTGAAAAAAAAAACCCCAGTCAGTGGAGATTTAATTAAATAAAAGCATTTTTTTAAGTCGTGTTAAAAAGCTTTGATTGGCTCTGAGCGACGTAATGATTGACAGCATTAACCTTCATTAACTCCTTAACGAGTATCCATGACACACTTTTACTTTTACAGGTCGAGATCAAAATACAAATCTGTGAAATCACCTGGAGAAAATCTCCGTCACTCACAAAGTTTGTGAAAAAATTCACAACAATTTTCACATTGTGAGCTGCCGACACCTTGACACTTTGAGCTGTGAGATGAAAACACTGAACGGCTTCATGTCAGAGAGTCAAACATCCAGATTATAGACGAGTTTAATTTGAATAAAAAGAGCTTTAACCCTGAGGATTGACCTGATATTAAACAAATGCAGTTTCCACCTCTGGCATGAATAAAAACTCTCATCATAAATATAGTTTTCAGTTTCCAGAACAAACTTTCTTTTATTACTTTAATATTCATATTTCTGTTTGGATTAATATCCATCAGGCAAATTAACTCATGAAACAAACAGATATTATATATATATATATATATATATATATATATATATATATATATATATAATATTTCAGTATTGCATTGCACAAAAATGAACTTTTGGTGCCAACACTGAACAAAATAACTTTGATTTTATCTTTTTTTTTTTTCAGGTAAAAAAGTTCCATGAGTTTCTATTTTTCCATTCACTGTTGCAAATATTCAATATTCAGACAATTTATTTTCTAGATGAACTGAAAAATGTTCATGATGTAATTAATGTAACTCATTTGATTTTTTCATCGCTTCAGCTCTAATTGATGAATCGATACATTTAGCTCATGCATATTGATGCAACATGAAAAATATCAATAAATCTCTTGATGACATGAATAAAGGTGAAGCATCGTACCTGATGTGAGCGTTCTCTGGTGGCGTCCTCTCTCAGCTCAAACTATCACTGACTGACCAGCAGGACCAGGAGGACGGGGGGTGGACAGAGAGATAGAGACAGAGAGAGAGAGAGAGAGACAGAGAGAGAGAGAGACAGAGAGAGAGAGAGAGAGAGAGACAGAGACAGAGAGAGAGAGAAGCTGTAAAGTTTTCTCATACTTGAAGAATTTTTCCTCCCTCTCTCTCTCTCTCTCTCTCTCTCTCTCTCTCTCTCTCTCTCTCTCTCTCTCTCTGACTCTCTCTCTCTCTCTCTCTCTCTCTCTCTCTCTCTCTCTCTCTCTCTCTCTCTCTCCTCCTCCTCTCCTCCTCCTCTCTCTGATGTAATTCTATGTGCTTTACGGGTCCCTCTTGGGCGGAGGATCTTCGATGGAAAACATCTGAATTTTTAGATGTTTTTAGGGGAACGTCTGTTTCTGCAGCGCTCCCTGTCCTCTGTCTAACGTCACGTCCAGCAGACCGTCCACTCCTGATGCTGATAAACCTGCTCTTCATTCAGCGTCAGTGAAGCAGCTCCACGCTCTCACGTCACAAACAGACACTTGGCTGCTGCCGTCGCTCTTTGTTTCGTTCAGGGGGGAAGTGGAAGTTGAACAGATCTGCATGTGGAGGACGAGGTGGCGAGGCAGCGGCTGCAGGTGCAGAAAGACGTGATGCTGCTTCAAACTACACCTCCATAATAAAGACAAACATTCAGGAGCACTGAGTCACACAGCAGCAACTATTGACGCCTCAACTCTCTGTGATTTACAGAGTTTATGATGGACAGTGAAGTAACCTGCTGACAAATGTCGTGACAGAACAGGAGCTGGACGAACAGGCGATGTGACTTAACAAATGATTTGATTGAGATTCTCACAGCGTCGTGTCTTTGACCGTCCTCATGGCACCTGGAGTGCGAGTCCAAACCATCTGTGAGCGTCACTGCTTTCACTCTGCTGCATCAATCATCATCCTGAACTCAGCAGGAACATCACGGTTATTCTCGTTTCTTCACAGGTTGAAGCTTCCTACTAAATCCTGTCTCGTTGACGGTGACCGAGGCCGACTGAAAGCTGCCTGTTGGTCAAAGGCCAGAGGTCGGAGGTCAAGTAGGAGAGGTTAGGGTTAGGGAACCTGGGTCAGGGCACAGGACTCAGGCGGTCCAGGTCATCCAGAGGACTGTAAGAATGTAAAAACAATTAAAGACTGTGGACTGAATTATTTTCCTCCTCCAGGTTTGCTGCACCTTCTGGTTGATGCAGTTTAAGGTCGGAGTAGATTGTAAATAACATTGTGAGAGTGACAGATTGGAAATACTTCATCCTGATATCCATTGCAATGTGATGCACATTATTGGCTGTGACTTGTAGAGTCTGTTATCAGCAGCCTGGCCAGCGGTCCGACACTGCAGACACTGCAGACACCTGCAGACACTGCAGACTCTGCAGACACTGCAGACACTGCAGACACTGCAGACGCTGCAGACGCTGCAGACACCGTCACTCTGGGTGCGTTCATCTCCACGTAATATTTCAATGATGGAGTTTAAAGAACCAGAAAGAAACACAAAGTATTTTAACCCACATCATAATCATTGCCTAAATCTAACCAACTTAAACTCATTAAATGTTAAACGTTATTAACGAGGGACAACAGGACATCAGGCATTTTTATTGCCGTGGATACCATCAGTGTCCTCGTCTGAAACGCTGCCGATTTTAAAACATGTAAAAATGTATTTAACTCTGGATGAATTAAAGGCAGCTTAAAAACTTTCACTCTGCAGCTACACGATCATTTCTTCATTAATGACTTCAAATAGTTTAAAGTTTTTACTTTACACTGCAGCTCCAGCACGTCTCAGAGGCAGATATTCAACTTTGTTACTCCACATTTCACTTTTTACACAAAGACAAACATGATACGTTCATATGAAATAATATTAATCAACATACTATACATAGTTTACAAAGTGTTTGACAGACATTATGATGCTGTTACGTTTGTTTGTTAGTGACAAAAACTAAATCTAATATTCTATCATCACTACACTACAAAAGGAGTACTTTTACTCTGATTACTTTGAAGTACATTTTGCTTATAATGCTTATATATTTTTCCAAATTCAGCCCTTTCACTAATAATGTACTCCAGGTTCAGGTATTTGTACTTTTACTGAAGTAAAGGATCTGAGTACTTCTTCTGTGCTGCTGGAGCTCGGAGGATCCACATGAAGTCGACGTGCTGGACTGAAGATAATTAAGTTTATTAACCATCAACTTTATGAGCCGCATTTAAACTGTGGCTGACCTCGCCACGTAAACTCCCTCCTGTTCTCCTGTTCTCCCGTTCTCCTTTCAAATGTATCTCCACATTACACTGACAAGCTGATTGTTTAATATGTTTAATATGTATTATTGCTGCGTATTAGAAACCAGCTGTCAGCTGCAGTGTGACTTACAGACTGTGGTGCTGTTTCAGGCTCACTAATCCGAGGTCGAAGGTCGATCAACTTTACTGTCAAGTTTACAGCCGAGCCCTGAAGCCCGACGACCTCCGCGGGGCCTCACGGCTCCCCGGGGCCGCTCAGCAGACAGAAGCTGGCACGCCACGCTGCAGACGCCGTTATTCACTTTCACTGACTGAAGAACTTTTACATCGTCACTTTGAAAACTCGAATCATCTCTGAGAGGATTCGTAAAATCTGATACTCGGGAAACATTTCAGGTTTTCTTATATAAAGTCCAAATGTTCCATCACGTTGATTCTGTGTGAAGCTTTTCAGCAACGAAATCTAAATATTAATAAAGATTTTAAAAGTGTTTTTGGTCGAGTGTCAGCCCAGACGCTTGACTCAGTTTTATTTCTAAAGCGCCAAACCATAACAGAATTATCTCATGACGTTCCACACAGAGCCGGTCCACACAGAGCCGGTCCACACAGAGCCGGTCCACACAGAGCCGGTCCACATCGTGCTCAATATAATATCATCTACAGAGACAGCAGCTCCCACCATGAACAAACACCTGGTGACAGGGGCAAGGAAAAACCTTTAAACCTGGATCACGAGGACAGACATCAGACATCGCTTTAAAGAGGAGAACATTTCAGAAGTCTCAGATTAAATCACAACATTTTACTTTGTTATACAGAAATTCAACATTCCTGTCCTTTAAAATTAAAGCCTGGGGATTTTGGGAACACACGATCATGAAACACTCATTTTAAAAAGTGTAAGAAATGAATTGAATGAGAAAATGTCGAAGCAGGTCAAACAAACCACATAGAGAATCTGGTGAATTTTCAAAATAAAACACGTAACATTTTTACACATTTGAAAAAACAGAAAAATGCTGAAATCTGATTAAGTTAAAGTCTGGAGGGAAAAACTCTTCTGTGACGTTTCTGTCGCGTGAAGGACGAAACAAAACGTCCGCAACATGACGAGACGTGTCCGGCAGGTTTCTGCAGTTTTTACTTTCTGTGCTCCAACATTTGTTTCACTCATTTTTATTTTCTTTTATCAAAAAGTATTTGACGTAACGCGTCGACTTTCTAGTCGCAGCAACTGCTCAAAACTTTTTCATAGCGCACACGGAAAGCCGCTCACGTGTTCCCGGGTGATGTGTTACCGTCCTGCCACATGGAAACACAAGAACCAGCCAGAATCTCTTTGTCCAGCTCAGATTAGTTTCGAAACTCGAGCACCAATCAGATCGGCTAAAAACATCGTGACTCTTGTGCTTCATGTTTCTTTGCTTGCAATTTTTTAAGTCAGTGTTTATCTCATCCATTAAGTAGCTCTTATTTTAACAAGGAATATTTTTTTGCCTCAATCTTATGCTCGTCTAACGATAAAATAACGCCGCTCTAACATTAAAATAACGCCGCTCTAACATTAAAATAACGCCGCTCTAACATTGAAATAACGCACGCCGCTCTAACATTAAAATAACGCCGCTCTAACATTAAAATAACGCCGCTCTAACATTGAAATAACGCCGCTCTAACATTGAAATAACGCCGCTCTAACATTGAAATAACGCCGCTCTAACATTAAAATAACGCCGCTCTAACATTAAAATAACGCCGCTCTAACATTAAAATAACGCCGCTCTAACATTGAAATAACGCCGCTCTAACATTAAAATAACGCCGCTCTAACATTAAAATAACGCCGCTCTAACATTGAAATAACGCCGCTCTAACATTGAAATAACGCCGCTCTAACATTGAAATAACGCCGCTCTAACATTAAAATAACGCCGCTCTAACATTGAAATAACGCCGCTCTAACATTAAAATAACGCCGCTCTAACATTAAAATAACGCCGCTCTAACATTGAAATAACGCCGCTCTAACATTAAAATAACGCCGCTCTAACATTGAAATAACGCCGCTCTAACATTGAAATAACGCCGCTCTAACATTGAAATAACGCCGCTCTAACATTAAAATAACGCCGCTCTAACATTAAAATAACGCCGCTCTAACATTGAAATAACGCCGCTCTAACATTGAAATAACGCCGCTCTAACATTGAAAAAACGCCGCTCTAACATTGAAATAACGCCGCTCTAACATTGAAATAACGCCGCTCTAACATTAAAATAACGCCGCTCTAACATTGAAATAACGCCGCTCTAACATTAAAATAACGCCGCTCTAACATTGAAATAACGCCGCTCTAACATTAAAATAACGCCGCTCTAACATTGAAATAACGCCGCTCTAACATTAAAATAACGCCGCTCTAACATTAAAATAACGCCGCTCTAACATTGAAATAACGCCGCTCTAACATTGAAATAATGCTTGTAGAGACTTCTTAAATCCAAAACATTGAGTTTGTAGATAAACAGTTATGTATCTTTATGTATTATACTGGTGCTGTGCGTTTTTATGGACGCGTAATGAATTGTTTAAATATTTCTTTGGTGTAACATCTTATTTATAAATTCTCCTTTGGCCTCGTGTGTTTCAGACAGTAGAAAGCTACTGAGCCACCAGGCTTCAGTCTGCCCCTGCAGACTCATCAACAGGCCCTTCATGGTCTCTAAAGCCCCGAAATGCCTCAGAAACCAGGAACACATGCAAGATGAAGCGGAGGCTAATTACACCATATGTTCGTATGTTGAACCGCGCCAAGTTGAATCCACAGGAGCCTGAAGAACAGAGCGAGCGCTCAGCGCATGGACCTCGTAACGCTGGAAAACGCTAATCGAAGCTGACACCGACATCTTGATTGTTCTGTCAATAACTCTGACAGACGTCTGTGCGCGACGAGCCGCTTCCAACGCGTGTCCGTTATTTATTTGTTCAGCCGCTCTGGCTTCACTCAAACAAAGTGTGGACGTCAGTGCAGAGTTAAAATGCAGATTTCTTTAATAGTGATCAGAAGCTCTGATGTCTACGTGACCAGTGACGGTGGATCAGAGCGCCGTGGGAGTGTCGTAGCCAGTGTCGTGCCAGAACCCGAGCCGGGCGAGCGTTAGCAATGTAACCGGGCTCAGCAGCTTCTATGGACATGATGGCAGAGGAGCAGAGAGTGAAGAGGACGCTGACGGAGGAAGCTAAGAAGAGAAAAGGAGAGAGTGAGCGAGCAAGAAGCCGCCGGACAAGAGTAAATGTGGGACTGACTTTTCCCGACGGACTGCTGCTAGCTGTAGCTGCTGTTAGCTCATATCAGTTAGCTCAGTTAGCCGTGACGTTACTGCACAGGACCGTGAGCTGTGAAGAGGTTTTCATGCTCGGGACTCGTGGACGATGTAACCGAGCTCAGCAGCTTATGTACATGATGGCAGAGGTGAAGAGTGATAACGGTGACTGCCAACATCAGCGGTGAGAGCAACAGTAAAATGATACGTTACGGAAACAGTTTAATTATCAAAGTGAGTCCGAGCTGAAGCCGTGAGCTACATGTGACATGAACTGAGAGGAACTGCAGAGAGCTGCTGCTGCCACACACAGCACAAACATCCTAATGTCACACACACACACACACACACACACACACACACACACACACACACACACACACACACACACTTGCATTGATCTAATCTGTTTCCCTCAGAGATGTATTTTTAGAGGAGCACTCTCGTTATTCTTTTCCTTCTCCGCTTCACCACGTAATGACCCAGACCTGATCCCAGGAGTCCTCTCAGAGGCGAAGTCAGACCCGTCAGATGTGTTGACTCTGTCAGAGAGATGAAGGGATGAAGACGAAGAGGAAGGAAAGAAATCTGTTAGACTCGTTTCATTTTCAGCCAAAAGCAGCTCAGGAGAACGCTGCACGAGGAGCCAGGTTCAGAAAGCAAGACCTGAGAGTGTGTGTGTGTGTGTGTGTGTGTGTGTGTGTGTGTGTGTGTGTGTGTGTGTGTGTGTTCACACACATTAACAGCTCTTTTCTTTGTCCTGCGCTTTGCACATTAAACGGACTATCAAAGTATTTCCCATGTGTCCTTCTGTGTTAGAGAGCGTACAGGCCACCGTACGTTTGTGTCTGCAGTTGACTGAACAGAGAATAAAATCAATTCAAACATTCAGGAAAGGCGACAGCAAGCAGGACGTCACGGAGACTACGTCCAGGTTTTAGACAGTCTGCGGGGACGTCTCAGAGACTACGTCCAGGTTTTAGACAGTCTGCGAGGACGTCACAGAGACTACGTCCAGGTTTTAGACAGTCTGCGGGGACGTCACAGAGACTACGTCCAGGTTTTAGACAGTCTGCGGGGACGTCACGGAGACTAGGTCCAGGTTTTAGACAGTCTGCGGGGACGTCTCAGAGACTACGTCCAGGTTTTAGACAGTCTGCGGGGACGTCACAGAGACTACGTCCAGGTTTTAGACAGTCTGCGGGGACGTCACAGAGACTACGTCCAGGTTTTAGACAGTCTGTGGACGTCACAGAGACTACGTCCAGGTTTTAGACAGTCTGCGGGGACGTCTCAGAGACTACGTCCAGGTTTTAGACAGTCTGCGGGGACGTCACGGAGACTACGTCCAGGTTTTAGAGAGTCTGCGAGGACGTCACAGAGACTACGTCCAGGTTTTAGACAGTCTGCGGGGACGTCTCAGAGACTACGTCCAGGTTTTAGACAGTCTGCGGGGACGTCACGGAGACTACATCCAGGTTTTAGACAGTCTGCGGGGACGTCTCAGAGACTACGTCCAGGTTTTAGACAGTCTGCGGGGACGTCACAGAGACTACGTCTAGGTTTTAGACAGTCTGAGGGGACGTCTCAGAGACTACGTCCAGGTTTTAGACAGTCTGAGGGGACGTCACAGAAACTACGTCCAGGTTTTAGACAGTCTGTGGGGACGTCACGGAGACTACGTCCAGGTTTTAGACAGTCTGAGGGGACGTCACAGAGACTACGTCCAGGTTTTAGACAGTCTGCGGGGACGTCACAGAGACTACGTCCAGGTTTTAGACAGTCTGCGGGGACGTCACAGAGACTACGTCCAGGTTTTAGACAGTCTGCGGGGACGTCACAGAGACTACGTCCAGGTTTTAGACAGTCTGCGGGGACGTCTCAGAGACTACGTCCAGGTTTTAGACAGTCTGCGGGGACGTCACAGAGACTACGTCCAGGTTTTAGACAGTCTGCGGGGACGTCTCGGAGACTACGTCCAGGTTTTAGACAGTCTGCGGGGACGTCTCAGAGACTACGTCCAGGTTTTAGACAGTCTGCGGGGACGTCACAGAGACTACGTCCAGGTTTTAGACAGTCTGCGGGGACGTCACAGAGACTACGTCCAGGTTTTAGACAGTCTGCGGGGACGTCTCAGAGACTACGTCCAGGTTTTAGACAGTCTGCGGGGACGTCTCAGAGACTACGTCCAGGTTTTAGACAGTCTGCGTCCAGGTCGACCTGAGAAACTCTCCTTTCTCGTTTTCTCATTCTAATGTTTCAGATGATCAACATTAACGTCTTCACTCAGAACATCGTTCAGTCTCTTTCATGGCGTCTAATAAAAATGAAGGAGGCGTCTCTTCATCCAGCCAACCACACACACACACACACACACACACACACACACACACACACACACACACACACACACACACACACACACAGACAGCTGTTGGACTCGTTCCTCTCCTCTATCATCCTCTGCTTCTCCTAATGACTTGGCTGTTGTTGCTGTTTCCTCTGCTGTCATCATGACTTCACTTCTTCTGTCCGGCCTTTTCAGACGACGTCGTCACTCAGCGTTCCCTCAGACAGATCGCTGCGGCTGTTTCTAGGGAGAAAAACACAGAGGCCAGCTCAGTAGATACAGTTACCATCCGTGGATGTTAAAGAGAAACGGACTCAGTTTGATTAGGACAGAAAATCACCAGCATGATGTCACTGTGATGTCACTGTGATGTCACTGTGATGTCACTGTGATGTCATTTGTACAACCTGAGATAAAATATGACGTCCAGAAGCCACAGTATGTCCTGTGTGCAGTCTGTATTAACGATGACATGCAGGACTTTCCTGGAGGTGACCCCACGATTAAACCAGCAGCTGTTTCCTCATGAGTCTCATTGCAGATGTTTAATAATCGATCCTGTTGAACCTGATTCAGTTTCTCTCACTCAGAGGAAACAGTCGGTTCGTTGTGCAGCAGTAAAGTCACGTCTGCATCAAGCCTCCGTTCTCTCGCTGCCTCTTCATGTGGTTTCCGTGGCTGACGTGAGAAGAGTCTGTGAGTCATTAAACTGCGAACACAGAGCGAGGCCTGTGCAGACGACACCTCACGCTCAAACCGCCGGCCACAGAGCGGCTTCCAGAACCTCCGCGATCACTGCGACGTCTGTCTGCTGCCTCAGCCGGGACAGGACTGATGCTGACCCAGACAAACGTTCAGCGATCAGAACCACAGAGTTCAGCTTCCTGTTCTTCTTTCAGTCAGTGTTTCTGCATCACTGCCACCTCGGCACGTTCAGGAACTTTACTTCTGGCCAAAGTTGCACTCAGTCGCTTCATCCATTAATTATGCAACCAACGTTTCACAACTGGCACCATCATCGGGTTCTGGACTTCATTGTGTTGTCGAGCAGCTTCAACAAACTGCTGACACCCGTTCATCCATCACACGCCGTGCACAGGAAACACGAGCGGCACGTTTCAGGAAGACAGATGAGAGAAACACTGAGCCGGCTGCAGAGCTTCACACGAGGGATTCATGAACGCTGAAGACGCTGAAGACTTTTATTCTGGACTCTCTTTGTGGTTTGATGAAATCTGGTCCTCGTATGAATCGATGGCGTCTGTGAGTCCAAGCATGACACACTGATAAAAATGTTCATTCATAGTTCAGAGGCTCGTCAGCAGTCTTGTCTTAGTCTTGTCTTAGTCTTGTCTTAGTCTTGTCTTAGTGTTGTCTTAGTCTTGTCTTAGTCTTGTCTTAGTCTTGTGTGTCCATGGCGGAGTGAGCAATGTGGAGCCGAGTCACAGTTGTGTTGAATGAGTTCATTCACAAATTGTTGACTTAGAGAAAAGTTTGAGGTTTATGAAACATGTTGCAAAGCTAAAAGAACTTTTTAAATCAACACACACACACACACACACACACACACACACCACACACACACACACACACACATACAGACACACACACACACACACACACACAACACACACACACACACACACACACACACAGAAGCTGAAAGGAAACTTTAAACTGCTTTAGCTGAACCACCAGGTTTGTTACACAGAACCATCTGAAGCCGACCGAGGCGTCTGTGCATGAATGTGAGACAGACTGAGGATCTATCAGAGACGAGAGGATCCAGATCCGGATCCAGATCCAGATCCAGATCCAGATCCAGATCCAGCTCGCTCCCTGTTCATTGTACGCCTCCAACACTAAGTGACTGAGGGATTGGGTTTCTATTAGTGTGTAGCTCGTGTACGTCTGTCTGTCTGTCTGTCTGTCTGTCTGTCTGTCTGTCTGTCTGTCTGTCTGTCTGTCTGTGTGTAGCAGCTCTCACCTGATGCTGTTAAACTGCTGACTGAAGCTATGTGAGCCTGAATGTCTTTGTGAGCAGGTCATGCAGAGATGAACCCTGCGCTCCTGAACGTGACGCACAGCACGCACCGAGGCAGCTTTCAGTCGACGGTAAAAACGTCAGGATGAGTCATCACCAGAGTTTGAAGCTGTGGTTATATATTTTGGTTAGAGTGTGGTTATCTGCCTTTAGGTTGGACGTGTTGCTGCGCACGTGAAGAAGAAAGATCTCGCTCTATGTCGCTCTATGTCGCTCTATGTCGCTCTCTGATGCTGCAGATACGTCGTGTCACGATGCACACGCCTGGCGTAATGTTTCGATGTGATGTTGAAGTCGTAGGATGAAGAGAGAAAGTCCAACCAAGAGGCCGCTAGAGAAGAACGATGAAGAGTTTCCTCTGCATGTATCTGTGAAGCTAAGCCCCGGTGGACCCGGGAACATCCAACATCTGAAGGAGGAGCTGAAGAGAGGAGCGACCTGAAGCTCCGTTACCTGACGCTGCAGAAAATGGATGGATGGTCACAGATGGAGGGTTTTCCATTGGACCTCACCAATGTTTCACTGATTCAGTGTCGGTTTCGCTCAATACTGCAACACAGCACTCTGACTTCAGCGTGTGTCAGCCGTGTGATGGAAGGAAAACAGAAGAACGGCATTAAAGTTTGTAAGTGTTTGTTAATCTGATCAGCAAACACATGAAGACACAGAAAAAGTCCAGTACTTGGATCAATGCAGAAACATTGTCGTGTTCTTCACGACTGAAGGTCCAATCAGAACCTTAAAGAAACCAGCTGACTCATGAAGTCTGTCGTCATGTGAATCCTTCACGAGGCTCGCAGTATAACGGGTCACTGCCGACTGACCCTGTGTCAGCTTCATGAGACGAGATGTCACATCAACATCTGTCCAACATAAACACACTGTGTGTGTGTGTGTGTGTGTGTGTGTGTGTGTGTGTGTGTGTGTGTGTGTGTGTGTGTGTCTCGCTGTTTTATAAAGTTTCCACACTGACGTCTGTGCTGAGATGTGAAATATCTAAATTAAATGTGAAGCAGGTACTTTAAATAAACGACGTACTGATGACCGTGAGCAGTCAAGACGACAGTCAGCCCGTCCATGTACGAGGCTCGGCGTCTGTCTTTCACCCTTTTATTTCACCAAGCTCTCACCAACCACTAAAAGTCAGTCCCACATTTACTCTTGTCCGGCGGCTTCTTGCTCGCTCACTCTCTCCTTTTCTCTTCTTAGCTTCCTCCGTCAGCGTCCTCTTCACTCTCTGCTCCTCTGCCATTATGTCCATAGAAGCTGCTGAGCCCAGCTCCTGTTCTGGCACGACACTGGCTCCGCTCCTCATCAGCGCCCCCCCGCCCCCTGCGCCTCTAAACCTCCTCTTCTTCTTCACGGTGGTCCAAAATGCCTGTGGTACAAACACTAAAACACAGCAGCTCCAGCTGTCAGCAGTTTACTTCACTGTCCATCATAAACTCTGTAAATCACAGAGAGTTGAGGCGGAGCAGCCGGAGGACATGAGAGGGAAAACCAGAAAACATTTCCTCCATAAAATATGATCCAGTTTCACCAGAATCAGTGAAATAGTTGCTGCTGTGTGACTTAGTGCCGTAAAGCGTTACGTACTTCTCCCGACCCGGAGCCCAAAGTTACATAGTGTGAGAACAGACGTACGAATGACAGAGACACCGTTCACCTGATCACAGGTCAGAGTGGGTCACCTGATCACAGGTCAGAGTGGATCACCTGATCACAGGTGAGAGTGGGTCACCTGATCACAGGTCAGTGTGGGTCACCTGATCACAGGTCAGAGTGGGTCACCTGATCACAGGTCAGAGTGGGTCACCTGATCACAGGTCAGAGTGGGTCACCTGATCACAGGTCAGTGTGGGTCACCTGATCACAGGTCAGAGTGGGTCACCTGATCACAGGTCAGTGGGTCACCTGATCACAGGTCAGAGTGGGTCACCTGATCACAGGTCAGTGTGGGTCACCTGATCACAGGTCAGAGTGGGTCACCTGATCACAGGTCAGAGTGGGTCACCTGATCACAGGTCAGAGTGGGTCACCTGATCACAGGTCAGTGTGGGTCACCTGATCACAGGTCAGAGTGGGTCACCTGATCACAGGTCAGGTGGGTCACCTGATCACAGGTCAGAGTGGGTCACCTGATCACAGGTCAGAGTGGGTCACCTGATCACAGGTCAGAGTGGGTCACCTGATCACAGGTCAGTGTGGATCACCTGATCACAGGTCAGAGGGATCACCTGATCACAGGTCAGTGTGGGTCACCTGATCACAGGTCAGAGTGGTCACCTGATCACAGGTCAGTGTGGGTCACCTGATCACAGGTCAGAGTGGGTCACCTGATCACAGGTCAGTGTGGGTCACCTGATCACAGGTCAGAGTGGGTCACCTGATCACAGGTCAGAGTGGGTCACCTGATCACAGGTCAGAGTGGATCACTGATCACAGGTCAGAGGGATCACCTGATCACAGGTCAGTGTGGTCACCTGATCACAGGTCAGAGTGGGTCACCTGATCACAGGTCAGAGTGGGTCACCTGATCACAGGTCAGAGTGGATCACCTGATCACAGGTCAGAGTGGGTCACCTGATCACAGGTCAGAGTGGGTCACCTGATCACAGGTCAGTGGGTCACCTGATCACAGGTCAGAGGGTCACCTGATCACAGGTCAGAGTGGATCACCTGATCACAGGTCAGAGTGGATCACCTGATCACAGGTCAGTGGGTCACCTGATCACAGGTCAGTGTGGGTCACCTGATCACAGGTCAGAGTGGGTCACCTGATCACAGGTCAGTGTGGGTCACCTGATCACAGGTCAGTGGGTCACCTGATCACAGGTCAGAGTGGGTCACCTGATCACAGGTCAGAGTGGGTCTGATCACAGGTCAGTGTGGATCACCTGATCACAGGTCAGTGTGGGTCACCTGATCACAGGTCAGAGGGTCACCTGATCACAGGTCAGAGTGGGTCACCTGATCACAGGTCAGAGTGGGTCACCTGATCACAGGTCAGAGTGGGTCACCTGATCACAGGTCAGTGTGGGTCACCTGATCACAGGTCAGAGTGGGGTCACCTGATCACAGGTCAGTGTGGGTCACCTGATCACAGGTCAGAGTGGGTCACCTGATCACAGGTCAGTGTGGATCACCTGATCAAAGGTCAGAGTGGGTCACCTGATCACAGGTCAGAGTGGGTCACCTGATCACAGGTCAGAGTGGATCACCTGATCACAGGTCAGAGTGGGTCAACAGCATCAAACTTAAAGAAGTTAAAGTACGGGGCTTTAATGTAACATATGTGACGGACACATGTCGGCCACACGTGGAGTCTCTTTCCTCTGACTCACAGTTTCCACTGAAACTCAGCGAGCGTTCGCTGGATGGTGGACGTGAGTCCTCACCTGGGTCCTACTGCAGATGTACATACAACACACACACACACACACACACACACACACACACACACACACACACACACACACACACACACACACACACACACACAGAGTGCAGTGATGCCAGACTGGGCAGATGTGGAGACACAGAGCTCTTTCACATTCATGGCAGCCTTAAGTCAGACTGTTAGACCTGAGCTATAGTTTAGTTCAGTGTGTGTATATATATATATTAAATCATGACACTTTCCATATAGAGCAGGTCTAGCCTGTACTCATATTATTTACAGTTCCCGCCATGAGCGAGTCTGGCAGATAAACGTCCTTTAACATGCAGAAGCCTCGAGCAGAACATCACGTACACGTCCCTCACATCTGTTCTGGAGAAGAACTGCAGTAGGATCAATCTATCGTCCTTTGCAGAGACGATCTGACATGGGACGGATCTCAAACATAGTCAACAACTTCATGGGATTGTTTTACATTAGCAGTGAAATGTGAGACTGCAGGTTAAGAGTTACCGCTCACTGATGAATCTAACCCTGATCATGGATGACAGGAACCTGCCCGAACACAAACAATGTGCGATTAGACCAAAGGTCTTTTCTTTATGAAGATACACGCCCTGATGATGAAGTCAGGTGACCTTCATCGTCATGGTAACAACATTAACATTAATGTGAAACGTCATCATCTTAAATTCGAAAAGCTTTGATACAACAGAGGTTTGTACAGCAAATCTTAATTAATCATGAAAACAATGTGATTAATATATTCTGTATATTTCTACTAGATAAACCCACAAATGAAGTTAGAGAAAAACGTAGCTACGTAAGTGAGAGTGTATTTTCTAAATTAAATGAGCACATGGTTTATCGGTGTGTAATTAATAACACGTGTCAGCAGCAGGCCACACTGGAGAACAAAGCTGAAAGGACGTAGAAGGAAAGTGGTCGGAGCGTTTCAGGTGAAGGAATGGACGCTGACGGTGGAAACATGGAGGCGCTGGTGTTTAGAGATCTCTGATTTATTTCTCTGATCACTGGACGTCTCTGACAGAGTCTCCTCTGCTGTGTTTTCCTCGTTTTGGTCGTTTCCTCGTCCGTCAGCCAGCGAGCGGCCTTGAATCTCTGCTGAGTCCATCTCAGAGAGCGACTGCCTGGAAGAACATCAAGAACCCGCAGAGCGATCGCCCCTCTGAGACGGACGGAGGTAAACGAGGGATGTGGGGGCAGATTTTACAAGATGGACAAAAATTCCTGCCTACATTTTCTTTTCCTCCTCGTCTCCATTCCTTCACCATATGAGGCCGCTGACCTCTCATCTCATAAAAGACTGAAGGGCAGAAGCAGACGGAGAAAATACCCAAACACTTTTATTCATTCATGGAAACGTCAAGAATAAAGAAACACATTTTTATCTTTGTATTTCTAAAAGAGAAATCTGTCTGTCTGTCTGTCTGTCTGTCTGTCTGTCTGTCTGTCTGTCTGTCTGTCTGTCTGTCGTGGACATATTTCATTTGCAGTCTCAAAGGTTAAATGTTTCTCAGCGACGTGACGGTTGGAGCTGTGACGGTTGGAGCTGCGACGGTTGGAGCTGTGACGGTTGGAGTTGTGACGGTTGGAGCTGTGACGGTTGGAGTTGTGATGGTTGGAGCTGTGATGGTTGGAGCTGCGACGGTTGGAGCTGTGACGGTTGGAGCTGCGACGGTTGGAGCAGCGATGGTTGGAGCTGTGACGGTTGGAGCTGTGACGGTTGGAGCTGCGACGGTTGGAGCTGTGACGGTTCGAGCTGTGACGGTTGGAGCTGCGACGGTTGGAGCTGTGACGGTTCGAGCTGCGATGGTTGGAGCAGCGATGGTTGGAGCTGTGACGGTTGGAGCTGTGACGGTTGGAGCTGTGATGGTTGGAGCTGTGACGGTTGGAGCTGTGATGGTTGGAGCTGTGATGGTTGGAGCTGTGACGGTTGGAGCTGTGACGGTTGGAGCTGCGATGGTTGGAGCTGCGACGGTTGGAGCTGTGACGGTTCGAGCTGCGATGGTTGGAGCAGCGATGGTTGGAGCTGTGACGGTTGGAGCTGCGACGGTTGGAGCTGTGATGGTTGGAGCTGTGACGGTTGGAGCTGTGACGGTTGGAGCTGCGATGGTTGGAGCTGCGACGGTTGGAGCTGTGACGGTTCGAGCTGCGACGGTTGGAGCTGTGATGGTTGGAGCTGTGATGGTTGGAGTTGTGACGGTTGGAGTTGTGACGGTTGGAGCAGCGATGGTTGGAGCAGCGATGGTTGGAGCAGTGATGGTTGGAGCTGCGATGGTTGGAGCTGTGACGGTTGGAGCTGCGACGGTTGGAGCTGCGATGGTTGGAGCTGTGATGGTTGGAGCTGTGACGGTTGGAGCTGTGACGGTTGGAGCTGCGATGGTTGGAGCTGCGACGGTTCGAGCTGCGATGGTTGGAGCAGCGATGGTTGGAGCTGCGACGGTTGGAGCTGCGATGGTTGGAGCTGCGATGGTTGGAGCTGTGACGGTTCGAGCTGCGATGGTTGGAGCAGCGATGGTTGGAGCTGCGATGGTTGGAGCTGTGACGGTTGGAGCTGCGACGGTTGGAGCTGCGACGGTTGGAGCAGCGATGGTTGGAGCTGTGACGTTGGAGCTGCGACGGTTGGAGCTGCGACGGTTGGAGCTGTGACGGTTGGAGCTGCGATGGTTGGAGCTGTGACGGTTCGAGCTGCGATGGTTGGAGCAGCGATGGTTGGAGCTGTGACGGTTGGAGCTGTGACGGTTGGAGCTGTGACGGTTGGAGCTGTGACGGTTGGAGCAGCGATGGTTGGAGCTGCGACGGTTGGAGCTGCGACGGTTGGAGCTGTGACGGTTGGAGCTGTGACGGTTGGAGCTGCGATGGTTGGAGCTGTGACGGTTCGAGCTGCGATGGTTGGAGCAGCGATGGTTGGAGCTGTGACGGTTGGAGCTGTGACGGTTGGAGCTGTGACGGTTGGAGCTGCGACGGTTGGAGCAGCGATGGGGGCAGCGGCAGCCTTTGTTTTGTTTCCTGTGGGCCGACACGGGATGCCTGTGAAGTTGCTCATATGTCACTGAAACACAGACTGGTGTCAGGCGTCGCAGCGTTTAGAGGTTTTTCCGGCCCCCGTGTGATTTTCAGCATTTTTTGCGCAGCAGATAAACGTATCGGTATTTCTGATCTCACTGAGCACAGACGTCAACCTTCTATGATGCAAGTATTGACCTCACAAAGGTGAAAATTAATCTGTGGACACGTCGCGTGATTCTGAACCGCTGCAAAATTTGATGAAATATCAGCATCAGTGGACCTGAGGCAGCTTAATGACGCCTGGTTGCTCAAACAAGTCACCTGTGACCACGCCCACCTGTCAGTCAAAGCGTCCCCGCTCTTAATCCTGCATAACTTTAAGCCTTAATATAATGTGAACAGGTGAGTTGTATATAAATTCACCCTCAGTACAGTTGTCATGAACGGGGAAATTAGCTACAGAGACCAAAACTGTTTTTTGTACCAGGCTGTAAACATGTTTATTTCTGCTGTGAAACATGGGGACTTATGGAGACTGACTCACTGCTGGAGCCAGCCTCAGGTGGACATTAGAGGAACTGCAGGTGTTTTTTTTGTTTTTTTTGGTACTTCCTGTGTTGGCTTCACTTAACACTAGGCCGCTTGGTTTTGACAAACTCCACAGGAAATATAAAATAAACCTCCTTGGTAGGAGAAATAAATTATTCCGAAAACTGAATTAAATCCCACAGAACTAATTCATACAAAATTAATTAGTTAATTAGTTTATTTAGTAGAAGACAACTGTAGGTTGATAAAGAAAAATGATACGTCAAATGTTCAGTTCTCGAAGTGGATCAGAACAGAAGTCGATCTCGGTTCCCATGAAGCTGAAAGGATCCATTGTCAGGGTGGAAATTCAAAGTATTCAATTACAAACTGAGCAGGAGAATCTGAGTTATGCAGAGTCACAGAGAGACGTGGGAGACGTTAGACAAATATCAGAAGAAAAAAGGAAAAACAAGCAACAGCAATCATCATGAGCAACTTTAGCAACTGAAAGAAAAATGTAGTTTCAGAAACAGAAACATTTATTGAAATGTTTATTTGCATTGATGCACGACCACAGCAAAGAAACTGTCACCACTGCAAACATGCACAGCAGCCTAATGTCATCCATCACTACAGTGCAGGTAATGCATATACAAGTATTACTTTAACAATAAGTTTGATCCAAGCAGCAACAGATATGACACAAAGCAACTATTGCCCAAAGAAACACTGCAGCAACTGGACTCCAGCTCCAGGTCTGGCACGACAGATTATATAATGCTGTGGATCTGAAGGTTTTTGGAGCCTCCATCAATAATAAGAAACGTGCCTTCAAAACACAACGTTCTGTTCTGAGTCGGACCGACCGACGTGAACCTGGACTCACTAAACGGTTCTGGTCTGAGATCCAAACGTGAAACACGTCGCTCGTTAAAGACACAGTGGTTCTGTTGGTCCGAGCCGGCAGCAGCAGCTCCGGATCAACGAGCTTCTGAAGTCACATCTGTGATGTGAGTTTATTTCCTACACTCAGGGGAAACTGAATCTGCGAAGGTAAAAAAGAGCAGCGGTGATGTCATGCAGGTCCAACTCTCCAGAGGCATGATCCTCTTCATCATCATCATCATCATCATCATCATCACAGCTTCTGTCGGACAAACTCTGTAACAGAGATAAACCCGCCTACGTGCTCCGTCTGCAGACTCGGGTCTGGATCTTTCTCCTCTGTGATCTGCTGGAAAATGTGCAAGATGTTCGAAGCAGCATGTGAAGGAATCTGGACAAACTCTGAGCAGCTTGAAGACCCCGTCGGGACACAGCTGACCTCTGCTCTTCAATAAAAAGGCCTTAAACTTTGTTTTGCACATTTCCCATTGTTGCTGCCTCGATCTGTGTGCATGGTGCAGGGTGGCTTCCTTCGAGCAACCCACATTGTGATTTAAAACAACGACGTGGTCGGAGGTGGATCTTCAAATTTAGGTGTAAAAGTCGAAGTCGGTCCTCCCTCGGCTGGGACCAGTTATTTCCTGTAACGCCGGAATCAGTGTTTCCCAAAATGTCCAACGATCGATCGATCACGGCTCGATTAAGAAAAGTTTTTAGTGCACGAGGAGGATTTTTGTTGGAGAGCAGAAGCAGAGCTGAAGGAGATTCAACATCGGACAGACATGGAGCAACACGATCATCCTGCTGTGTCAGTGTCACGTGATGGATTTCAAATAATGAACTTGTTGAACTCTTCTGTGATTAAATATTTCAGTAATCCTCATTAATCATCATTTTCTAACAGCAGGAAAACTGACCCAGACTCAGTCAGATCTCTGAGATCCATGTGGTCCGACTTCACGGAGCTCAGATCCCGTCTGTCAGACGCTTCAGAGACTTTAACTCAGCAGCTCCTGTTCTCTGTCTGTTCCTACATGAGCTGAGACTCCATATAATGATTTATTCTCGACTTTTTCATTTTGGCGTTTAACATCAGAAACACACGTGTAAACAGTTTTTTCCTTCCACAGAGAAGCTGCTGTTTGTTTGAGGTCACAGCCTCTCAGCCCACAGAGCGTCTTTTATAAAAAGCTGATTTACACTATAAATATTTTTCATTCATTTACGTGAGAGTGGGAGCAAAGAATTTCCTGCTCAAAGAAGTAAATGAAAGTACAGTGCAGACGCTTGTTTGGAGCCGGACAGGAGCGCTGGCATCACAGTGTGTCAGTGTGTGTTTATGGGAGATTCATACGGTCACAGCTGGGATTCATATTTCATCATTTATCTGGTTGTTGAACGTCTGGTTCTCCTTTCTGATTGGTTGGACTGATCACATGTGGTTCAGGTAAAGTTCTTCATTATTACTCTTTAAAGTTGATGGTGTGCGATTACCATTTCACTTTTGACGACGTTTCATCGTTACAGTTTGGGAAACACAGTCAAAGTCACTTGGTCGTCACGGTGACAAGAATAAACACATGGTCAGGAAAAGTGAACGTGCATAACGGGAAATAATTCAACATTAACTTTTGGTTTAACGTTGTGAATCGATCAGGAAAATGTCATGTGACGTACGCTGCTGTTGAGCCGTCAGACCGTCCTCTAGCTTCACTTCGTCTCACACTGGAAGTCGGCAAAGTCCAAACCAAACCTACAAACCTGTTGGTCCAGTGAACACAACACGTGTCTGTGTCAGAAACCTGCAGCTGATCCACACTAAACTGCAGCGACCCTGCTGAGTTTAAGTTGTTTGCGTAAACCTGGAAAAGGAAAGGAAGCAGACTCATGACTAATATTGACTTTACCTGCAGGACAACCTGAAACAACCTGTGTGAAGCAAACAGGCCGAGAGGAAACCAAGACGATTTCATTCACGCTGCAAATGTCGATGTTTGAATTTCCACTTTTTAGCTAATCTCAGACTATCATCACGGTTTCCACATCATTAGCATGTTCAAGGGATTTCCAGGCCCAACAGTCACACAGACTGTGGCTGAACTTCCAGGGATCCCTGGGAACGATGCATCCATCTGATCTAATCCTCACACTGACTTTCCTGGTGGGTTCCTCACCCTCGTCTCTGACACTTTGTGTTTTCCAGACCAGATTCTGGACTATGTACAGGTCTGGAAAACAGCTGAGCACCCCAACGAGAGTGTAAGTCCTCTGATACCGACCCGGCGGTGTTTGACTCCAGCTGCATCTCCATCAAGATCTGCTTCCTGTTTTCAAACATGTCGACTGTCGCCAACTGGCCCCGTCTGGAGAAAATCCAAACATGGATTTATGATGTGAGAAATTCTTTTGCTTGTTCTGTTGAAAACAAAGGTGGGAAGCTGCTTGTAGAACGTGATGGAACCAAAAATGGTTCCTCGATGGCATCAGTCCAAAAAAACATTGTTGTGTCCAGTAATTATAACTTCCATCCCTGTGTACAGCTCCTGTAATAATGAAAGTCATAATTAGGCGCAAGATGATTTATTATATTGTTTTTATTCGTTGCAGCGAGTCTGAGCTTTTCACAGTTTTAGTTTTTCGTCTGTCTGTTGACGGATGATCAGCTGCTGCGTTCAGGTTCAATAACGTCCTGAAACCCAAAGTGACTTTTCATAAACGTTCAGCATCATCTGAAACGGCAAAGCCAGAAAATCTTTCCTCGTTCTCTGATAGTTTAAATTACTCACGTGTTGTTGTAGCTATAAATATAAATGAGCTGGTTTGTAACTAACACAAAGATAACGTGCACACACCTGTGTGTTCACCGCTATCACACACACACTCTCTGCACTCTGCAGGCTGCTGTGTTACATTAGCGATGCATATTTCACCCGCAGCTGTTAAAACCATCAGTGCAGACCTGAACATCTGGCCGAGAGGGGAAACACATTTATTGGAGACGCATGACTGCATCGCACACCCCTGAACGCCCCCTGGAAACACAGACGTTAATGGTTCCCAGGTGAACGGTTCCCCCCTGTCTCCCTGTTCACCTCTGTCTCTATCGGACATTATCTTTTAGATTTCAGTAGAAAGAACTCCTCAGCACATGTTACGGAGCTGGAGCTGTGTTTGAAGGCGACCAGCAGAGGGCGCAGGTGAAGCAGATAAGGTAACTAACATGATAACATATGAAAACAATTCATGTTAGGCCGGTGTCGTGCTAGAACCTGAGCTGGGCGAGGCAGGTTACCACAGAGCTGATCAGGACTTCATTTCTCCAAACTTTCATTTGTTCCTTGCTACCGATGTTTTCACAGTGAGGTCAAACACCTCTGCCACTTTTAGGCGCATGCGCATCGTTTGGAATAATGATGCGTCGATGGTGATCGGAGTCATCGAAAGCAGCTGAAAGAGCTTTGAATGGGTCAGTAATGGGATGGGTCCAATTCAGTGAGGAACCGGTGCCATGAAATAAAGAGGACTGATCCATCACGAAGCCGCCACCGTGGATGACGTGTTTGTACACAAACCTCATGATGTGTGCAGGGTGTTTTATTTTGAAAATTGACAGGATCCTCTGTGTCTTTTTTGTCTCTGACTTCCTGTCAGCTGGATCCACTCTGTGCTGTTTGTCCAAGTAACAACCTCCATGTCTAAAAAACAAAACCTGCAGTTCCTCTAACGTCCACCTGAGGCTGGCTCCAGCAGTGAGTCAGTCTCCATAAGTCCCCATGTTTCACAGCAGAAATAAACATGTTTACAGCCTGGTACAAAAAACAGTTTTGGTCTCTGTAGCTAATTTCCCCGTTCATGACAACTGTACTGAGGGTGAATTTATATACAACTCACCTGTTCACATTATATTAAGGCTTAAAGTTATGCAGGATTAAGAGCGTGGACGCTTTGATTGACAGGTGGGTGTGGTCACAGGTGACTCATTAGACCACACTGAGCTTCACAATGACTCTATAGAAACCTGTGTTGGTCGTCACGGAGACGTCATCCAGGTTTTAGACAGTCTGTGCTTGTAAAGTCCCAAAGTCAACATGTATCGAACAATGACAGATGTAATCAGAACATCATCAACTAAATATTCTGCTTCAGTTCATGTAAGTTGGCTGCCGGGGCGACGACGTGATGACAGACCTTTAAACGTCAAACTTGGGTATGAGGTGGTTCTGCTGTGAACATACCTGAGGATCTGCTCAGATGTCGCTCTGGTTCTTGTGATCCATCTTTAGCTGTGCAGAGCTCCTCGAACCCGTTTCCTCCTGATTGCATGAACGTCTGAAAAGAGACGACAGCGTTTCCCTTCATGGATCTGTTTTTGAGAAACACCACAGTTTGTTCATTACAAAATTAAACGAATACTTCTTCCCACAGACTGGAACCTGTTTTGGATTAACGTGGTCTGCAGATGAACTGGGATGATTTTTTTCTTCATTTCCTTTTTTAAAAGCCTCAGAAACAAACGAACACTGATTTACACGCCCATGCTGCCAGACGTCCACTGCCTCCTTTTCCACTTTCTCCTGGTCTCTCATCAGATCCAGTTTTTTATTACTGTGACAATATTCCACGTCAGCCAAAACACAGAAAGTCGTCTTTGTCTCAGATTAAACATCCGCCTGCCGTTCGTAGACATCGACGCGTTTCCGTTACCGTGGATCAGTCTGATCCGTTCAGCGCCGCCAGCATCAGATTCCACGTCCGACTGTCGGCAGGTCTGAGGATCAAACTGTGAAGAAAAGTCACATTTCAAAGAGAAAACTCGAGACCTGCAGGATGATTCAACTTTGGCCCTTCAGGGAGCTTTTCCATCACTGAGTGACAGATTTTATGGATAATTCATTTTATATTCTTTGCATAAAATAAGAGAACAGCTGATAAACTGAACATTGAACCAAACGGTAAAACAATAACTGCAGGAAGTTTGGAGCAGACTATTTCCTCATGAACTGAGTTATAGCTTTCTTTGTCTGATTTCAGTCGTTGACTTCAGTGCAGATGTTGATACAATTGTAACGTATAACTAAATTATAATGCAGCTTAAACGTGACGACGCTGCAGAACCAGATCGTGAGCATTTTTCCCTAAATCAGAACCGACTACCACCAGCTTACATGCTGGGAACTGGGGTGAGGCGAGCGATATTCAGTTGGTTACAATCTGCAATTTCACCACAAGATGTCACTAAATCCTGCAGATTTTCAGTGATTAACTAACAAATCATTTCAGCTGGTCTCATCTATAACAGAGCTTCATATCACCAGAATATAAATAGAGAAAATATGTGCAGCTTACGTTTGTATATCGAAGCATTCACCTCGACATCACAACGCTGGTCGTCCCTCCTCTTCCACTCATGGACCGAGCACAGCAAGTTTAAATATGTAAAGACACAAACTGTGTTTCTATGTTTCACAGCTGCTCTGTGTTTTCAGCAGAGTTATACGAGCGACATGTGCAGCTTCTCATTTGTTTGCACTGACTCAGTGCTGCTGCTGGCACAGAGAAAAGTTCTGTCATCACTGCAGGCCTGAAATTTACTTTGGCTGCTCGACGGCAGCGTCCATATATTATTTGACTTTTACCACACAAGTGGAGCCTGAAGGGACGCTGACGTCAGCCGGTCCGACCATTCAACACTCTGGTTCAGAGGGATTCACGACTACTGGACAGATGGAGACGAAACCCGGTGTTAATGTTCAACCAGGTCTCCATCAAACAGGAAGCAGAGTCCATCAAACAGGAAGCAGAGTCCATCAAACAGGAAGCAGAGTCCATCAAACAGGAAGCAGAGTTCATCAAACAGGAAGCAGAGTTCAGGAAACAGGAAGCAGAGTTCATCAAACAGGAAGCAGAGTCCATCAAACAGGAAGCAGAGTTCATCAATCAGGAAGCAGAGTTCATCAAACAGGAAGCAGAGTCCATCAAACAGGAAGCAGAGTCCATCAAACAGGAAGCAGAGTTCATCAAACAGGAAGCAGAGTTCATCAACCAGGAAGCAGAGTTCATCAAACAGGAAGCAGAGTTCATCAAACAGGAAGCAGAGTTCATGAAACAGGAAGCAGAGTTCATGAAACAGGAAGCAGAGTTCATCAAACAGGAAGCAGAGTTCATCAAACAGGAAGCAGAGTTCATGAAACAGGAAGCAGAGTTCAGGAAACAGGAAGCAGAGTTCATCAAACAGGAAGCAGAGTTCAGGAAACAGGAAGCAGAGTTCATCAAACATTTCAAAGTCTTTCAATTTCTCTAATTTTTTAATCATACGTGAAGCACGTCTCCATCCTCTGAAGCTGTGATTACTCTCACGTTCACAAGAGAAACTCAAGTTTCAAATATTGACAACTTGACAATATGATCTGAGTTTTGAGCGCATTGCCCCAAAGGATCCCTGCTTCATCATCTATTTACAGCTAAATGAAACATTGTTTATTAATGAACTTCATGCTGTGTAGAAGACGGAGACCAGACACTCACGAGGAAACTTTCCTGAGACAATAAATCAACTGCGAGTTCACCTCATTCTCCATTAGACTCTAAACAATCAGACCTTATTGCTGCAGCCAGTGAGGTCGCCTCAGAGAACTGAACGATAAAAAACATGAAGATTAAATAAATACATCGAGCATCCTGAGAGATTCCGGATGATTCTGCTCGATTCGAATCATCGGCTTTAATTTGATGGTGTGGACGGAAAGAAAAAGAAAAGCAGCCTGGAAAAATGTGACATCTGAAAGATGGAGAGCAGGTCTGGATCTCCTCTGTGAGCGTTCACATAAATGTCACTTCACAGACTCATAGTGTGTGTGTGTGTGTGCGTGTGTGTGTGTGTGTGTGTGTGTGTGTGCGCGTGTGTGTGTGTGTGCGTGTGTGTGCGTGTGTGTGTGTGTGTGTGTGTGTGTGTGTGTGTGTGTGCGCGCGTGTGTGTGCGTGTGTGTGTGTGTGTGTGATCAAAGTGTTTGATGTAGGATAATAACTGGAAAGAGACGTCGAGAGACGGACAGGTACTCCGGTTCCCAGAATTCACCTGTCAATCAAAGAGTGTAGAAGAATCAAAGAGACAACAATGGCGTCCGGATGTTCTCGTGTCCAAACGTCCGTATATCGCCTTGGAAACGCCAAGATTTAACTGACAAACTCTAAACAAATATGAGCTGACAACAGTCAGAGACGCAGTAACCGCGCTGTAGTCCTGAAAGCAACATGAGTCTGCAATCATCAACCAAACGCACAAAGCAGCTCCTGCAAGATTTGCAACCAGGTGATCAGAAAGTTGGTCAGGACCCAGGAGTGAAGGTCCAGAAAGACCTGAGAGCAGCAGACGCATCATGGAGGACACGTAACCGCCACGTTATTAATGAAGAGAAACGTGTTGAAGCTTCATGAAGCTTTCTACCCAACCCCAACAACGTGCCGTGTTTAAAGGTGAAATGTTTCTGCATGTGAGCAGAATAAAAACCCACAGAGTTCAAGGAAGCGTCGTGGTTTCTCCTCACAGAATCCAAATAATCTAAGTGAAGATGAATGCATCCTTTCACCTGACGCCGTCCAACAGGACGACTGAGATTGAAGGTGGACAACGATCCAATACGTACTGTCAGCTGGTTCCAGGAGCAGGAAATAAAGGTTTTGGACCTTTAACCAGAGTCAAACTGTCAATTTGTAAAAAAAAGTGAAGATCAAGATTCACCAACTGAAGACTGTGAGAGTTTCTCTGTGCTCAAAGCGTCTTGAAGAAAACCAAAAATCTTTTTCATGAATTTCAGAGTCTATCCACCTGGAATCTGGATTCACAGATTTACAGACGAATTCTGCTGATTCGTCTTTGTTTTTCTACCCAGTCTTCACATTTACGTCTGATTTACAATTTCATCGACTCTCAGAGTAAATTATGAAGTAAATCTAAAAACTAAACAGACCGTCAGCTCGATGGATTCGTATTTTAATGATCCTCCATGAAGAGCGAGCAGAGATTTAAAGGAAAACGATTATTAATACAGAGCAACAAAAGCAGACAGTGAAGTACACACCATGAGTTCATCCACACACACACACACACACACACACACACACACACACACACACACACACACACACACACAGTTAGGGTATGATATCATGTTGAGGACTTGAAGTTTCTCTGGCGGACAGTTAACTGTGTTTTTCTTCCATCTGTTGTTCATTTATAATTTATCAAGTTAATTATTTTGTCTTCAGGTTTTTTATTGACGTGTTTTTATTTAAATATGTCGCAAATTTTGAGGAATCCGTCAAAAGAAAAACAAACGAAGCGAGACCTTCAACTGAAATACTGATTACTCTTATACTGAGTACTCTGATTACTGCAGTAATATAACCCTTACAAGCTGTGCATGTTCAGCGCCTTCACATGGTCCAAGAACACGCTTGTAAAAAAATGTCTATTTAGAAAATATAACAGCAAAAAAATGGCTGAACATTCTGAAACTGTTATAATATAACCACATATCACCATGGCAACTATTACACACACACACACACACACACACACACACACACACACACACACACACACACACACACACACTGATTGATTCGATTTTTAGATCATGTTGTTACATTACAGGTGAGAGTCTGTTTCGGGGTTCCCCCTGACCTCTGTGTGACCTTTGTTTACCATATATGGTCTGTGCTGTTTAATTGTCACTGTTTCGAGGTTCCCCTTGACCTCTGTGTGACCTTTGTTTACTATATATGGTCTGTGCCGTTAACTGTCACTGTTTCGAGGTTCCCCCCCTGACCTCTGTGTGACCTTTGTTTACCATATATGGTCTGTGCTGTTTAACTGTCACTGTTTCGAGGTTCCCCCCCTGACCTCTGTGTGACCTTTGTTTACCATATATGGTCTGTGCTGTTTAACTGTCACTGTTTCGAGGTTCCCCTTGACCTTTGTGTGACCTTTGTTTACCATATATGGTCTGTGCTGTTTAACTGTCACTGTTTCGAGGTTCCCCCTGACCTCTGTGTGACCTTTGTTTACCATATATGGTCTGTGCTGTTAACTGTCACTGTTTCGAGGTTCCCCCTGACCTCTGTGTGACCTTTGTTTACTATATATGGTCTGTGCTGTTTAACTGTCACTGTTTCGAGGTTCCCCTTGACCTCTGTGACCTCTGCCCCTGAACTGTCCATACAAAACACACAGTTTGACTGTTTCAAGGTTCCCCTTTATTTGACCCACACTGTGGCTCTAAAATTCAGGTCAACAGATCCTGGTCAACAGATCCTGGTCAATAGATCAGGTCAACAGATCCTGGTCAACAGATCAGGTCAACAGATCCTGGTCAACAGATCAGGTCAACAGATCCTGGTCAACAGATCAGGTCAACAGATCCTGGTCAATAGATCAGGTCAATAGATCAGGTCAACAGATCCTGGTCAACAGATCAGGTCAACAGATCCAGGTCAACAGATCCTGGTCAATAGATCAGGTCAACAGATCAGGTCAACAAATCCTGGTCAACAGATCCTGGTCAATAGATCCTGGTCAACAGATCAGGTCAACAGATCCTGGTCAATAGATTCTGGTCAACATGCATATTTTGGGTCACTTTAGGAAAAGTCATCAAATTTGTGATGACATGTAGAGTTTATACTGCTGTCAAATGTCTAAACGAACAGTTTGTGCGAGTTAATAATAATAATAATCAGATTAGTGACCTCCGCTCACCTCTGCTTCGTCTCCTGTGTTTGTCCTCTGCAGCGTCACGTCGCCCTCCAGCTGCTGAAACAAACAAGAAGCTTCAGATGAACGAACGCGTGTTCGTGATTCTCTTATTAAATATTAAAGATCAGACAAAATATACTCAGATTACTTTATTTATACTTCATACTGTGTAAAAATCTTTAAAAGCAGGATTACTCCTGTTGCTGCATTCAACCAGACTGAAAATGAATTTTAATTTAGATTTTTTATGTTTTCAAATATAAATATGCTGCTGCATGACGGCCTGTTGCTCCTCAGGTAAAGGTGAGCACACCTGTAGATCCGCCCCGCCCGGCCGTGTTTGTGCTGCCCTCCCCCATCATTATCTTTTATGACTTCATTGTTCGGCTGTAAAACTTTAAACCCCTCTGGCTCCACAGGGAGGTCCAGCTGAAGGCTTCAGGTAACGTTAAATAAATGTTAATATACTCACAGAGCTGCAGCCTCGTCCTGCAGGAGAAACGTTCAGAGATCAACGAGTCAGAGAAAAAGACGACGAGCTTTACTTTATCTTTATTTAAAAGTTCGTTTGAGTGGATCAATTACAAAGATTCATTTATTTATTTACATTTAAATAAAAAACAAAAAGCGTTCTGAATGTCATATTTACATCGTGACACGAAACGAGCTGAACATCTGATCAGATCGGTGCTTCTCAAACGTTACAATCACGTTATTATTGGGTTGATTTAACGCTTTGGTTTTTTTGTCTTTAACTCAAAAAAACAAAGTTAAACTGAGTTAAATGAAGAAATATTAAAGAAATCTGCCAATTCTTGACAGGACGATTAATCAGCATCAGGTACTCGATTATTTGTGAATTCATCGGTTATTATTATTTTACAAGTAAATATTGACTGAATATTTGCTTGTTTCTTTGTCTTGTTTTCACATTAAAAAAAAAAAATTTCATATTTTTGAATAATTTTGATCACAAACAAAAACAGAAAATGAAATGTCGGTTCAGAAGCGCCGACCTGACGAGAACAAGCGGCATCGTTTCAGTCGACTCACTCGCGACCTTTTTTATTTTTTAATTTCTTTACACAAAAAGTAACAAATTCAATCAGTATAAAAAAAAAACAATGTTCTTTTTTTTTTTTGACGAGCAGTCCAGCAGGCTGAAGACGACGAAGAGCGTCACAAACAAACAGAAAGTGGAGAGAAAAATGAAAACTGAGTGATGACCATCATCATCATCATCATCATCATCATCACAGGAAAGATGTACAGCTGTTTCCATGGAGACTAATGAAGGTTCAGTTCCATTCAGAGCAGCAGAGACTTTCAAGTGAGCTAACAGCAGCACCCTGAATGGAACGGAGCCTTCGTCAGGATGAGAAAAAGTTTTGAAAAATTTGCTTTTTGCTAAATATAAGGCTGCAGCCTGTTAGCTTAGCATAAAGACTGGAAACAGGGGGGAAGAGCTAGCCTAGCGCCGTCAAGGCAAACAACAACAACAACACTGATTCACAGCATTTTACCGTTTAACAGGTGTCTGTTAAACCGTTAAAACGTTTTGAATCTTCTTCACTTAGCAGAAACTAAATGTTCAGGTCGATCTGCTGCGAAGTGGAAAATGGAGTTTACTTTGTGTTTTACAGTTTTACAGACTCAGACATTAGAAACAGAACGAGACTTTTCTGAGTTTTAGTGTGAAGTAAACATGAAGCCACTGGATACTACATTTCCCATGATGCAACTCAGCGTCTTTTTCTACTTCCAAAGCGTTTTTTTAGACTCGCAGAGACAAAAACACAAAGACGAGAAACAAAATCTTAAAGTTTTTTGGTCAGAAAACAAAAAGAGAAATAAACAATTTTTACAAAATTTTCCAGTAAAAACATTTTTTTGTTGTTTTTGGCAGATTTGATCTTTTCTGTGACAAACTGAGCGATCGCTGACAGATGGAGACGTAAAAAACAAACAAAAACATGTTTAATATTTCTCCATGAATATTTAAATCAGGACAGACTGAGCGAAGCTGATTGGCCCAAAGAACAAAAAAAAAAAAAAAGAGAATAAAAAATATATAAAAATTCAGGTCAGGTTTTTTTCTTCACTCAACAAACATTAATAATTATTTTTTGTAATTTTTACATTTTGTTTTCAAAAGACAAAGAAATAAAAAAAATTATAAAAAGTGACAAAAACAAACAAACAGTCTATCTACAGAGCAGACGCTGATATTTACAACTATTAAATAATCCCTCCATTCAGACAAACAGACGTGAACAACCGTGACGGACGCCGCAGGAAGTCGGATCTCAGGAGGTCGCCGGCGTGTTCGCAGCGTACTCGTGAATGAACGGACAGACATCAGTAGTTTACAGAGTCAGATTCTTTCATGTAAAACGAGGAAACTGTGTCGAAATCCACCAAAATGAAAAGTACAGAGACAAAGTTAAACGTTAATAAACTTTAAATTTTTCATATTTCTGAAAGTTTTCTACGTCCGCTGTTAAACGTCATCAGATCCAGCTTCCCGCCGCGGCCTCCGTCCTGACGTTTTCATCCTCTACGTGCAGCTTCATCGCCACGACGACACAAATATACAAAGCAAACTCCACAGAGCTGTCAGGCGGCGTCGGCGTCGTGATCGCGGAGCTGCGCGGTGACGAGCGAGGATTCGTTTCTTTCAGGGGTTTTTATTGCTGAGGAAAAGGTCGTCGTGTCGGTCATGACCGTGCAGCTCTGCGGCGCCGCCTGTTGGTCAGCTGACCCACACAAACCGCTTCCTGTCATTCAAACTGTACATGGTCAACATTAAATATTAAAACGCAGCACGGGTTCTAAGTGCGGTGTGCTGCTGTGTAGGTTTTTATATATTAGGACGTTATCTTCGACCCCGGCCCCGTCGTTATGGTAACGGCGGTGACTGGCGGTTTTTCTGACGTTTCGTGGAGGTTTTTGTCGTTACCTCATCAGACTCCTTCTGATTGGCTGATTAAATATTTCGCTGTCCGCCGCCGCGCAGGTAAAGGTTGCCTCTGCGGTGACGGCGAGGAGGACGGGGAGGCGGGGTGAGGATGGTGGCGTCCCCGCAGCGAGGTGTGGTTGCCCTGGTGATGGGAGTTGTGGTGGGAGGAGGGGGGAGGCGGGGGCGGGTCGCGGAGAGACGGCGGGACGGCGGACGACTTGATGGGGACGATGCGCGTGTCCATGACCTCACAGTCGACCTGCATCATCATCTCGTAACCCTGAGAGGAGTTATAGAGGCTCTCTGAGGAGACGAGGAGAGGAGGGTCAGAGTTTACGTTCAGTGTTCTCAAACTGAAACAGACTTTTTTTATTCTGGATTTAAAGTATTTAAGCGACTCACCGTTCACGGACATGGCCGGCATCACCAGAGACATTTTGGGTCTGCTGGTTTTGTTGTGGCTGATGGCCGGTAACAGCAGGTGATCCTGTGGACAGACACAGATTTAATATGTACAGAGTCAGTTGGTGTGTGGACGTGTTCGTCAGCTGTGGAGCGCCTCCTCGTGTCCTCGTACCCGTCTGAAAGAGACCACGTAGAAGGTGTCCTCTCTGCGGTCGATGGCGTCCAGGAAGTCGCTGTACGTGACCTCAGGACCGGGAAGCACCTGCAGCTGACTGCGGACGCACACGAGAAGTTTGAGGTTATTAAAATTCACGACAAGCCGCAGAGTGAAACATGTCGGAAACTCCTCTGACTCCACAAGCTGATTTAGAACAGAACAGTCTAAACTCTGAACCTTTCTATGGAGCGGTGCGTCTGGATGGGCAGATATCTGGAGAAGTTCGTCTTCCTCAGCTGAGCTTTCTGCAAGAAGGTGACACAGAAACACGAATATTATTATTATGAATTTTAATTTATAAAAAGAGACAAACTGGAATTAACGCGTCGTCGTGAACTGAACCTGGGCGATCTTCGCCTTCTTGGCGATCTTTGGTTTCCCTCCAGATTTCTTCCTGTCGATCTGATGTCGTCGAACCCAACCTCGGAGCTCGTCGGCCAGCCTGGAAACAAAAAGACAGGAAGATGTTTCAGCTTGGAGAACCGACACGAAGATTCAGTTCACCTGAGAGTTTCTGACCCACCTGAGAGACTCGGAGCGGTTGAACTGTCTGCAGTCTGAAGAGGCGAAGTACCGATCGATGTCCTGCAGAACCAGATCCTTCATGTCACTGAAGACGTCAGTCAAGTTCCTGCAAACACACAGACACATATTTAATATTTAACATTAACACAGCAGCCAACAGATACCTGAGATGTCACAGCTGATGTTGTTTACGTTGCTTGCACGGTGTCAGTTACTGAGAGCGGCTGAATCAGCTGTTTTGATCTTTGTCGGATCTTTAACGTCGTCAGAGACTTTGCAGTGTATGTTCAGTTTGATGTGTGTGTGTGTGTGTGTGTGTGTGAGTCCGGTCGGTTGTGTTTTGCTGCTCGAGTGCGACATCTAGTGGCGGTGAATGTCGTCATGTCATGTCAGCGTTTGAAGGTTTCTGCTGAATGTCCTGCAGAACGTCGACGTTGAAGACGCGTCGGAGAACCGGCTAAAAACACGTCTGTCTGCATTTCTGCGTCTTCGTGTGTGGAGTCAAACTGTTTTCTGTGTCGGTGCAGTGAAACACGTTCGACCAGAGAGAGGCGGCTCTCTTTATGAATCATTCACGAAGCTCCGAGCTGAATGTCGCGTTCACTGAATCATAATCTGAAGCTCAGCAGCCGACGACACTCGATCCGTCTCACCTGAACTGATACGACTCCGGAGCGTCGTCTCCTCCTTCCTCCTCCGTCTCTGTCTTGTCCTCCACCCTGCTTGCAGGATGAGTGGCTGCCTCCTCCTGCTGCTGTCGATTCTGTTCAATCTCCAGCAGATGCCGTCCCGTGTACGACACCACGCCTTCCTGTAGACCCGACAACTTCCTGTCCGTGATGCTGCAGAAATGCAAAACAAAAACAGCAAGAAACTCAAAGCGAGCCATCGGACGCAGGTTTGATTTGACGCCGCTCTCATCGTTAAAGACGGTCGTTCAGAGTGCGCGGCGTACCTGACGGGGCCGAAGCTGAAGGTCATGAACAGCAGGACGGCCATGACGCACACGGCTCGCTTGTTGTTTGCCGAGTCGCTGCCCTGAAACACAACAAGAGATGCATGTAAAATAAAACTGCACACACACGAGAACAGACTGATTGTGTCGTTTCAGTAAATAATCTTTGCAGGCCGGCGTGCAGCGCTCGCCTTCCTCGCTCATTTATCCTGTTAAACCTGATGATGGAGATGAGCGAGCGCCTTCCTCGCTCATCTCCATCATCAGGTTTAACAGGATTCTTCTTTAGTTCAACCTCTGTGAGCGTTTAATCACAGCTCGTTTCAAAAGACAGAGGCGTCTTATAGATTTATTCTCCTCGACATCTGAAGATGGTGATTCATCTTCAGATGTGCAGGCATGAATATAAAACCAGGACGGCCGAGCTGACTCTGAAGTTTAACGTGTGATCACAGAGGTTTTCGTTGGAAACATCTGTGGACAGTTTCTGCAGAATCAGCTTCAGCTCCTGTGTGTCCTCCAGAAACAAATAAGCGGAGAGGTGAGAGGTGGAGGGTGGGAGTCTTTGTTACAGAAAGGCTGATGGAAATTTAACTCCACTCAAATTCTGAAGAAATCTGAAACAGCAGAATGAAGTTCGACATGTCGAGGTGATAAAAGACCCTCAGAGAGAAATTCTCTGAAATAAACTGGAGGCAGTTCCCTGCAAGAAAATGATTCATCTCTTACAAACATGTCCGATTACTAATATTTACAGACTCTTGTCAGAATACACTCTGCAGACGTCGACACGTCCGACACTTTGCCTCCCGCGTTAACTCGGTAATGACTTCAAACGCTGAACAAATCTTAAATTGTCGTCGTTCTTTCGAGTCATGACGGAGAAACGTGCTGTGACGATGAGATGAAGCGTGACCAGCGATGTGACTTCAACATGAACTCGTCTGGAGGATGAAGAGGAGTCACAGCCTCCCTCTCCTCCTCTCCTCTCCCCTCACCTCTTTCCCGGCCAGTCTCTCCCTCAGCGCCTGGTTCTCTCTCCGGAGACGTTCGTTCTCCTGCTGGGCCTCCCTGAGCTGGGCCTCCAGGTTCTGCAGGTACTCCTTCTTCTTCTTCCTTGACTGGCAGGCCGACTCCCGGTTCTTTATCATCCTCTGCTGCCGCTTCAGCACCTTCATCTGCACGGGGAGGAGGATGGGTGGGTGGGGTGGAGTGAAAGTCAAAGATACAAAGGAATGAGGAAACAGAGGAGGAACAACAAAAGCAGGAGACAGATGGATGTGATGTAACACAACACTGCCGTGATGTAAGAGGCATCAGGTGACACGCCGAGCTTCACCTGAGCCGACCAAACCTGACGAACCACCGAGCATCAAACTGAAGACTGATCTCAAGATTTAAAGTTCCCACTACTCACGTCGATGTCGTTGGAGCTGTTGCCGGGTAACGTCGTCGTCGCCGGGACGATGGGTTTGCTGGCGGGCGGAGCTGTCGGGCTGGAGCAGTGCTGCGGGATGCTCGGAGAGACGGGCTCCATTTTGACGATGGCCGGAGCAGAACCGAGGCAGACGGACTGAGACAAGACGACTGGAGGGAGGACGAGAAGACAGAAGCTCAAACACACTTCACAGGATTCAGATCCGTCGTCTCGTGGCAACATCTGAACCAAATTTCAGAGAAATTCATCCCAAACTTTTCCAGATGTTTCACTGAAATTGACCCAAAGCTGCAGGAGCTTTTTTTACCAATAGATGAATAAAAAAAACAACAACCTGCGATTAATAATATCATTATTTTCCTTTTGCTTTAATTCAGACAAAAAAAACTCTGCAGGAACCTAAAAATCAAACAAACCTGATAAAACTTTTAAATCATCATCGATCTGTCGGAACGTTTCCAAATATAAACTCTAAAAGTCTTTTTTCAGTAATGAAGTTTAAACTGGAATTTACTCGAATGATCGAACAAAGCTGCACCAAGCTGGATGTGGAGTTCACAGGGCGGATCTCATATATTCTTCAAAATGGTGCACAGGCTGTTACAGAAGATACGATGTGATATTTACTGAACCGCATGGTACCGTCTACAAAGCAGAGACACATGTCTTGACCGAATCCTGTAAAAAAAAGGCGACGAGCCTCTGAACATGGAGGAAAACAGAACACAAGAACATGAAGAACACAGTGACGACGAACATGACATGAACTCAGAGTTCACATATCAAGTCTGGATGGACGTACCGGGTCTGGTCTGGTCCATGGAGGGGAGGCCCTGCAGTATGAGGGTCTTGGCCGGTGCCGGTGTCTGCGGGACGGGGAGGGTGGTGACACACACCGGTCTGGGCTGGATGGGGGGCTTGGTGCTCAGGATGGTGCTGGCCTTCAACGTGGCCGAACTCGGCAGAACTGCGGGGCGAGAAAAACAAACGCACACTTCAGAGATCTTTTATTTATGTCGACACGAGTCCGAGCTCGCAGGACAAACGCGGCCATTTGTTACGCAAATCAACGTTCACACTCGCGTCCTTTCAGGTTTTTTGTTTTCACCGAATCATTTGCACGGACAGACACACAGACACACGTGTTGTTTGGAGGAGCTGCAGTTCATGTGCTGCTTGAAGTATGTTCAGACTCTTTCCAGATTAAACCAGCGTTTCCTCGACGGTTTTGACCTCACAATAAATCAGTGTCGACTTCTGGCTCCTCGTCGTGTCTCGCATGTTCTTCCAAAAAGTTTCTCTGGCTCCAAATTTTACAAAAAGCAAAAATAAGAATCAAATCTGTGCAGCAGGACTTTGGTTCTTCTTCTTTTCTCAGGTTGGAAAGCAGCAGGACGCCGCCGCTCTGACACGGCGTCAGTAATAAGTTATTTATGTCTGTGACACTGACAAAGAAGATTTATACTTCTGTACTTCAACATGAGTCACATTGTTGTATTTGTACTGTGAGTACTTTTACTTTTCCCTTCAGGCTGTCACGCTCTGCTGCAGCGCCGCCACCCCGACCCTTCACATGAACTCAGACACCTTAAAGTCTTTATGAACAATGAGCTGCAGGCGATCAGCTCGACCTCAGCAGAAAACTGTGAGACTGAACGTGAGGAGAGTCGAGCTTCAAATACAGATATGACTTTAACAACTATAAAAACAAACATTCAGGACCGATCAGGATTTGACTGACAGAAACAAACGCCGATCAATGATCTGTAAAAATATTTATTTCAGTTTCTTTCATCTCCGGCTGGATCGAGTGAGAACGCCGATTTATTTTGACAATATTAGAAAAGTTTAAAACTTAAATGACAATATTTTGAATCACATAACATCACCCTGAATGACGACGTTAGCTGTGGATCTGGCTTCACCGACCCCTGGTCTCAAAGGAGTGGACGATTATTTGGTAAATTTCCAGAAACTTTCCATGGGAGTTAACTGGAAATTGGGGGTAAGCTAACATCATGATAAGCCTCACTATATTAGATCAGCTGGCTCTGAGCCGTCTGCAGGTTCAGATATATTCACCTCATGTGGCTTCATGGTGCATGAGTCAAGATTATAAAATATATTTTTGTTTAAATTTCCTCCATATTTTCGGTTTATTAACATAAATTCCCGTTAATTACCATGGAAAGTTTCCAACCCTACACCTGCCTGTGTGTGTGTCTTGTTGTTTGACTGGTTAATTCAACATCCGACCGACCTGCAGCCTGCGTCTGTATCCCGCCGATGACCGCGGGGATCTGCGTCTGTAGCGCCGTCTGTGCTGGAGGCACGGCTGTCGTCGCCACGGTGATCTCCATGGATCCCAGCGGAGGAGACAGCACGTCGCCGTACATGTAGGGAGGAGTCGGAGGGTTTTCACCTTTAACTGAGACCTGGACGGGAGAGAGTTTCTTCACATTAAAAGTCTGACCAGTTTACATGCAGGCTTTTATTGTGAAAAACAAATTAACCTTCAGAAACACACCTGAGGGTCCGGTGATGAGACCGAGCAGTCAGAGCCGAGTGAGGATGCAGGAGAGGGAGGCTCAGCCTTCACCTGAAACACTGGAGACACACACACACACACACACACACACACACACACACACACACACACACACACACACACACACACACACACACACACACACACACACACACACACACGATGATAAATGTGTTTCTGCTCAGCAGGTGACGTCTGCTTGGAGAACACGCTGGAGAACTTACACATCTCCACCGGCAGCGGCTGAGTGATGGTCATTTCACTTTTGATCACTGGAGCTTCTCCTGAGAAGAAACGACAGAAAACCACGAGGCAAGAGCGGAAATCAAAAACAAACGAAGTTTAAGTTTTAACGTTTAAAGATTGTTTCCAGGTTCAGGTATGAAGTCATTCACGTTCGGATAAATCAAACAATCGGAGATGAATCTGCTCACTGGTTTTATTTCAGCTCTCCGTGAAACAACCTTCATGAATTTAACAGTTTAGAAAGACGTCGACTTTAAGCTGGGAGATTAAAGAAGCCGTCAAAATAAAAGCCCTTTCAGTAACAGAAGCGTTTATCCCTCCAGACTTTAACATGCTCAGATTTTATCCTTTTGCACAAGGTGTTTTATTTTGAAAACCAGATGCTCTATGCCGTTTCTGAGTCTGACTTCCTGTCAGCTTGCGCTGCTCTGTGCAGTTTGACCCGGGCCGCTCGCAGCGTCCACCAAGAACAGAACAGAACCTGCAGATCTTCAGCCGGACAACAGTCTGGTGACGTGCGGACTAAACAAGGACTGAAAGGTCCGGTGTGCAGGATCTGACTCTTCTTAACTTTAAAGACCGTGTGAAGTCAAAATAAACGTGTTTTGAGTTTAGTTTGTCTGCTCTGGGCTTCTGTAGAAACTTGGCATGGCCTGCTCTGCACACATTATCTTTTTCTGTCTCTAAACTAAATTCTAGATGCTGGAATATCTAGAAATAAAAACTCATCGACTTCTTCTCTGGTTGAGTAAACGCAGCCAGGCTGCCGTGACGAAGCGCCTCGTGTTTCTCGAGCCGTGAAAAGTGAACGCGCCGACCTTAAAGGAGGTTTAAGGTTTCTCCCCGGTGAGCGTTTCACCACCGCGCACGGTCGGCCCCGATCTTGTTACCTGTGAGGAGGTTGTCGTCCAGGTGTCGCCATGGCGATGTGGGGTTGTCAGGATCGAGGGTGAGCACGAGGTCATTGTCAAACTGCGTGAGGAAGACGAGAGAGAAACAGACAGAGAGGAAAATTAGGTCAAACAATTAGTGTGTTGTGTGTGTGTGAGAGTTAACCTTCCTACATGTTTATGTGTGTGCTTTTATTGTGAAAAACCATCTGATCAGGATGCGTTAGACAGAACCGGTTTGACTGCAGCGTCAGGAAGTTTCTGCGACTTCATTTGTTTTGCATCAAACTACGAGATAGCTTCACGTTTAGCAGACAGACGGGCTCAGCAGGCTGAATCCGCCTCTTACAGACGTGCCAAATAAAAAAACATGCAGCATAACGTTTGAATATTTCTGCCTCCTGGGTCTGACTGAACCTGAGACTCTTGTGGATTCACGGTCGATGATTTCACCGAGTCTCAGGAGGCAGAGAGAGCCGTGTGAATCCTGCTGACCCGAAGCTTCATCTGTGACCTGTGTGAAGTGTTTTCGAGCGACTCTCTGTCCCGGACAGAAACCTGAGCCGTGAACAGACACTCTGTCTTCTTTGTGTCCTCACCGATGGTTCGAATTTCAGCCCCCGGCTGAAGTCTCCGTCCTCGCCCTCCTCCATGCTCTCGCACTGGTACAGGCAGGCATCTGCAGAGGACACGGACACATTTAAACACGAGTTCACAACAAACTGTGCCATCACTCCTCCCTCACAGATGCAGATGTGAAAGATTCACAGCTGCTTTTGGTTTCACATCTTCAGTCCTGCAGGTCGATGATCGTAGACACGACACACACAGCGTTAGACCTCTTTCACGTCCACACATGAAGGTGCAGTGTCAGAATAATTTTAAGGTTCGAGCTGGAGTCAGCGTTTAGATTTTCAGACTTCTATCTTATTCTACTCTTATTATTTATATTACTTTAATCTCTCTTGTTTGAGTGCTGCACGCTTCCAATATGTTATTTTCAACCAAACATTAAACGCTGATCTTCAGATGGAAGCATCAACGTCACACCACGACACGGCATGTTTGCATTAGTGCTCATCTGTTCAATGGATAAATATAAATTTAAAGGCCAGACTGAAGTTACAATAATAATAATAATAATAATAATAATGTTTCTAATCTCATCAGTTTTTAGTCCATGTGAAGCTGCAGTTACCTCGTTCTTAAATAATCTGTGTGAAACATTAAAACATCATGTTTGTTTATTAAGTCATAAACTGTTTCTATCTGTGGCTCCTCATTTGAATTTCCCTGTCTGCGTTTCCTCTCCGTGTGAACGTCGTCTCGTCTCCTCCGTCATCAAATCATTTAATTTATCGTCTGACTGCAGAAAACCAGGAAGAGTTCAGTAAACACTGAAAGTAATTAATGAAAGTTTTAATTTGTTAACAGAAAGCATCAATCGTATATATTTCATACACACTTTAATTACTGTGTGCAGACCACAGGAAACTTCAGATACAATAACGTCTGAATATTACTGCGAGTATTGCAGTAATACACAAATGTTAGGTTTCATATCACTGTGTAACATCGTGTCAGCAGATCGTCGTTATGGACTAACGGCTCAAAGCGACGCCTTCGTGTCTGCACAGTCTGAACCTCGACATCATTCACTTTATTTAAGTCTTGTTAAGTGCAGAGAAACAAAATGACAAACCAAAACATGACGATCACAATTCAACAACTAATTCATCGTTTGTTTAACGACAAACCTTTCCAGACTCTTGAAGCCTTTATCATCACCTCTCACTGCACCAATGCTCAAAACAACAACAACAACAACAACAACAACAAGATCATCAGACTGTACAACACCTGATCATGTTTCTATTTTAACACATTTACACCTTGCAGTTATTATTTGTATTATGCTTACTTTACATTACAAAACTCTTTTTATACATCACGCCACTTTTATCCTCAGTACTCGTCTGTTTGAATGTTGATTGTTTTTCCTGTTTATTGTCGGTTAGAGATATTTTTGTCTGTTTATTGTGTTTTTCTGTCTCTGTAGTGTAGCTTCACTTTCCTCTGCTGCTGTAACACGTTTCCCTGTGGTGGCATGAATAAAGTAAATTTAATTTAATCTAATGTTTATTCATGTTTCTGTGATCAGCTTTCAGTGTTTGTTTTGATGGTGAGGATGAGCAGAGGACTGATCATGCACATGAAGCATCATTCAGACAGACAGACAGATGTGTGTTTACTGATCAGGACCTGACGCAGGTGTGTGTGTGTGTGTGTGTGAGAGACAGAGTGTGTGTGTATATATGACTAAAAGCCACATGTGAGAAGAAGCTGCTCTCTTTGCTCTGTGTGTGTGTGTGTGTGTGTTAATGTGTGATCACGCTTCCACCCACCGTGTTAAACATAAACTGACATATCCGGGTCTGCTGATAGAGGAAGCGCACACACACACACACACACACACACACACACACACACACACACACACACACACACACACACACACACACACCGTGTAACGGCCTCTCACACACACTCACACACCTCCCTCGTGGAATAAATCGCGTTATGTCCCGTTTACAGACACAATTAAACGGTCTGACCCGGTTCAGTCTGGCCTGAACCGAGACACGGAGGCTGCTGC
>CM014097.1:30332300-30338645 GCA_004119915.2 Collichthys lucidus
TAAAGAGTTTTTACTTCACATTGATTCTTTCATGTGTCTGAACAGACGAGAGAGCAGCGTCCATCCCAAACGTGGTTTTACTCTTTAAACACAGAACACACGAAATGATTTCAGGATTTCCTCTGTGTCACACTGAAGGTACCAAGGCAACAGCAGCAACAACTACAACTACAACTACAACAACAACACCAGCAACACCACCACCACCAACAACAACAACAACACCAGCAACACCACCACCACCAACAACAACAACAACACCAGCAACACCAGCAACACCACCACCAACAACAACAACAACAACACCAACACCACCAACAACAACAACAACAACAACACCAACACCAACACCAACACCAGCAACGACTACAAAGAGTAAGATGAAAGAGATTTTAATATTAAATAATCAAACTGATGAAACATGCAGAGTTCAGAACAGATTTTTATTATTATTTATTATTATTATTTTAAAGCTGCGTTCAAATTAATTAATAATAATAATAATAATAAGACTGTTGCTAGGCAACTCACCACCCGAATGAACGCGGTGTTCTTCCTCTGTGTGTACTCTGGGAAAGTATATTTCAGTCTGACATGTCAAACATGATTTAAAGTTTGAATTATGTGGAGAATCTCATTACAGATATCTCCATCGAAATGAATGAATTCAAACATTTCTTCAACGTCGTCATGATTAATTCTGATCTCCACGATTTGACTCTGAAACTGGAGTTATGACTATGAACAATACAAACTGTCTCTGTAACGCAACTTCGAAGATTTTTAGGATTCAAACAGAGATCGGCAGATTTCTCTGATCAGTTTCAGTCGTCGGTTCTTCAGAGTCAGAATGAAACCAGACGTACCCTGAATGAAGAGTTTGACCTTGTTGATGTATTTAAAGTAAATCCTGTCAGTCTGTAACATATTAAAAAGGATTTATGTACTATAATATGTTTCTCTAACTAAGAAAAGACGAGCACAACAGCAGCTGCTTCAACTACAACATCGACACCGGGGACAAAAACAGGTGGGAACAAAACATATCGACTGTTATATATAATATATCGTATATTCATATTCAAGTTATTCATTCTTACTTTGTCTTCCAGGCCCAGCTCTTAGTTTGTTGCATGGAATAGTTCTCCCGGTGCTTCTCGTCCTCCTCCTCATCATCATCATCATCGTCATCATCATCATCACTCTGAGACGCAGGTTTAAAAGACAAGGTAAATAAAATATGTATATGTTTATTTTTATGCATTTCACTGTTTGACACGTGTGAACACTAAGAAAAAGCAAAGCAGAGCTGTAAGTCAGCTAACTGCTGACATATGGTCAGTGGCACAAATCTGCAGGTCCAAGTCGACACGAAGGTTCATGACTCGACCAGTCACAGTAATTAAACTGGTCATGGTGAAGGTGAACTGATCCACGGGCCTTCTCTGGGTTTCTACAGCAGCCCTGAGCGTTCGTTCGTTTGTCTTCTCCCGCTTATCCGTGGTCGGGTCAGCAGCTTCAGCAGGGAGGCCCAGACTTCCCTCTCCACTTCATCAGCTCTCCCAGGGGGACCCTAAGGCGTTCCCAGGCCAGCCGAGAGACATAGTCCCTCCAGTGTGTCCTGGGTCTTCCCCAGGGCCGCCTCCCAGAGGGACGTGTCCGGAACGTCTCACCAGGGAGACGTCCAGGAGGCATCCTCACGAGATGCCCGAGCCACCTCAGCTGGTTCCTCTTGATGCGGAGGAGCAGCGGCTCTACTCTGAGCTCCTCGCGGATGGCCGAGCTTCTCACCCTATCTCTAAGGGAGAGCCCAGCCACCCTGCGAAGGAAGCTCATTTCAGCCGCTTGTATTCGCGATCTCGTTCTTTCGGTCACTACCCAAAGCTCGTGACCATAGGTGAGGGTAGGAACGTAGATCGACGAGAAGCCCTGAGAGGACAAACTCAACTCTGGCTCTAGATGAAGAGTTTTTTTGCATTTTTATGGCCACTGTAGATTCTCCTAAATGCTAACCAAAGGACAGAGTGAGGCGAGGGGGTTCAGTAGGTACAGCATTAGATGCTATAAAATCATACACAGATTTCTAAATATCTCTAAATTACTTCTGTTAGTTGCCATCTCTATCTGAAATTGCTGATTTAAAGGTGGAACGAGAGAAAAGCACTCTGGCGTGACGTCATGCTTATCTAAGGCGGCCTGTTTGTCATTACTAATGATGTGACATCATGTTTATTCACAGGACCTGGAGAGGGATGCAACATTTATGACGAGATACGGGAGGAATCGGTGCCTCAGCCGACAAACGGTGAGAAATAAGAAGTGATCCTTCAAACTTCCTCTTTCTGTGGTGATGCAGAGCGATGTGAAATGATGTGACGCGCTGTCAGCTGTGCTCTCATTCACCTGCAGCGAGTATTTCAGGAATTCTGAAAGAAGCATTCTCACTCATCATTACTGCCACAGTGAGGTGTTGATGTTGATCTCTGTGGTTATGGTTAGGGAGCGGCATTGATTTGAAACCTTTGATAGTGTACCACAAGACTATGAGCTACATTTCCGGATCTTAAGTTTGGTTAGAACTTAATATGACCTCCCACAAAATGTATTTGTAAATTAGTTGCATATAAACACATTTTCTAGGGTACAGGGATATTTCTCAGTAACATTCCATGTCGCGTCAACCTCCATGGCTGGGAAACGACGTGCCAAAATCGGCCGTCCCTTGAGTCACCACACTGAGCAGAAGCTTTTAGAGGATGTCACACATACATTACATTACATTACATTACATTACAATTAGCAGACGCTTTTATCCAAAGCGACTTACAGAGGAGGACATACGCTGACACAGAGTAGTTGTTAGTTTTGTTAGTTTTAGGCAGGGAAGCATTCTGGACAGAGAAAGGTTTCTACAAGTTGTTTAAAGGTAGAAAGGGATGTTGCTGTCCTTGCAGACGTTGGTCGGTCATACCACCATTTGGGGACGACCACAGAGAAGAGTTTAGAGTGACCTCGCTTTGTGAGAGGCGATGGTACAACTAGACGGTTTGTATGAGCTGAGCGTAACGCCCTGGTCGGGACGTGAGCCTTTAGTAAGACGCTGAGATAGGCAGGGGCAGATCCTGAGGTGGTTTTGAGGGCTAGCGTCAGAGCTTTGTGTTTAACTCTGTGCAGGTCACTGAAGAGTGGGGTGACGTGTGACCTTTTGGGTTGGTTGAAAACCAGTCGCGCTGCAGCATTCTGGACCATTTGCAAAGGTTTGATCGCACAAGCAGGTAGTGGTAGTGGTGTCGTCGGAACGACAGGTATAGCTGTGTGTCGTCGGCGTAGCAGTGGTAGGAGAAGCCGTGTGAGCGGATAACGTGGGACAGCGAGGTGGTGTTGATGGCAAACAGAAGGGGACCCAGCACCGACCCCTGCGGCACCCCCGTGGAGAGGGTATGAGTCGATGACAGACGACCTTGCCAAGACACATTAAAGGAGCGTCCAGCCAGGTCTGACTCGAGCCAGGAGTGGGCGGAGCCTGTGTTGCCTATGTTGGAGAGTGTGGCTAGGAGTATGTCGTGATTGACTGTATCGAAGGCAGCCGATAAGTTGAGAAGGATGAGTACGGATGACTGCCCTCGTGCTCTGGATGTTTTTAGGGCTTCTGTGACAGATAGCTGTCTCAGTGGAGTGGCCACTTCTGAAACCCGACTGATTTGGGTCAAGTAGGTGGTGATGGGCGAGGAAGGCAGTGACTTGTTCACATGGTTTTCAACTTGTTCAATTGCAACTGAAGATGCAGCAGTTAGTAAAACATCCTGAGTCTTGTGTCCTTACCTGACGTAAACGTACCTTCAGGTCTAGGTTGGTTTTTGGTTAATGACGCTTGTTTTCTTCACAGCTCGTCCAGACCTCGAGGACAACGCGTATTCCACCATCTGTGATATTCCACTAGCGGAAACGAGGCCCGGTAAAAACTTCAACACTTACTGTCAGACATTTTAACATCCAGTCAAACGTTCTTGTGCTTCTCTGACATTACACTGTTTATCTTCATTATAAACAGGCACACATCCACCCAACGAGTCCCCGTATTCTGTGATCGACTACACTTTTATTAATGCAAATAATAAAGGTAACTTTAATCATCAGCTGCACACTTTGGCCTGCACTCTGTAAATACATGGAAGTTAGAAGATCTTCATCCAAATGAATGTGCCAAATATTCTGTAACTTTCTCCTCAGGTGCGTCGCAGCCGTCTGACAGCAGCACGTATTCGTTACTGCAGAGACCCAAAACACCTGAAACAACAACGAGCAGCAACAGCTGAGTTCCACCTGAACATCGTCCTTACTTCTGCAGGACATGCATATACGATTATTAACAATATTTGAATTATTGTTAAAGATTAAGTTTGGATTTTAACCTTAACTTTCTCTTGCATTCTCTCAGGAATGAAAACTTATATATTTAATGTAAATATTAGCTCCATCATGTCTCTGTAATAAGATACAAATCATGTTTTATCAGTGAAAACTGAGTTTAAATGTTTGTAAGTTTTGTTTAATAAAAAAATACCTGAACATTTGAGCTTCTGCTGTTTTCTGTTTCAGAATGAGCGTGGACACGTCAGCCGCCTTTTATTATCACCTTCACTTCCTCTTTGCTTCACACTGTTTTTATTTTTAGCCTGTTGAGTCAGACTGATCGAGCTGCACGGCTACATATTCACACAGGACCGGATCCAGCGTTTGTGGTTCATATACGATTCATTCAAGTGTTTGAGGCCGAGTTGTCAGCAAATGCCAAAGCAGCTTTCCTGGTGCAGCGCTTCCTTAAAGTTTCTTTGTTTCTCATTTTACAAGAAAAACTTTTGTCTTCTTACATCAGATCATAGAAACAATCACTGAGCTTCAGTTTCCTACTGATGCAGATGAACACACAATGCGCTCACACACTTTTAGTTTGAGAGACGTTTCTTCATCCCAGATACAAACATTGATGAAACACAAAGTACAGATGCGGAAACTGCAGCAGTACTTCTTATCGTTTCCTGTCCTCAGCCCACACAGACAATGTGGTCTAACGTCACACATCATTAAAGCATTGCAGATTGCACCAGGATGGCGGTGAGCATCATCTGCCTGTTGGTCTGTGCATCTATCTGAATGCTATTCACATCATTACAGCTCAACGTTTCCTGTGACATCCACACAGGAGATCACCTGGTACCTCCTGCCCTCGGACCAGCTGCTGCCTGTGCTGACGGTTCGATCAAGTCGAGTCGGAGAAGACACGGTGAACGTTCACATCGCAGACAGACGTCGAGTCAACAGCGTGGGGGATCTGAAACGTGGCTCGGTTGGTCTGGAGATCGAGGAGGTGCAGGAGGACGACGCCGGGCTGTATTTCTATGGTGTTTAAAGAACACTTCAACTTCTACTCAAGTCAGTTTTTTGATATAGCACTTGTACTTCTACTCCGTTACTGCAGTACTTTATACATCTCTGTGCATTTCAATCATTTTGTTAGCACTGTAAAAGGGATTTTGGGTTTCAACACTTTAACACTAATTTAATGAAAAAGAAATCCTGCTCGCTTTCTGTATTCTGTGTTTCCAGGTGATGACGAGTTTGCACCTCTTGTTGACAGCTCATACTCGACCGCAACATCCTTTTCCACCTAAAGCAGTTTCACATCGTGTCATTTTCCATTAAGTAGAACCAAGTGTGAACCCACCGTGGCCATCTTGGTTTTTAGAGCCAGAAAGGACCATTTACAAACTACGCAGGTGCAATCAATACATTTTGGTTGTCAGCATGATCAAAGATAATAAACAATAACTTTAATAGTCCAACATAACCGTGTGTGCATGCACATTACCAGTGTGCTCCGGACAGGTGACTGTAGTTAGTTAATTCTGGATTAATCAGTTTATTTTTCTCTCTACAGGTATAACACAGAAGAATAAATCCTGAATAATAAACTTCTATCAGGTAAATAATGACTTCTGTAAGAAACCTTAGTTCACCACCAGTTCTACAATATTTAGATGAAAACGGTTTACATGCTCGTGTTACATGAAGTGTCATATTTTAAAAAACCTTCAGGACCAAAGAAAGAACGTGTCATCACTTCCACCTGCTAACACGCCATCGATTCAATAACTTAACCTTAATTCAAGAATAAAAAGAAACATGTAACGCATCAGTGTTCTTTTATTTTACTATTCAGAGTTTTAGTGAGTGTGCCTGCAAGGTCGCACATAAACAAAACCGGGAATGGTGCACTGTGACTTTCACTGAACGGTTTTACCAAAAATCATCAAAAACCACGGAAACATTTACAATGGGTGTGTG
>CM014097.1:30338745-30343745 GCA_004119915.2 Collichthys lucidus
GCTTAGGTTAGGTTAGCTTAGGTTAGGTTATCTAAGCTTAGGTTAGGTTAGCTTAGCTTAGGTTAGGTTAGCTAAGCTTAGGTTAGGTTAGCTTAGGTTAGGTTAGCTAAGCTAAGCTTAGGTTAGGTTAGCTAAGCTAAGCTTAGGTTAGGTTAGGTTAGCTTAGGTTAGCTTAGGTTAGCTTAGGTTAGGTTAGCTAAGCTTAGGTTAGGTTCGCTTAAATTAGGTTAGCTTAAGTTAGCTTAGCTTAGGTTAGGTTAGCTTAGGTTAGCTAAGCTTAGGTTAGGTTAGCTTAAGTTAGCTTACTGTAGGTTAGCTTAGGTTAGGTTAGGTTAGGTTTGGTTAGGTTAGCTTAGCTTAGCTTAGCTTAGCTTAGCTTAGCTTAGGTCAAACCAACACTCACCTGTCACCAGGAGGCTGCTCAGGTCCCACATTAAAGCAGTTATCATGTCACATCTTTAGCTCAGCTGGCTAACGTAACGACAGCTGTCTGTTTCACAGTGTGAGACGTGTGAGCGTCTTCTGTCTGACACTTGTTGTTTCTTCACCTCCCTCCCTCACCTCCCTCCTTCACCTCCCTCCCTCCTTCTCCTCCCTCCCTCCTTCACCTCCCTCCATACTGTTTGTGTTGCTCTCAGTGCATCACTTCATCATCTCTGCACTGTTTTTGGCAGCAACCAGAGACAAACCTCTCTCTCTCCATGTCTCTCTCTCTCTCTCTCTCTCTCCATGTCTCTCGTGCCACACTGTTTGTGGGATGTAATTCATCTTGAGCCATGCAGACACACACACACACACACACACACACACACACACTGATCTGTCCAACATGAATCTTATTTCTCTTGATAAGCTTCTCCTTCTTTTTCTGTCTCGGCTCTCGGCTGACATCATGTGTTGGTCTCATCAGGTGGAGTACGACGGTCTGACGGGTCACATTGAGTTCAACAGCAAAGGCCAGAGGACCAACTACACCCTGAAGATCCTGGAGAAACACCCCGGGGGCCATAAAGAGGTCAGAGGTCACATGGCTGCTGTTAGCGTCCACGTGATTTCATTCAGCTTCATTTGTGGTTTTTTATGTTTGGAGCAGCAGGTCAGTTACCGGACAAAGAGCACGCCACGGCACGTTACACAACCCTGCAGGGAATTCTGGGTAATCGATACCTTCATGTTCGGGTTTACAGCCGGTCTCTGTCCGCTGGCCGTGGCTTCACGCTGAGCAGCTCCGTCATCCCTCCATCAATAAAAACACTCTGCCGTGTGGCTCAGGTGATGCTTTATGACCTCAGAGGAACATTAAAAGGTCAGAGGTCAACTGAGGTCACCACACGGTCAGACGGGTTAAGTACACTGTAAAAAGTGACGTGACTCTAACACAGCTAACCTCAGCGAGTGACGCTCACAGTGCAGAGAGTTTATTAGAAATAATAATCCTTTAAATGAGACACTGACAGGTAACACAGACAGGCCATGCTGAGCTTCATGTCAGCAGAAAACACACTTTAAAGACGACGTGTTGGTGGAAGCCTGTTCATGGATGGAGGGATCAAATGACTCTCGACACGGTGTGTGCCAACAGCTGATGAATACACAAACACATGAAAGGTCAGGTGATGCCGTGAGGTCAGGTGATGCCGTGAGGTCAGGTGATGCCGTGAGGTCAGGTGATGTCGTGAGGTCAGGTGATGCCGTGAGGTCAGGTGATGCCGTGAGGTCGGTTTCAGGTCAGCGCGTTGGCGTTTACACAGCAAGTATTTATGACCTGATTTAACCTGCTGGATGAGGCGGGAGGATCCACATCCTCCTCCATCGATGTTCAGCATCGATTGTGCAGCGAGGATCGTTCAGCTCTGTCTGTCTGTCTCTCTGTCTGCTGACACGCGACCAGGATGCCTGTCTGTCTGTCTGCTGACCTTTGCTCTTGCTGTCTTACTCTCTCCTCTTTATTCCTCCTGGTTCTCTTTGTAATCCACCTCCGTCTTTGTGATTTGCAGACACACAAGCTCCAAACACTTTGGGATCCTTTAGGTGGCGCTAAAGCCTGTGGTGGCCAGGTAACTGTCAGTTATCAAGATAGTTGTTTCACCAAACGGTTTCACCAAAAATCACCAAAAACCACGACAACGTTTACAATGGGTGTGTGTTGGTAGAATGTTCCAGAGCTAGAGAAACATTTGTCCGAAAATACATTTACAAACAGCTCTCGCGGCCACAAATGTCACTCTACATAAATAATTTCTACATAGAAACGTAGGAAAATTCGTGGGCTCCGCAGCGATATCACTGCTGAAGCTGTCAGACTTATAGTTTTGGCGGGAGACGCACTGATGCTCCAGGATCACCCACCGACAGCCCCATCTACTCCCATGTAAACTGGAGAGGAGAAATGTCCCAGAGGAGCACGGGGCACCTGTTCTTTCTCTCTCTGCCCAGGTCACAGTTTTTAACTTCACACACTGAAATTCAGCATCCACATGGTCGACAAGATGAGGATGCTCACGCTCATTTGGGCTTTTTGATACCACCTACCGTTTGGCATTAGCGTCCACTAGTTGGAGGGGCTTCATTTAGAGATTTTCTGTGTCTCTCAGCAGTCACTCACACACAGACAGAGCACAGCTGCAGTTAACTGCTCTGACCTGCAGCTGACCCTGGTTGCTCGGCAACCTCAAGCTGCCTTTGACTGACTTTGTTGAAGTCTCTAAAGATTATGTAGTAATCTTAAAAACCTCTCTTTGCCTTTCCTCCTTTCATTTCAACCTCTTCCTCCTCTTCCTCATCTTCCTCCTCTTCCTCCTCTTCCTCCTCTTCCTCCTCTTCCTCCTGGGTGCACAGATTGGTACCTGGTACTCCAACAACACGTTGGCCATGAACTCCACCTCCCTGGACCTCAACGCGTCAGAGACGCTGGCTAACAAGACGCTAATCGTCACCACAATACTGGTAATCATCTGTACATGGTGTGACCTGACATGTCACTGTTTGGGGTTGGTCTTCTTTGAATCCGCTGTTATGTGTCGTCACTTCTTCTCCTGACAGGAAAACCCGTACGTGATGCGTAAGTCCAACTATCAGGACTTTCAGGGGAACCACCAGTACGAAGGTTTCTGTGTGGACATGCTGCGCGAGCTGGCAGACATCTTGAAGTTCTCCTTCAAGATCAAGCTGGTGGACGACGGACTGTACGGAGCCCCGGAGCCCAACGGCAGCTGGACCGGCATGGTGGGAGAGCTGATCAACAGGGTGAGTGGACAGCATGAGACTGTCAACCAGCTCGGCGTCTGTCTTTCAGCCTTTTATTTCACCAAGCTCTCACCAACCACTAAAAGTCAGTCCCACATTTACTCTTGTCCGGCGGCTTCTTGCTCGCTCACTCTCTCCTTTTCTCTTCTTAGCTTCCTCCGTCAGCGTCCCCTTCACTCTCTGCTCCTCTGCCATTATGTCCATAGAAGCTGCTGAGCCTGGTTACCTCCTCTTCTTCTTCCTGGTCGTCCATAACGCCTGTTGGTACAAACACTCAGTTCCTCAGCTTGGCAGTGAGCTCAAAGCGACGGTAACCTGTCGCTTTGAGCTTACTGCCCAGCTGACGAACTGAGCTAACAGCAGCTACAGCTGTCAGCAGTTTACTTTACTGTCCATCAGGAAACTCTGTAAATCACAGAGTTCAGGTGGTCATCTGTGGGTCGTTAGGGACACCTGTGGGTCGTTAGGGAAACCTGTGGGTCGTTAGGGACACCTGTGTGTCGTTAGGAAACCTGTGGGTCGTTAGGGACACCTGTGGGTCGTTAAGGTCACCTGTGGGTCGTTAAGGTCACCTGTGGGTCGTTAAGGTCACCTGTGGGTCGTTAAGGTCACCTGTGGGTCGTTAGGACACCTGTGGGTCATTAAGGACACCTGTGGGTCGTTAAGGTCACCTGTGGGTCGTTAAGGTCACCTGTGGGTCGTTAGGGACACCTGTGGGTCTTTAAGGACACCTGTGGGTCGTTAAGGACACCTGTGGGTCGTTAGGACACCTGTGGGTCGTTAAGGACACCTGTGGGTCGTTGTCTCACCCCTCCCTCTTGTGAGTCGTTCAGGTCACATGTTGTGGATGGTTGTTGAGGCGGAGCAGCCGGAGGACATCAGAGGGAAAACCAGAAAACATTTCCTCCATAAAATATGATCCAGTTTCACCAGAATCAGTGAAATAGTTGCTGCTGTGTGACTTAGTGCCGTAAAGCGTTACGTACTTCTCCCGACCCGGAGCCCAAAGTTACATAGTGTGAGAACAGACGTACGAATGACAGAGACACCGTTCACCTGATCACAGGTCAGAGTGGGTCACCCGATCACAGGTCAGAGTGGGTCACCTGATCACAGGTCAGAGTGGGTCACCTGATCACAGGTCAGAGTGGGTCACCTGATCACAGGTCAGAGTGGATCACCTGATCACAGGTCAGAGTGGGTCACCTGATCACAGGTCAGAGTGGGTCACCTGATCACAGGTCAGAGTGGGTCACCTGATCACAGGTCAGAGTGGGTCACTTGATCACAGGTCAGAGTGGATCACCTGATCACAGGTCAGAGTGGGTCACCTGATCACAGGTCAGAGTGGATCACCTGATCACAGGTCAGAGTGGGTCAGCTGATCACAGGTCAGAGTGGGTCACCTGATCACAGGTCAGAGTGGATCACCTGATCACAGGTCAGAGTGGGTCACCTGATTACAGGTCAGTGTAGATCACCTGATCACAGGTCAGAGTGGGTCACCTGATCACAGGTCAGAGTGGGTCACCTGATCACAGGTCAGTGTGGGTCACCTGATCACAGGTCAGTGTAAGGCAGGAGAGGAAAGTTCCATCATGGAGCTTTAAAAGCAAAACGTTTGCTTAAATTATTAAATGGAGAAAAGATCAAGTTATTATAATTAATAAACATGTTTGATGCAGTCAGACTGAAGTAAGACGTCCTGAAGCTGAATCTACAAACTGACGATGATGATGTGAAACGATCAGCTT
>CM014097.1:30348745-30368745 GCA_004119915.2 Collichthys lucidus
GACCCCCTCCCTCCTCCTCTCCTCCTCTCCTCCTCTCCTCCTCTCCTCTGTCTCCTCTTCTTGTTTCTTCTTTCTCCCGTAGCCTTCTCTTCGTTCTTTCTGACTCGTCTTGTTTTTCTCACGCCACAGCGCTCCACCTGAAGGGTCGCTCTTCCTCCTCCACCTGTCTCCTCTTCTTCTCCTTCTTCATCCTCATCTTCCTCTCCTCGTCCTCTTTCTGAAACCAATTCAAGATTGAGTAACCATCCCCTCTGTCTCTGCAGAAAGCTGACCTGGCGGTCGCCGGCTTCACCATCACGTCAGAGCGAGAGAAGGTGATCGATTTCTCCAAACCCTTCATGACTCTGGGGATCAGCATCCTGTACCGGGTTCACCTGGTGAGTTCACCTGTGCACGCTTCATTCGTCCACCTGTAGAATCAGCTGCTGCATGTGAAGCGTCTCAGTCAGCCTCGGTTCTGATACGTGTTCTTCAGAGAGCGGCTGCGTATCATGGTCCTGCTCGTTCACACGCATCACACGACTCACAGGTTCACACCTCCACTGTCAGACTCAGTGCTCCTCTCCTGCTCTCAGTGCTCACATTAACAAATGTATTGTTTGATTTGAAAGTCGCCTGAAGAGCTCGTCATCCCTGACAGAACCCGACAGAACCTGACAGAACCCGACAGAACCTGACAGTACCTGGGCTCTTTCTTTTTGAATGTCGGTCACGTGGTTTCTTTGTGTTGATGTGTCTTCTTCACGTGACATGAGTTAACGTCCCTCAGGTTCATAATCTGTGAGACACATTGTTAATGAATGACACTGTCACGCGTCATCTAAAACTAACACTGTTACGTTCACGCGATGCAGTGAGCTCAGCTGTCACTCTCACATGTTGAAGTCTGTGCGTGTTACAGCTGCACACCTGGACAGGTGAGTCTCAGGACAGTCTCAGGACAGTCTCAGGACAGTCTCAGGACAGTCTCTGGACAGTCTCAGGACAGTCTCAGGACAGTCTCCAGACAGTCTCCAGACAGTCTCTGGACAGTCTCAGGACAGTCTCAGGACAGTCTCAGGACAGTCTTAGGACAGTCTCCAGACAGTCTCTGGACAGTCTCCGGACAGTCTCCGGATAGTCTCTGGACAGTCTCTGGACAGTCTCCGGACAGTCTCAGGACAGTCTTAGGACAGTCTCCGGACAGTCTCCGGACAGTCTCAGGACAGTCTCAGGACAGTCTCCGGACAGTCTCCGGACAGTCTCTGGACAGTCTCAGGACAGTCTCCGGACAGTCTCAGGACAGTCTCTGGACAGTCTCCGGACAGTCTCTGGACAGTCTCTGGACAGTCTTAGGACAGTCTCCGGACAGTCTCCGGACAGTCTCTGGACAGTCTCTGGACAGTCTCCGGACAGTCTCCGGACAGTCTCTGGACAGTCTCCGGACAGTCTCCGGACAGTCTCTGGACAGTCTCTAGACAGTCTCTGGACAGTCTCAGGACAGTCTCCGGACAGTCTCAGGACAGTCTTAGGACAGTCTCCGGACAGTCTCTGGACAGTCTCCGGACAGTCTTAGGACAGTCTCCGGACAGTCTCAGGACAGTCTCAGGACAGTCTTAGGACAGTCTCCGGACAGTCTCAGGACAGTCTCCGGACAGTCTCCGGACAGTCTCCGGACAGTCTCCGGACAGTCTCAGGACAGTCTTAGGACAGTCTCCGGACAGTCTCAGGACAGTCTCCGGACAGTCTCCGGACAGTCTCAGGACAGTCTTAGGACAGTCTCCGGACAGTCTCAGGACAGTCTTAGGACAGTCTTAGGACAGTCTCCGGACAGTCTCCAGACAGTCTCAGGACAGTCTTAGGACAGTCTCCGGACAGTCTCCGGACAGTCTCAGGACAGTCTCAGGACAGTCTTAGGACAGTCTCCGGACAGTCTCCGGACAGTCTCAGGACAGTCTTAGGACAGTCTCAGGACAGTCTTAGGACAGTCTCCGGACAGTCTCAGGACAGTCTCAGGACAGTCTTAGGACAGTCTCCGGACAGTCTCAGGACAGTCTCAGGACAGTCTTAGGACAGTCTCAGGACAGTCTTAGGACAGTCTCCGGACAGTCTCAGGACAGTCTCTGGACAGTCTCCGGACAGTCTCCGGACAGTCTTAGAACAGTCTCTGGACAGTCTCCGGACAGTCTCAGGACAGTCTCAGGACAGTCTCCGGACAGTCTCAGGACAGTCTCAGGACAGTCTCCGGACAGTCTCTGGACAGTCTCCGGACAGTCTCAGGACAGTCTCAGGACAGTCTCAGGACAGTCTCCGGACAGTCTCAGGACAGTCTTAGGACAGTCTCCGGACAGTCTCAGGACAGTCTTAGGACAGTCTTAGGACAGTCTCAGGACAGTCTCAGGACAGTCTCAGATCTACACTTTAAACTACTCCTACTCCTACAGACTTTATTCAAACTACACAGTTCACCAAGATCTTGTACTATTATTTTACTAAATTCTATATTTTACTAATTATTCAACTTTTTCTACAAATATTTCACCATTTCAAATATGAAACATACAGTAACTGTGTATATATATATATATATATATATATATATGATGTTGCAGCAGTTATAATTCCACACTCAGCCTTATTTACATCTCACTTAAATTACACTATGTTATGCAATTACCTTTTCCTGTGCTAATTATATTTACTGTCGTCTCTGCTGTAATTTACAAACTTCACCGTCTAATTATTTTTCCTCCTAATTACCTGCTGCATGCGTCTTAGTATGAATGCAGGATAATGTGTGTGTGCATGTACATGAAGACTTTCTTCATTTCTCTTTATTAGAAACTCTGTCAGTTTTTCCAGTGATCTGATTGGTCGGATCTCTGGTTGATGTTTGTGTTGTGTTCTGGGTCCTCGAACACAAAATGCAGATGAATGTTGGATCAGAGCAGTTTGTTGTTTCGATCTGCCACAAACTGAGCAGCACAGTCTGAACCTGTTGACACTTCCTGTCCGTCTTTGTCCGTCTGGACGAGGATTTGATGGATTCAGAGGAAACGCAGCAGGAGCTGCGACTGCTCAGGTCACACGGTCAAACTGTGAGTTCAGGACGAAGATTCCCACGACGAGAGAGAGATGACGGAGGCAGAGAAGAGGGAGAGCAGATGAAAGCAGAGCTGAGGACACAGATGGAGGACACGCTTCTTCTTCTTCTGCTGTTTCCTCAGGAGAGGAGGGAGGAGGTGGCAGGAGCTGCCTGTGACTCTGCCTCCATGACTGGAATTAGAAACACACACTTCATGCCTCAGGTTGGAAATCAGGAGGAGCGAGCTGCCGACAGGTGTGTGTCTGCATGGTCAGGATGACCATCAGCCCGGCCCGCTTCATGAAGTGCGAACGCACGACGACGAGGGACACATGAGACGAATGAATACCTGGAAATATGATGATGAAATCCAAAACAATAACTCTGCAAGAATCTGTGAGAAGCTGCGTTTCATCCACAGTCACGACTGCAGCCGCGTTAATAAATGGATGTGCTTCCTCCAGGATGAAACACGAAAGCAGAGGAAGCTCACTCAGGTGGACCCACAGGTGAAGATGACCATGTGTATATGTGTATATATGTATATACACTGCAGTGTAAACTCTGATGCATCCACAAAGATCGCCTAACAACATGAAACGCTGTCTGGATTAGCAGCAGATGTTTGCGAACACGTAACTCCCGTTGACAAAATGTAACAACTTCACGAAACAGCTGCAGTGAAGTCTTAAAGTTTGTCGGATTCAGAGCCACCTAGTGGTGAAGTTGCAGATTGCAACCAGATGAATCCTCCCTGTAGATATGAAGGGCAATGAAAACACAGTCAGGTTATTATACACTGATGGAAACGTGTTCAAACCTTCTAAATCCGACACACTGCACCTTTAAAAATGAATTTCTTCTTTAAATTCAGCTTGTGTTTGTCGCAGCGTCGCTGTACTGACAGAGCTGTCCAACAGTTTGCAGCATTTGACCCTAAACTTACGTCAAATAGTTTAATAGTTTAATATATAAACCCGTGAAACGCCGTCTGTGACAAACTCTTAATTATTATTATAATCAGGCCTTCATGTTACTAAGACAGATCCAGTCACGTATTTTCCTCGTGACGTGAATGTCTCAGTTTTTAGAATCTGAATCTTTAATAACAATGAACATTTATAAACATTTATTTATGTATGAGTGGCTGTTAAAGCGCGATGATGCGTCTGCTCGGAGGTAGCTGATGACGAGGCAGCTGATGACGAGGCAGCTGATGATGAGGCAGCTGATGACGAGGCAGCTGATGACGAGGCAGCTGATGACGAGGCAGCTGATGATGCGTCTGCTCGGAGGCAGCTGATGACGAGGCAGCTGATGACGAGGCAGCTGATGACGAGGCAGCTCATGATGAGGCAGCTCATGATGAGGCAGCTGATGACGAGGCAGCTGATGATGAGGCAGCTGATGACGAGGCAGCTGATGATGAGGCAGCTGATGATGAGGCAGCTGATGACGAGGCAGCTGATGACGAGGCAGCTCATGATGAGGCAGCTGATGATGAGGCAGCTCATGACGAGGCAGCTGATGACGAGGCAGCTGATGATGAGGCAGCTCATGATGAGGCAGCTGATGACGAGGCAGCTGATGACGAGGCAGCTGATGATGAGGCAGCTGATGACGAGGCAGCTGATGATGAGGCAGCTGATGATGAGGCAGCTGATGACGAGGCAGCTGATGACGAGGCAGCTCATGATGAGGCAGCTGATGACGAGGCAGCTGATGACGAGGCAGCTCATGATGAGGCAGCTGATGATGAGGCAGCTCATTATGAGGCAGCTGATGACGAGGCAGCTGATGACGAGGCAGCTCATGATGAGGCAGCTGATGACGAGGCAGCTGATGACGAGGCAGCTCATGATGAGGCAGCTGATGACGAGGCAGCTGATGACGAGGCAGCTCATGATGAGGCAGCTGATGATGAGGCAGCTCATGACGAGGCAGCTGATGACGAGGCAGCTGATGACGAGGCAGCTCATGATGAGGCAGCTGATGACGAGGCAGCTGATGACGAGGCAGCTGATGATGAGGCAGCTCATGACGAGGCAGCACATGACGAGGCAGCTGATGACGAGGCAGCTGATGATGAGGCAGCTGATGATGAGGCAGCTGATGACGAGGCAGCTGATGACGAGGCCGCTGATGACGAGGCAGCTGATGATGAGGCAGCTGATGATGAGGCAGCTCATGACGAGGCAGCTCATGACGAGGCAGCTCATGACGAGGCAGCCGATGACGAGGCACATGATGACGAGACAGCTGATGACGAGGCAGCTGATGATGAGGCAGCTGATGACGAGACGAGGCAGCTGATGACGAGGCAGCTGATGATGAGGCAGCTGATGACGAGGCAGCTGATGACGAGGCAGCTGATGACGAGGCAGCTGATGACGAGGCAGCTGATGACGAGACGAGGCAGCTGATGACGAGGCAGCTCATGACGAGGCAGCTGATGACGAGGCAGCTCATGACGAGGCAGCTGATGACGAGGCAGCTGATGATGTGCTGCAGTGTGCTGCCTGCCTGCAGATACTGTACATCCACAGCTCATTAGTATTCACCTCTGTCCTCCGTGTCTGATCCAGTCCTCCGTCAGCGCCTCTGTGCATTGACTCAGCGATCAGCCGAGACGAACCTTCGTTCTCTCTAAGTGTTTCCGTAAGGATGAAGTTCCCGCTCACGGTAACGACACGCAGACCTGACGAGCGGTCAGAGATCTGTCGCCTCCATCAGGTGGATTCAGTCCAGTAAGCAGCAGACTGCTGTCAGAGCTGGTGACCATCATACACAGTAGATAGATGGCTAACAGGCCATGCTGCTGATCACACACACACACACACACACACACACACACACATAATTGTATAATTGCACTGACACAGAAATGAAGCAGCAGCGGGCTCAGCAGAGAGAATCACCCGTCTGGGTGAAAGGTGAAGCTAATAAACGTAGAGATTCACCTGCAGGTGTACACAGTGTCATGCAGAGCTGCAGGTGGATGAAGCTACACCTGTGTATGTGCAGAGTATCTGCTGCCCTCTACAGGATGGAGACTGGCACACACGTTGTGTCATTGGCTGGTTTTGGAGGCAGGTGATGTCAGGTGGCACCTTTACCTGCTGACGGCGTTCAGTCCATCGCTGCCCCCTGTGGTGACAGTCCGCTGCTGCAGAGCTCAAGCCAGACACAGAATCTTTTCAAAATAAAAGATAGATTTAAATATTTAGTAGCACATAAACCAGAGAAGAATGTTCGCTCAGTGTTTGTTAACAGTTAGTAAAGACTCCTGGGCTCCTGGTCGGGGTTGAAGTCGCGGCTGCAACGTGACGGAGACGTGCCGGGTGGAGTTATCGTTAAAAACGTTGTTCAGTTCTTTGCACTGTCGTTACACTCGATTATTTCAACGTCATTGAAAGCCTTTAAAGGTTAATGATGACGCGCTGATGTCACGTATTTCTGCACCAATCAGAGTGGAAGACAGTTGTGTGGTTGTATAATTTAATACACACACACACACACACACACACACACACACACACACACACACACAGATGAACATAAAGTCAAAGACGACTCCCAGAGAAATAAACAACACAATCATGGAGCTTTATGCACGTGATAAACACACACACACACACACACACACACACACACACACACACACACACTTAAAGACGGTAATCTTTTTAATTGCTCAAGCTGTTGACTCGTGCACACACACATCAGTGTGTGCTGTTTACCAGCTCGGCCCCGCGGTGTTGGGCGGTGTGAATTTATGTCTGCTGCTGCTCCCACTTCATTAGAGCTCAATATATTATCACTCTGTGTTCACTGCACCGACACGACCACGATTTATGAACGCGGATACGAGGAGCAGCGCTGACATCATCACGAGGAGAGACCAGCTGATGTCTGATGGGGAGGAAGTGACATCATTGGAGTGAACTCTCTGCAGCCGTGGCACCGGCCGGGTTCAGCTGGTCGGGTCGGCCTCCACCGGCTGAATCTGTTGGTGCATGGGAAGTCTGAGAAACATCTGTGTCGTCTTCAGTTTGGTAGTGACCTTCGTCTCTCGTGATGTTCCTCCTCTGTCCTACAGCGTCCATTACAATTACGTGCACCTGGTCGATGATGATGGCGTGATTTAGAGACTTTAAGGACAGCCAATAGCTGCTGTCCTTACTGAGGCAACACCGGTCAGGTGACATCGTTCACATGGAGACCGCGATGTGTCTTTATTTAGTTAACCAGCACAGCGTACCGAGGTGACGTAACTTTCCTGTAGCCTGACACCAAGAGCTTTATTTTGAAAGTCCAACATTGCTTCCCACTGCGCAATGAGACGTTTAAATGACGTAAATATATTTAACGTCACGTATCGGCGTCGTAATCAGGTCTGAAGGTGCAGAATGGAAGTTTTTATTTTGGACATCATATCGACGTCCCATTCTGACGTCTTTTTCTGTACGTGGTCTACACTGTAAAACACTAGACTGTCAAAAGAGAAACCAGCATTACTGATTTTACAGTTAATTATTGTGTTTGGATCCATAATGTTCTGTAAAACTACAGGTTTTTACAACTGGTAAAAAAAAACTTGTTTTGCTTAAAATTTAACATTAAAACATTAAAGTAAATTACAGTTTGTGTCATGAAATACAAAAGATTTAACTGTAAATGTAAAAGTGCAAATTTACTTGGTAAGACTGTCAATCGATTAGAGCAGAGAAACGATAAGTTAAACATGGGAAACTTTTGGTTGTTGCTGACCGTGAGAGCGAGAACGTTCTTGAAACACCTAAAGAACGTTGAATTCACGTTGGCTGCCGTCTTTTCCTCTGTTCTGTGGACAAAGGTTTGAGATGAGCCACATGGACAAACAGCACCAGGCTGATTACCTCCATCACCGCTCCAGTCATCTGCTTTAATTGGCTCCAATCTGGGAGCTCCTTCTTTCCAAGTGGTGCAGGGGGCGTCGTAAACAGCCGGGGAGGTGGATGATGGGAACATCCACCCGAGCTCGTTAACGCTGGAGAAGCTCGTTAACGCTGGAGAAGCTCGTTAACGCTGGAGAAGCTCGTTAACTGCAGTTCTGTGGTTTATCTTGTTGTGGTTGTTTTATTCGACTTCACGACGACGCTCAGCTGTCAGACACGAAGTGACGCTGCCAGCTGGGGGCGCTGCAGCGTCCAACACCTTCAACTGTGTGTGTCTCACATGGGACAAAGACAAGTGTGTGCAGAATCATGAGCTAATGTACAGTGTGTGTGTGTGTGTGTGTGTGTGTGTGTGTGTGTGTTTCAGGGTCGTAAACCGGGTTACTTCTCCTTCCTGGATCCGTTCTCTCCGGCTGTCTGGCTCTTCATGCTGCTGGCCTACCTCGCCGTCAGCTGCGTCCTCTTCCTCGCCGCCAGGTAACACACCTGCCACTGTGTGTGTGTGTGTGTGTGTGTTCATGTGTGTGTGTGTGTGTGTGTGTGTGTGTTCATGTGTGTGTGTGGCCAAAGAACAGGACAACACTGTTCACATCTATAAATAACTTAAAGGGACAGTTCACCACAAAATCAAACCTGGACTTTCATTTACCCCAAAAATCCGTTTTTCAAAACTCGTCTCTGTGAGCCGGATCCTGCACAGACGTCATGAGCAGCGTAACTATTTATTTTTCTACAAACTCAGAGAAGAAAGATAAATGTGAGAGAAGGTCGACGCGTCACTAATGTCTCCAGAAGTCGCGCTGAAACAATCCAGATCTTCAACTATGGGGCGGTGCGTGAGCTCCCTCTGCTGGTGAACACAGACATTCATTCAGAAACATTTAATTAAATAACTGCAACATTCTTAAATGTAAAATGAGCGTTACATGTCGGAGCAGAGCGTGCACGTTACAATATGTCAAGTTTTTGTTGGTGATACACGGCGTGTGACGAGTCTGAGAAACCAGAGAAAAATCAAACTGAATCTGAGCTGCTGTTTATTTCTTCATTCACACAAATTAAAATGACTAAACGTCATTAAGCTGTTTTCTTATATAATAAAAAACCTGCAGAGAGAAGAGTCCAGGTGGATTTGGAGGTAAACAGCTTTGTGAAGTGATAATTTAGAGTTTAAAGGATTTTAATTTGAACAGAAGGAGCTGCTGAGTTTAATTGAAGTGTGTCCTGTGGAGAGCTCATTCCTCTTCATCCCGTCACCCCCTCCAGACTCAGCCCGTACGAGTGGTACAACCCGCACCCGTGCCTGCGCGAGCGGCGGGACGTCCTGGAGAACCAGTACACGCTGGGGAACAGTCTGTGGTTCCCCGTGGGCGGCTTCATGCAGCAGGGCTCCGAGATCATGCCCCGGGCTCTGTCCACCCGCTGCGTCAGCGGAGTCTGGTACGTACAGAGACACGCCCATCCATGCACCTCACACCAGGACACATGACTCAGGCTGTACATGCAATGAATGAACAACAGCAGCTGATATCAGAGACTAGTCCAGCAGCAGTCAGCCCAGAACCAGAACCAGCAGCTGATATCAGGGACTAGTCCAGCAGCAGCTGATATCAGAGACTAGTCCAGCAGCTGATATCAGCGACTAGTCCAGCAGCGGCTGATATCAGCGACTAGTCCAGCAGCGGCTGATATCAGCGACTAGTCCAGCAGCGGCTGATATCAGAGACTAGTCCAGCAGCTGATATCAGAGACTAGTCCAGCAGCGGCTGATATCAGCGACTAGTCCAGCAGCTGATATCAGAGACTAGTCCAGCAGCTGATATCAGCGACTAGTCCAGCAGCGGCTGATATCAGAGACTAGTCCAGCAGCGGCTGATATCAGAGACTAGTCCAGCAGCAGCTGATATCAGAGACTAGTCCAGCAACAGCTGATATCAGAGACTAGTCCAGCAGCGGCTGATATCAGAGACTAGTCCAGCAGCAGCTGATATCAGCGACTAGTCCAGCAACAGCTGATATCAGAGACTAGTCCAGCAGCGGCTGATATCAGCGACTAGTCCAGCAGCGGCTGATATCAGAGACTAGTCCAGCAGCGGCTGATATCAGCGACTAGTCCAGCAGCGGCTGATATCAGAGACTAGTCCAGCAGCGGCTGATATCAGCGACTAGTCCAGCAGCGGCTGATATCAGAGACTAGTCCAGCAGCTGATATCAGAGACTAGTCCAGCAGCGGCTGATATCAGCGACTAGTCCAGCAGCTGATATCAGAGACTAGTCCAGCAGCTGATATCAGCGACTAGTCCAGCAGCTGATATCAGCGACTAGTCCAGCAGCGGCTGATATCAGAGACTAGTCCAGCAGCAGCTGATATCAGCGACTAGTCCAGCAACAGCTGATATCAGAGACTAGTCCAGCAGCGGCTGATATCAGAGACTAGTCCAGCAGCTGATATCAGAGACTAGTCCAGCAGCGGCTGATATCAGAGACTAGTCCAGCAGCTGATATCAGCAACTAGTCCAGCAGCGGCTGATATCAGAGACTAGTCCAGCAACAGCTGATATCAGCGACTAGTCCAGCAGCTGATATCAGAGACTAGTCCAGCAGCTGATATCAGAGACTAGTCCAGCAGCGGCTGATATCAGGGACTAGTCCAGCAGCGGCTGATATCAGAGACTAGTCCAGCAGCGGCTGATATCAGAGACTAGTCCAGCAGCTGATATCAGCGACTAGTCCAGCAGCGGCTGATATCAGCGACTAGTCCAGCAGCGGCTGATATCAGCGACTAGTCCAGCAGCGGCTGATATCAGAGACTAGTCCAGCAGCTGATATCAGAGACTAGTCCAGCAGCGGCTGATATCAGCGACTAGTCCAGCAGCTGATATCAGAGACTAGTCCAGCAGCTGATATCAGACTAGTCCAGCAGCTGATATCAGCGACTAGTCCAGCGGCTGATATCAGAGACTAGTCCAGCAGCAGCTGATATCAGAGACTAGTCCAGCAACGCTGATATCAGAGACTAGTCCAGCAGCGGCTGATATCAGAGACTAGTCCAGCAGCAGCTGATATCAGCGACTAGTCCAGCACAGCTGATATCAGAGACTAGTCCAGCAGCGGCTGATATCAGCGACTAGTCCAGCGGCTGATATCGAGACTAGTCCAGCAGCGGCTGATATCAGACTAGTCCAGCAGCGGCTGATATCAGAGACTAGTCCAGCAGCGGCTGATATCAGCGACTAGTCCAGCAGGCTGATATCAGAGACTAGTCCAGCAGTGATATCAGAGACTAGTCCAGCAGCGGCTGATATCAGCGACTAGTCCAGCAGCTGATATCAGAGACTAGTCCAGCAGCTGATATCAGCGACTAGTCCAGCAGCTGATATCAGCGACTAGTCCAGCAGCGGCTGATATCAGAGACTAGTCCAGCAGCAGCTGATATCAGCGACTAGTCCAGCAACAGCTGATATCAGAGACTAGTCCAGCAGCGGCTGATATCAGAGACTAGTCCAGCAGCTGATATCAGAGACTAGTCCAGCAGCGGCTGATATCAGAGACTAGTCCAGCAGCTGATATCAGCAACTAGTCCAGCAGCGGCTGATATCAGAGACTAGTCCAGCAACAGCTGATATCAGCGACTAGTCCAGCAGCTGATATCAGAGACTAGTCCAGCAGCTGATATCAGAGACTAGTCCAGCAGCGGCTGATATCAGGGACTAGTCCAGCAGCGGCTGATATCAGAGACTAGTCCAGCAGCGGCTGATATCAGAGACTAGTCCAGCAGCGGCTGATATCAGAGACTAGTCCAGCAGCGGCTGATATCAGAGACTAGTCCAGCAGCGGCTGATATCAGAGACTAGTCCAGCAGCGGCTGATGTCAGAGACTAGTCCAGCAGCGGCTGATATCAGAGACTAGTCCAGCAGCGGCTGATATCAGAGACTAGTCCAGCAGCGGCTGATATCAGAGACTAGTCCAGCAGCGGCTGATATCAGAGACTAGTCCAGCAGCGGCTGATATCAGAGACTAGTCCAGCAGCAGTCAGTCCAGCTCGGCGTCTGTCTTTCAGCCTTTTATTTCACCAAGCTCTCACCAACCACTAAAAGTCAGTCCCACATTTACTCTTGTCCGGCGGCTTCTTGCTCGCTCACTCTCTCCTTTTCTCTTCTTAGCTTCCTCTCTCTCTCCCTCCCTCTCTCCTTCAGACCTCTCCTCTCATCCTAACTCCCTCTCTCATCACCTCCGTCTCGCCTCCTGTGCAGCGGCGGTGTCCTGCTCCTCTCTGCTGCAGCCGGGTTCATGTTTAGGTTGATGGTTTTCTCCTGCAGCGTCTCCATCTGTCTCTGCTGCTCCTGATGGGAGGAGAGAGGGAGGAGCATGAGAGGAGCGACGCTTTCAAAGTTTCTCAGGGTGAATAAAGGTTAACGCTTTCCTCCTCCTCCTCCTCCTCCTCCTCCTCCTCCTCCTCCTCCTCCTCCTCCTCCTCCTCCTCCTCCTTCTTCTCTGGTCCTCTCAGGTGGGCGTTCACGCTCATCATCATCTCGTCGTACACGGCAAACCTGGCGGCGTTCCTGACGGTGCAGAGGATGGAGGTTCCCATCGAGTCTCCGGACGATCTGGCCGACCAGACCAACATCCAGTACGGGACCATCCACGGAGGATCCACCATGACCTTCTTCATGGTGAGTCAGAGACGAGATGTGAACATGGAAGTCATGTTTGAGCCTCAGCTTTGACCTCCGCCTCCGCCTCCACCTCCACCTCCACCCCTCTTTCCTCCCCCAGAACTCGCGGTACCAGACGTACCAGCGGATGTGGAACTACATGTACTCCAAGCAGCCCAGCGTGTTCGTGAAGAGCACGGAGGAAGGCATCGCCCGAGTCCTCAACTCCAAGTACGCCTTCCTGATGGAGAGCACCATGAACGAGTACTACCGCAGCCTCAACTGCAACCTGACGCAGATCGGAGGTCTGCTGGACACCAAAGGATACGGCATCGGCATGCCGCTGGGTGAGCATCATGACATTAGTCTGTACCAAAGTCTGTTATTTTATTCTTGGTCCAGCTACAGAGCGAGACTCGCTGTTCTGGATCAGACCGGCTCAGCTTAAGACCAGCTCTAAGTCTGGCCCGGGGAGGTTTAACAGTACCAGTGTTGGGTTGTTGGAGTTTACAGCAGATGTTTCCAATGCCTGCGCCTTCGAGTGTTCACTCAGTGTTTGTGTTCAGGCGCTGTCGCCTCATGTTGAGGCGGCGTTCCGTTCTGTCCAGTACCTCATGTCTCGATTCTGTTCTCGCAGTTAAACCTGGCTTCGCCTGGCCTCGCCTGGCCTCGCCTGGCCTGGCCTCGCCTGGCCTCGCCTCGCCTGGCCTCGCCTGGCCTCGCCTCACCTGGCCTTGCCTGGCCTGACCTCGCCTCGCCTCGCCTCCTCATCTGCCTCCGACTTGTTTCTGGTGAAGTGTTAGTGCAGAGATTAGCATAGCTGATGGAGGGAGGAGGAACAGATGTGGGAGCAGCGGGAGGACGGAGCCACAGGACGGTGACGAGGAGGACGGACTGTCAGTCAACCTGCCAGGTGTCCCGGGAGACGTCTGCTCCCGAGCTGACGGTGCTGACTGACAGGGAGCGATTAGCATCAGCAGCAACATGAACTCTGAGCTGCTTCACAGCTGAAACCGTCTCCAACCAACAACCAACGTGAGGCGCTTTAATCATGTTACTGTAACTATGACGACGAAGGCCCACGACCTTAACGAAGACGTGATCAGGCAAATCACAGCGAACATGAACAGAGTCTCAGACTCCTGCTTCCAGCATGTCACATAAAGAACGTGAGCATCGTGTCATTTCATGAGAAGAGTGTGTCGTCCTGAAGTTGCTCACTCTTCTGGAAAGTTGCCGGATGAGGTCTTTGGTTTTCAAGGCAAAGAAAGACGTCCATCAATTCACAAAGAGGAAGTCAGGAGGTGACAAATGAATCAGTGCGTGTCTCTGAAATATGGAGCATGGAACCAGTGAAGTGTCATTTTGTCAAAGACGTATCTTCTACCTTGAGAAACGCCCGACGCTTCCTGCTGCTGTCGCTCGCTGAAAGTCGCCGTCGTCACTTTTTAATGGAATAAGAAAGAAGATGGATGAGCGAGCGGAGCGGGGAGAGGAAGCGAGGACGAGGTGACGATGAAGGCTCGAGAATTTACAGCCGGACCGGACCAAATGTTAATGACAGAGCACAGACTCAGACGTTAGCACGGAGCTGAATCACCGCTCGCTGCGGGTCAACAATAACTTCCTTCAAATATTCAAATGTTCGTGGTCCGGTCCGGCGGCTGAGCCTGGTTCTGTTCAGCAGATTCAGTCAGTGAGGGGAAGCAGCAGATCTACAGTAAAAATAAAAACGTAACCCAGATGGCGACGTGCTCACAAAACATGTCAACTGTTGCTAATTAATAGTAAACCTAATTTGAGGGGACGGGGCAGACAGCAGAGACGACGCTGGCCCCGTCCACAGAGGGACTATATTTAAACACGCTCAGTGAAGAGCTCAGGTGCAGACTGAGACTCAGAACCGCAGCGGGCGCGTTTGATTTGTATAAAAGATGCAGCTGCTGCTCCGTCGCTCACTTCATCAGCACATGGGAGGAAAACCCAGAGCGGCGATGACGAGCGTGGCGAGACGTGAGCAGGTGAACTGTGGCTTCATCGTCCAATAAAAACACGGAACATACGAGACACAAAGGTCCTTCAGTTCATGTGCATGAATCTAAAATTCTGATTCTTCATAACGTTTAAACAACACGTCGCGTCAAAGGTCCAAATGGTGATGACCTCATTCATCTGCAGATCGCTCGGTAAACTTTGGTAAACCCAGAGCAGCCAGAGAAAGCAAAGCACAGGACTGCAGACTCTGATATGATAACGTGGTGCTGATGATCCGACATGATGCGTCATGACTGACCTCTCCCTCCTCAGGCTCTCCATACCGAGACGAGATCACTCTGGGCATCTTACAGCTGCAGGAGAGCAACCGGCTGGAGATCCTGAAGAGGCGCTGGTGGGAGGGAGGACAGTGCCCCAAAGAGGAGGACCACCGGGCCAAAGGTGGGTGTCACGGCACCGACTCTCACACACTGACTACCAGACCCTGAAGACACTTCAGGACGATCATGATGTGCTCGTTATTAACATCGTTAATAACGAGCACATCATGTTTAATTAGGAGAGGAGTCTAAAGACACATAATCAGCTGATAATTAGCCTGATCAGCCACCGACACTAATTAATACACACATTATTAAATTAATCCATTAATCAAACCAATAACTAAGTTCAGAAGTGTTTGCTCCCTGTCCTGTGGTTTGAGCTTCAGAGTGAATAAGATTCATCCTCTGGGGATCATGAACTGATCGTCTGATCCAGTGGACAGTGACGCGACGCCTTTTTTCATTTGATCATCGATCCATGATGATCGAAACTGTGAACGTGAGTCCTGTCTGTCACCTGTTCAAGACATTAAGACCCGTTTGGACCAATCAGGTGTCTCTCTTGCTGATAGCGCAGTGTACAGCATGTGTGGTGTGATGAAGACTCCACGCTGAGGGGCAGCTCGTGCTTCACGAGGATTCTGTTTAAATCATTTATCGTTCGAAGCTTTCTAAGAATCTTTAAAATGTCTGCACGATAACTGGACAGACAGCGCGCGGCGTCACCGTGGATCTTGTGTGTTTCAGGTCTCGGCATGGAGAACATCGGCGGGATCTTCGTGGTCCTGATCTGTGGCCTCATCATCGCCGTCTTCGTGGCCATCATGGAGTTCGTGTGGTCGACGCGCCGCACCGCAGAGACGGACGAGGTAAACACATCATCATCATCATCATCATCGTCCTCCTCTCTCGTCCTCCTCCACCTCCTGCCCCGCCCCCGGCCTCAACCTCAGCCCAGACACCTCAGTAGGTCATCCGCCTGTGTGTGTGTGTGTGTGTGTGTGTGTGTGTGTGTGTGTGTGTGTGTGTGTGTGTGTGTGTGTGTGTGTGTGTGTGTGTGTTTCATGATGCATGTGTGAAGTCACTAAATCCTACAGACTGAAACTTTAAGACCGTCAACAGCAGATAAACAATCTGTGTGTAGTTTACACACCATGTAGTATACACACCATGTAGTATACACACTATGTAGTATACACACCATGTAGTATACACACTATGTAGTATACACACCATGTAGTATACACACTATGTAGTATACACACTATGCAGTATACACACTATGTAGTATACACACTATGCAGTATACACACTATGCAGTATACACACTATGTAGTATACACACTATGCAGTATAAACACTATGTAGTTGACACACTATGCAGTATACACACTATGCAGTATACACACTATGTAGTATACACACTATGTAGTATACACACTATGCAGTATACACACTATGTAGTATACACACTATGCAGTATACACACTATGTAGTATACACACTATGCAGTATACAGACTATGTAGTATACAGACTATGTAGTATACACACTATGCAGTATACACACTATGTAGTATACACACTATGCAGTATAAACACTATGTAGTTGACACACTATGCAGTATACACACTATGCAGTATACACACTATGTAGTATACACACTATGTATATACACACTATGTAGTTTACACACTATGTATATACACACCATGTAGTTTACACACTATGTAGTTTACACACCATGTAGTTTACACACTATGTAGTTTACACACTATGCAGTATACACACTATGTAGTATACACACTATGTATTTACACACCATGTAGTATACACACTATGTAGTTTACACACTATGTAGTTTACACACCATGTAGTTTACACACTATGTAGTTTACACACTATGCAGTATACACACTATGTAGTTGACACACTATGCAGTATACACACTATGCAGTATACACACTATGTATATACACACCATGTAGTATACACACCATGTAGTATACACACTATGTAGTTTACACACTATGTATATACACACCATGTAGTATACACACCATGTAGTATACACACCATGTAGTTTACACACTATGTAGTTTACACACTATGTATATACACACTATGTAGTTTACACACTATGTATATACACACCATGTAGTATACACACCATGTAGTTTACACACTATGTTGTTTACACACTATGTATATACACACTATGTAGTTTACACACTATGTATATACACACCATGTAGTATACACACCATGTAGTTTACACACTATGTATATACACACCATGTAGTTTACACACTATGTAGTATACACACCATGTGGTATACACACTATGTTGTATACACACTATGTGGTATACACACTATGTAGTATACACACTATGCAGTATACACACTATGTAGTATAAACACTATGTAGTATACACACCATGTAGTATAAACACTATGTAGTATACACACCATGTAGTATAAACACTATGTAGTATACACACCATGTAGTTTACACACCATGTAGTATACACACCATGTAGTATACACACTATGTAGTATACACACTATGTAGTTTACACACTATGTAGTATACACACTATGTAGTATACACACCATGTAGTATACACACCATGTAGTATACACACTATGTAGTTTACACACTATGTAGTATACACACTATGTAGTTTACACACTATGTAGTATACACACTATGTAGTATACACACTATGTGGTATACACACTATGTGGTATACACACCATGTGGTATACACACCATGTGGTATACACACTATGTGGTATACACACTATGTGGTATACACACCATGTAGTTTACACACCATGTAGTATACACACTATGTAGTTTACACACCATGTAGTATACACACTATGTAGTATACACACCATGTAGTATACACACTATGTAGTATACACACTATGTAGTATACACACCATGTAGTATACACACTATGTAGTATACACACCATGTAGTATACACACCATGTAGTTTACACACCATGTAGTATACACACTATGTAGTATACACACCATGTAGTATACACACCATGTAGTATACACACTATGTAGTTTACACACCATGTAGTTTACACACCATGTAGTATACACACTATGTAGTTTACACACCATGTAGTATACACACTATGTAGTATACACACTATGTAGTATACACACTATGTAGTATACACACTATGTAGTTTACACACCATGTAGTATACACACCATGTAGTTTACACACCATGTAGTATACACACCATGTAGTATACACACCATGTAGTATACACACTATGTAGTTTACACACCATGTAGTTTACACACCATGTAGTATACACACCATGTAGTTTACACACCATGTAGTATACACACCATGTAGTTTACACACCATGTAGTATACACACTATGTAGTATACACACCATGTAGTATACACACTATGTAGTTTACACACCATGTAGTATACACACCATGTAGTTTACACACCATGTAGTATACACACTATGTAGTATACACACTATGTAGTATACACACCATGTAGTTTACACACCATGTAGTTTACACACCATGTAGTTTACACACCATGTAGTTTACACACCATGTAGTTTACACACCATGTAGTATACACACTATGTAGTTTACACACCATGTAGTTTACACACCATGTAGTATACACACTATGTAGTTTACACACCATGTAGTATACACACCATGTAGTTTACACACCATGTAGTATACACACTATTTAGTATACACACTATGTAGTATACACACTATGTAGTTTACACACCATGTAGTATACACACTATGTAGTTTACACACCATGTAGTATACACACTATGTAGTATACACACTATGTAGTATACACACCATGTAGTTTACACACCATGTAGTTTACACACCATGTAGTATACACACTATGTAGTTTACACACCATGTAGTATACACACTATGTAGTATACACACTATGTAGTATACACAGACAAATGCAACAACAATTTAAGTTTTTAATTTTATTAAACTCTGAATGTCAGTTTGAACTTTGTGATGTCACAGTCTGTCTCTCTCTCTCTCTGTCTCTCTGTCTGTCTGTATCTGTCTCTGTCTCTCTCTCTGTCTCTCTCTCTGTCTCTGTCTCTCTCTGTCTCTCTCTCTCTGTCTCTCTGTCTCTGTCTCTCTGTCTCTCTCTCTGTCTCTGTCTCTTTGTCTCTCTGTCTCTGTCTCTCTGTCTCTCTGTCTCTCTGTCTCTGTCTCTCTGTCTCTCTCTCTCTCTCTGTCTCTCTCTCTCTGTCTCTTCTCTTTCTCTCTGTCTCTCTCTCTCTCTTCTTTCTCTCTCTCTCTCTGTCTCTCTCGTCTCTCCTCCTTTCTCTCTCGCCCTCTCTCGTCGCGTCTCTCGTCTCTCTCTCTGTCTTTCTCTCTCTGTCTCTCTTCTCTCTGTCTCTCTCTCTTCTCTCTGTCTCTCTCTCTGTCTCTGTCTCTCTGTCTCTCTCTCTCTCTGTCTCTCTCTCTGTTCTCTCTCTCTTCTCTCTGTCTCTCTCTCTGTTCTCTCTCTCCTGTCTCTCTCTCTTCTGTCTCTCGTTTCTCCTCTCTCTGTCTCTGTCTCTCTCTGCCTGTCTCTCTCTGTCTCTGTCTGTCTCTCTCTGTCTCTCTCTGCCTGTCTCTCTCTGCCTGTCTCTCTCTGTCTCTGTCTCTCTGTCTCTGTCTGTCTCTCTCTCTGTCTCTGTCTCTCTGACATCTCTGTCTCTCTCTGTGTCTGTCTCTCTCTGCCTGTCTCTCTCTCAGGTGTCTGTCTGTCAGGAGATGCTGACGGAGTTTCGTAACGCCGTCTCCTGTAAGAAGAGTTCTCGTTCTCGGCGCCGTCGTCCTCTGAGCAGCGCTGGGGGCGGAGTCTTGCGTCACCCGTCCGGCCTGGCTCTGGCCGCCCCTCGTCCGATCCGATTGGTCCGCGAGATGCGTCTCAGCAACGGCAAACTGTACAGCGGCGCCGGTCCGCTGACGGGCGGGCTGGCGGGGCTT
>CM014097.1:30373745-30396398 GCA_004119915.2 Collichthys lucidus
AAACCAGCTTCAAGGAAACTTTTGACACATCCTGGGTTCATTCAGGTTTTTGTGTAGAACTTCCTGCTGCAGAGATTCAGTCTCCAGGTGAAGAGCAATGCACAGTGAGCTGCACAGGTATGTTCCTGTCTGCAGGTGAAACACTTCCTGTAAACGGGACATCATCATCCTCTGATGCTCGCGGGCCGTGTGTATGTGTCCACGAGACATCACGCAGTAACTTAGTAACTTGTGCAGAAAGAGAGTATTAAAAGTATAAACAATATAAATATTTATACACAGTATGTGCAAAAGTTTGTTTTGTGTTTCCTGTTTTATTTTGTAGTCCAGTCTGTGTCTCACATTTCTACTTCCTGCCGTGTTTCTGACGGTGCACCTGTCCCTGATGACTCTCACCTGTCTGCACTTCCTGTGTCTGTTGCTGAGCTGCAGCTCCTTCACTTCACCTGTTCAGTGTTATGAGCACACCTGTCTGCCTGCTCTGTGTCTGTCTGTCATTTAAAATGAGTTCAGACATTTCACATTTCTTTATTTTTTACATGTTTCTACCTGATGTGAAGTCACCTGGACTGCAGACATGAGTTCATGTTCATGTCTTCGTCCCTCCAGCAGAGGACGCTGCTGCTCTACCTGTTGAAGACGCGTGGACGCAGGTCAGAGCCAGATGTTCACACAGATGTTTGGACCCTCAGTGACACTCTGTGTGTGAATAAATCTAAAATATTACGAAATAAGAAAGATAAAAATGTTTTTCGCAGCTGCATCGTTCACTCGTTCTGTCTGTGCTGGCACGTCTCACTTCACTGCCTGCTCGACATAATGTGTGAAAACATGAGGGCTGGTTTAAAAATGTGATTAATAAATGAACAAATTAAAGAGGAATTATTGTCATGTAAAACAATGAAACTGAATCTTTCGGATTATTTAAATCTCTGAGAACATTTTGGCTGAACTGCAGCTTCTCAACACGATGAACTGCTCCACCCTGAGCTCCACAGAGGACACGCTTCATGTGGACTTATTTTAAAGACCTAATCAAAATGGAACTGTTGTGGAGAAATTGCTGAAGTCAATGGTCAGTGATCAATGGTGAGTTCACTAACTACTGCAGGACCTCGAGGTCCACGCCTGACCCAGACTAACTACCGCAGGACCTCGAGGTCCACGCCTGACCCAGAGTAACTACCGCAGGACCTCGAGGTCCACGCCTGACCCAGACTAACTACCGCAGGACCTCGAGGTCCACGCCTGACCCAGACTAACTACCGCAGGACCTCGAGGTCCACGCCTGACCCAGACTAACTACCGCAGGACCTCGAGGTCCACGCCTGACCCAGAGTAACTACTGCAGGACCTCGAGGTCCACGCCTGACCCAGACTAACTACCGCAGGACCTCGAGGTCCACGCCTGACCCAGACTAACTACCGCAGGACCTCGAGGTCCACGCCTGACCCAGACTAACTACCGCAGGACCTCGAGGTCCACGCCTGACCCAGAGTAACTACCGCAGGACCTCGAGGTCCACGCCTGACCCAGAGTAACTACCGCAGGACCTCGAGGTCCACGCCTGACCCAGACTAACTACCGCAGGACCTCGAGGTCCACGCCTGACTCAGACTAACTACCGCAGGACCTCGAGGTCCACGCCTGACCCAGAGTAACTACCGCAGGACCTCGAGGTCCACGCCTGACCCAGACTAACTACCAGATCTGTGATCGAATCTGTTTTGGTCCCAGCTTCATTTCAGGGAACTTGACGAACACGTGTCTGAAAAGATTCTTTTATTCTCATCGTTTTCCTTTGACCACTTTCAGTTCAGCTTAACTGAACCTTCCTGCTTGATGAGTTCGATGTTCAAACCTTCATGAATTAATTGAATCCACTTTTATCTCAGTTCAACCTGCAGCTAATCTCACCTCCAGAATGCAAAAACTCCATGTCAGGTATGAAAGCGTTTTAACTGACTCGATGAAATTCCATTTGAACATCATGGGAGAAGTTTATCCAAAGTGCTTTTGTAAACATGATCGCTGGACTTGTCTTGAACGTTCCCGTCTCCACCCTGAGCCTCCGCCCTGCGACTGCAGCGTCACATCATTGCAGTGATTCATTCATTCACAAACGTCTGTGAACATGATGCACGTAACCATGACGTTTGCTTCCATGGCGTAACCATGACAACAGTTTGTTCGATGCAAACACGTCTGATCATCGAAACTGACACACATCTGTGCACATAATACACACAGTATACATATAATATGTAACTGTTATGATATATATAGTATACTTATATACTATTATATACTCTCTGTTGTCATTCAGGTAAAAAGACTTGTTGCTATCTATCAGCTGATATTCAGACAGGCTGCCGTCACAGTTCACCTCATTTAGCACGATAACAGGAAACTGCATCAATAGACGCTGTTCACTAAACATCCAACCGTCTGAGCCGATCTCTGAACCGGTTTATCCAGTTCAGGGTTTGCACCCGCCCCAGATCACGCCTCCCAAGTCAGACAGCTTCATATCTTAACACATGATAACAACTCTGAGTAAAGTTTATGTACAGCAGCAGTCAACAGTTTCCATAACCACAAAAACCATCAAACACTCATAAATAAAAAGCCCCTCAGATTAGAGCCCACATGATGTCAACATCAACTGTTCAAATCAAATCAGATCAAATCAAATCAGATCAAATCAAATGCAAAGAAACCACGACTGAGGGAGACCAGCACACATGAAACGTTTGACCAGAGGAAATCTGGACTTTGTCCTGATGAACCTGAGGCCGGTCAGTGTCTGTTATCTACATGTGTGGTGCCCATGGTGAAGCGTGGACGTGGTTATGTTTGCATTTTTGTTTCGAACAAATCAAATGCTGTCCACATTCTTTTGTCAAATTACGACAACGCCATGTTATTGACAGCTAATATTTGTTCATGTGTTCATATTTTGTTGCCGTGGTAACAGCTCTGCAAACACAAATCACTTCTTTCGTGGCTGATTGCCCAAATCGCAACTTCCTGTTTCACTGAAGCGCATTGAGCCGGCGCCTCTGTGAGCTCTTACCAAAGCACACGGTTTGTAATCACAGTGCAGTGATGGATTCAGACAGCTGGAGGTGTGGCTGAGATCAGGAAAGGTTAATCCTGATTTTCTTTTTGGTGACGTATTATTGACGTTTTTGCATAGTAGAGTCTGAACCTCATGTGTACATGCAGAGATGGTTGAAGTGTAGTAGTAGTAGTAGTAGTAGTAGTAGTAGTAGTAATATGCCTGAAGGGTCGAAGGTCATGGACATTGAGTGCTGGTTTTGGACCTTCTCTCTTACTTGCAGGTTTCTCTGATTGTGACTTTTTGAAAGATAAAACTCGGTGTCGTCTGCAAACTGCTGCAGAAAGAAATGTGAGGATGACTGTGCAGTGACAGGAAACACAAAGTAAACTCTGGTTTTTGCTTTTCACACTTTAATCCTTTGAATACTTCACATGGCACATTAACATGACAGAACAATCATCACAGCTGCTCAGCGTCTCCATCCAGTAAATACAAACAGCTGATCATGGATATTTATGTCTCTGATCACACAGATTAGATTGGACATATTAACTTTCATGTGGTGTCTGCTCAGTCTATATGGCTCATATGCTTCTGTGTCAATGTTAACAGCACTTAGTAAAAGTTGTAGACATGCTAGAATAAATATATTGCCAGTGCTTAATGAATACATGACATCAACATCTGTGATAATAAATTAATGATATATTCATGTTCAGTTTATATGAAAATAAAGAATAAATAATTAATATAATGCTGATAAATTCTCATCTATATGTATATACTTCATTTTCTCCAAAAGTACTACATAATATGTACAGTGTCTAAAGGTTGGTGGTCTTTAGTCCTTTGTTCTGGTCCAGGTCTTAATTCCAAAGAACTGCTGCAACAATCGCTATGACGACAAGGAAACTGGTTTTACTGGTGACTGCAGAGGAGGCAGCAGCTGTGGTTGTTGCTGCGGCTGTGGTTGCTGCAGGTGTGGTTGCTGCTGCGGCTGTGGTTGCTGCTGCGGCTGTGGTTGCTGCTGCGGCTGTGGTTGCTGCTGCAGCTGTGGTTGCTGCAGCTGTGGTTGCTGCTGCGGCTGTGGTTGCTGCTGCGGCTGTGGTTGCTGCTGCAGCTGTGGTTGCTGCAGCTGTGGTTGCTGCTTCGGCTGTGGTTGCTGCAGCTGTGGTTGCTGCTTCAGCTGTGGTTGTTTCCTGTCCGTTGCCTGAGGCTGTTTGACGATATCATGGTTACAGTAAACATTCAGATTTTGATCCACATTTCAAACTAAATCATGAAACACATTTTACTGAGAAACTCACCAACAAACAGAAGAAGGAGGACACAGATCTTCATCATCGTTGTGGAGCGCTGCTTTGCTGTTTTAAAAACATGATTTCATTCCTGTCAGAGTCAGTTTATTTGAAGTATCAACGTTGCTTTTGGAATAAACCAGGCAAACATCTGTCTAATAAAAACTTCATTCTGATGTAGCCACATATTAAAACATTAAAAATGAAGAACGCTCTTCAAACTTTTTCTGTTTCATACGTAATCTGATTGAAATGGAGAAATTTTCGTTGTTTAAATACTCACAGGTTTTCAGCGTTGACTCGTCTTCTCTGCGTGACTGAAGTTGCGTTGCCGTCTGATTCCACCTGTTCAGTTTGCTGGTTGCTGGTTGCTGGTTGATGTCGTCCTCTGAACTGACAGCAGCTTATATATCCCCATGAAGCAGCTGAGGTGACATCAGGTTGTGAACACAGACGCACGTTTCTATGAGTAATGTTTTCTGTTCTTTGTGTGAGGTGTGGCCTCTCTCTAATGACGACTTATATTACTTTATTGATCAATATGTCTCAGGGTAACAAACTGGTTGAGTGACTTCTTATTGAGACGTGACGTTGGATTGCTGTCCAAGTATTTTCATGATATAAATATTTGTCTGTTTGCAACATGCTTCATTGTTGGAGCCGCTCATGTGTCAGCTCACGTATGGAAGGAATGTATTGACTGTCAGTCACATGAACGCCGGCGTCACTCTCTAAAAACAAAAACCCTGAAGCTACAGTCACATTTGATAATTAAATAAATGTCAGAAACTTTGTTTTATTGAGAATTTCAATCAGTGTTTTATTTTACAGATTCACCTGATTATTATGATCAACAGTGATGATGCATATGAATGTAAAACTCTATAATAATTGTTGTTTTACATACATTTGTAACATTTATGTAGAATGATACCGTAAAAGTTTTGAGTACAATAAAAACACAGTAAACATTAAAGTTTGTTATTTTAGCTTAAAATGAATAATTATGTTAAACTGTTATTTAATTGTTGTTTAATTACATATAATCTGCATCATTTTACAAACATCTGGACGTGATTTAAGAAAACAGAAAAATACTGTGATCTTTTATTTTTTACATTGAAACAGTTTGATAATTTACAGTAATATATCTGTAATATCAGAGTTTAGTTTTTCACAGGTTGGTTCACTCTGTGCTCATCTCAGAACATTTCAACAGAACGACACGTCGTGATAACATGTTTATGTATTTTCACTTCATGGTGTTGCAGAGCTGCAGTTTGTAATGCACAGGTTAAACACCACGTGTCATTTTCATTTTTATAAAATTAATTAATTAATTACACATTTCAGTGGTTAACACAAAAAAACAAACAAGAGTTGCACTTTTTATATTAAAAGACACAAATCATTGTAAGTTAAGTTAAAGGATCCAGTGATGGAGGTCAGCACGATCACACTGAGATCCTGTCACATTAAACACACTCCACACTGGACTGAACTCCACCTCCACCTTCACCTTCACCTCCACCTCCAGCTCCACCTTCACCTCCACCTCCACCTTCACCTTCACCTCCACCTCCACCTTCACCTCCACCTCCACCTCCACCTTCACCTCCACCTCCACCTTCACCTTCACCTCCACCTCCACCTTCACCTTCACCTTCACCTCCACCTCCACCTCCACCTTCACCTCACCTCCACCTCCACCTTCACCTTCACCTCCACCTCCACCTTCACCTCCACCTTCACCTTCACCTCCACCTCCACCTCCACCTTCACCTTCACCTCCACCTCCACCTTCACCTTCACCTCCACCTTCACCTCCACCTCCACCTTCACCTCCACCTTCACCTCCACCTCCACCTTCACCTTCACCTTCACCTCCACCTTCACCTTTACCTCCACCTTCACCTTTACCTTCACCTCCACCTCCACCTCCACCTTCACCTTCACCTCCACCTCCACCTCCACCTTCACCTTCACCTCCACCTCCACCTTCACTTCACTCCCACCTCCTCACCTCCACCTCAGCTCCACCTTAACCTCCACCTCCACCTCACCTTCACCTCCACCTTCCACTCCTTCACCTCCTCCACACCTCCACCTTCACCTTCACCTTCACCTCCACCTCCACCTTCACCTCACCTCCACCTCCACTCACCTTCACCTTCACTTACCTCCACCTCCACCTCACCTCACCTCCACCTTCACCTCCACCTCCACCTTCACCTTCAACCTTCACCTCCACCTTCACCTTTACCTCCACCTTCACCTTTACCTTCACCTCCACCTTCACCTCCACCTTCACCTTCACCTTCACCTTCACCTCCACCTTCACCTTCACCTCCACCTCCACCTCCACCTTCACCTTCACCTCCACCTTCACCTCCACCTCCACCTCCACCTTCACCTTCACCTTCACCTCCACCTCCACCTCCATGTTCACCTCCACCTCCACCTCCAGGTGAGCACCACCTGTCACCCGCCCACCTCCACCCAACTGTTGCCTCGTGTTATGAGACATTCAGGGTGAAGCACTCCTTCCTGCTCTTCTTTCCCTCCTCCCCTCAGCGTCGGTGCTGGGTGCAGCACAATTCTCTATTTTTCAATAAAAAGGTCAAACTTTCACAGATTATAGATTCAGGGCCACACTTCAAACTATTTCAAGTATTTATTTGTTTATTTTTACATATTTTGGGCTTCCGGCTCAAAAACCCACGAAAACAGGAATTAAAAAATTAGAATACTGTGAAGAAATCAGCCCAAATTTAGCATGAATGTTTTTAACTGAGTCACACACTGATCATCGACTAAACTCAAAGCACCTGACAGACGACCATCACTGATGCCCTCCATAGGACGAGAAGCCACAAAGGTTCATAGCTGAGCAGGCTGGCTGTTCACAGAGAGCTGTGTCCAAGCATGTCAATGGAAAATCTGGTGAAGGACAAAATGTGTCAGGAGGAGATGCAGCAGCATAAGAGATGACCGTGGACTTCAGCAGATTATCAAACTGACAAGATTCAAGAATCTGACAGAGATCCAGAAAGAGTGAGATGAGGCGGGAGTCACAGCTTCAAAAACCACCAGATTCAGACACATCCGGGAGACGGGCTACAACTGACGGGTTCCTCGGGTCAGTGGAGTTTTATCAAGAGGAAAATGAGGATCCCAAAAACAAAGAAGAGCTGACAGCAAGCATCAAGGAAATCTGAGCTTCCATAACTCCCACGCAAAGCCACGGCGCATCGAGGCAGAGATTAAGGCAAAGGGATCCTCAACCACACATGAACATTGACACATCGTTTAGAAAGTACCATATTTTGGCTGATTTGATGTGATCCTGATTTATTTCTTTTTTTCAGCAAAAACTGAGAAGTACATGCTGATTTCTTCACAGTATTTAATTTTTTTAAATTCCTGTTTTCGTGGTTTTTTGAGCTGGAAACAAATAAATTCTAGAAATAGTTTGAAGTGTGGCCCTGAATCTATAATCTGTGAAAGTTTGACCTTTTTAATTGAATTATGGAAATACGTAAACTTTTCTATGATATTCTAATTTTTTGGAAAGGGTCTGTATATATATATATATATATATATATATATATATATATATATATGAGGTATTTCATGGCTGCTGTGATAAGACAGAAGGAAAGTTGCTCCAGTGCTTGTATTGAATTGTCTCCTTCTCTCCTTTAGCAGAGGATTCACCGCAGCATCATTTGAAAAGTGCATGGAGTGCACCGGGAGAAGTGTCTCAGATTTTGTAGTCCATCTTCTGAACTTTGTAGTTTTACCACAGACCACGTCGCTTCATGACGTGGTCTACTGTCGGATTCTCTGAGCACCACGACCATGGTCGTCTTCTCCTGACTCGTCTTTATCTATCCTTGATGTAGTAACGTTTTCCGTCGAGGCCGAGGAAAGAGGTTAGGAAGCTAATGAGGTGTCTGCACATAGATGCATAGTCACATATTAATGTTGATGCTGTTATAGACATGTGCTTCATTTAAAGATACTTGCTTAGTCACGGGTTGATATCTTGACCACTCCTGGGTCAGAGGTTATTTGAGTGGGGGGCTAAAGAGCGACCAGGTCGGAGCCACTGCTGGATGTTCAGATGAAACAAAGACTTCTTTACATACATTAATTAAAGGAGTCAGGTCAGAGGTTAAACCGTCAGGAAAGGAATTTCTTTTGTCTGTTCCTTTGACTTCAGTGACTTCATTGTATGTTTTGCCGTGAGCTATTTTAATCGTATGTCATGGGGCCTTAAACGACCTATATAAGCGTTTGTCCTGCATAGGTCGGGAGTCTCTCATCATTCGGCCAGGAGCTCTCCAAGTTACGTTTTACTTGCTACGATGCTGAACTTGTTGTAATAAACTTGTTATACGACTAAGACAGAGTTTCTCTTCAGACATCTTCAGCTGCATCACCACTAAATATACAACACTAATTTATTTATTCATTTATTTATTTTTTGACTTATCAACCGTACCTGTGTTCTCTCTTCAGGTGCTAACAACCTGACTGTTTTTTCCACCTGTGCAGTGTGGTCACGCTGTTGTCGATTGCTCATTGGTTACTTCAGACTTTGAACTGGCCAATCATCGTGTAGAGCACTCAATAAAGGAAGAAGAAGAGGAGCTCGGTCTCGTTTTGCTGTTTGCATCTAGAAACACCAGGTTTATTTATCACAGGAGTCAAATTGTTTTCAGACGATTTTTGGCTCCAAACATGAAATCAAACATTTAAAGTGTTTATTTAAAGATGCTGACACAATGTGAGGATGACTGTGCAGTGACAGAAAACACAAAGTAAACTCTGGTTTTTGCTTTTCACACTTTAATCCTTTGAATACTTCACATGGCACATTAACATGACAGAACAATCATCACAGCTGCTCAGCGTCTCCATCCAGTAAATACAAACAGCTGATCATGGATATTTATGTCTCTGATCACACAGATTAGATTGGACATATTAACTTTCATGTGGTGTCTGCTCAGTCTATATGGCTCATATGCTTCTGTGTCAATGTTAACAGCACTTAGTGAAAGTTGTAGACATGCTAGAATAAATATATTGCCAGTGCTTAATGAATACATGACATCAACATCTGTGATAATAAATTAATGATATATTCATGTTCAGTTTATATGAAAATAAAGAATAAATAATTAAATATAATGCTGATAAATTCTCATCTATATGTATATATACTTCATTTTCTCCAAAAGTACTACATAATATGTACAGTGTCTAAAGGTTGGTGGTCTTTAGTCCTTTGTTCTGGTCCAGGTCTTAATTCCAAAGAACTGCTGCAACAATCGCTATGACGACAAGGAAACTGGTTTTACTGGTGACTGCAGAGGAGGCAGCAGCTGTGGTTGTTGCTGCGGCTGTGGTTGTTGCTGCGGCTGTGGTTGCTGCTGCGGCTGTGGTTGCTGCGGCTGTGGTTGCTGCTGCTGTGGTTGTTGCTGCGGCTGTGGTTGCTGCTGCTGTGGTTGTTGCTGCGGCTGTGGTTGCTGCTGCGGTTGTGGTTGCTGCTGCAGTTGTGGTTGCTGCTGCAGTTGTGGTTGCTGCTGCAGTTGTGGTTGTTGCTGCTGCTGTGGTTGCTGCTGCGGCTGTGGTTGTCGCACCGGCTGTGGTTCCTGCAGCTGTGGTTGTTCCTGTGGCTGTGGTTGCTGCACCAGCCATCGTTGTTGCACCGGCTAGGGTTGTTGCACTGGCTGTGGTTGTTGCTGCACCTGTTGTTCCTGTGGCTGTTGTTGTTGCACCAGCTGTTGTTGTTGCTGTGCCTGTTGTTGCTGCATCTGTTGTTCCTGCAGCTGTTGTTGTTGCACCAGCTGTTGTTGTTGCTGCGCCTGTTGTTGCTGCACTGGCTAGGGTTGTTGCACTGGCTGTGGTTGTTGCTGCACCTGTTGTTGCTGCTGCTGTGGTTGTTGCACCAGCTGTGGTTGTGGCCGCGGCTGTGGTTGCTGCTTCAGCTGTGGTTGTTGCTGCAGCTGTGGTTGCTGCTGCGCCTGTTGTTGCTGCGGCTGTGGTTGCTGCTTCAGCTGTGGTTGCTGCTGCGACTGTGGTTGCTGCTGTGCCTGTTGTTGCTGCGCCTGTTGTTGCTGCGGCTGTGGTTGCTGCTTCAGCTGTGCTTGCTGCTGCGGCTGTGGTTGTTGCTGTGGTTGCTGCTTCAGCTGTGGTTGCTGCTGCGGCTGTGGTTGCTGCTTCAGCTGTGGTTGCTGCTACGGCTGTGGTTGCAGCTTCAGCTGTGGTTGCTGCTTCAGCTGTGGTTGCTGCTTCGGCTGTGGTTGCTGCTGCGGCTGTGGTTGCTGCTACGGCTGTGGTTGCTGCTTCAGCTGTGGTTGCAGCTTCAGCTGTCGTTGCTGCTGCGGCTGCGGTTGTGGTTGCTGCTTCAGCTGTGGTTGCTGCTGCGGCTGTGGTTGCTGCTGCGGCTGTGGTTGCTGCGTCAGCTGTGGTTGCTGCTTCAGCTGTGGTTGCTGCTGTGGCTGTGGTTGCTGCTTCAGCTGTGGTTGCTGCTTCAGCTGTGGTTGCTGCTTCGGGTGTGGTTGCTGCTACGGCTGTTGCTGTGGTTGCTGCTTCAGCTGTGGTTGCTGCTGCAGCTGTGGTTGCTGCTTCAGCTGTGGTTGCTGCTTCAGCTGTGGTTGCTGCTTCGGGTGCGGTTGCTGCTACGGCTGTTGCTGTGGTTGCTGCTTCAGCTGTGGTTGCTGCTTCAGCTGTGGTTGCTGCTGCGGCTGTGGTTGCTGCTTCAGCTGTGGTTGCTGCTTCGGCTGTGGTTGCTGCTTCGGCTGTGGTTGCTGCAGCGGCTGTGGTTGCTGCCGCGGCTGTGGTTGCTGCTGCGGCTGTGGTTGTTGCTTCGGCTGTGGTTGCTGCTTCGGCTGTGGTTGCTGCTGCGGCTGTGGTTGCTGCTGCGGTTGTGGTTGCTGCTTCAGCTGTGGTTGCTGCTTCAGCTGTGGTTGCTGCTGCTGGTGTGGTTGTTGCTGTGGTTGTTGCTGCAGCTGTGGTTGCTGCTTCAGCTGTGGTTGCTGCTGCGGCTGTGGTTGTTGCTTCAGCTGTGGTTGCTGCTGCGGCTGTGGTTGCTGCTGCAGCTGTGGTTGCTGCTTCAGCTGTGGTTGCTGCTTCAGCTGTGATTGCTGCTTCGGGTGTGGTTGCTGCGGTTGTGGTTGCTGCTTCAGCTGTGGTTGCTGCTGCAGCTGTGGTTGCTGCTGCGGCTGTGGTTGCTGCTGCAGCTGTGGTTGCTGCTTCAGCTGTGGTTGCTGCTTCAGCTGTGATTGCTGCTTCGGGTGTGGTTGCTGCGGTTGTGGTTGCTGCTTCAGCTGTGGTTGCTGCTGCAGCTGTGGTTGCTGCAGCTGTGGTTGCTGCTGCGGCTGTGGTTGCTGCTTCGGCTGTGGTTGCTGCTGCGGCTGTGGTTGCTGCTTCGGGTGTGGTTGCTGCTGCGGCTGTGGTTGCTGCTGCAGCTGTGGTTGCTGCTGCGGCTGTGGTTGCTGCTGCGGCTGTGGTTGTTTCCTGTCCGTTGCCTGAGGCTGTTTGACGATATCATGGTTACAGTAAACATTCAGATTGATCCACATTTCAAACTAATTCATGAAACACATTTTACTGAGAAACTCACCAACAAACAGAAGAAGGAGGACACAGATCTTCATCATCGTTGTGGAGCGCTGCTTTGCTGTTTTAAAAACATGATTTCATTCTTGTCAGAGTCAGTTTAGAAACAACCTTTGAACATTTATATAAAACGGAAACAAATAATTGTTATGATCTATAAATTTGACTGTAAACAATAAAACTGACTTAATGACATAACGCACTAATGATAATTCAATCATCATCAATATTACACTTTACAGACTCAAAATACTTGAAAAGCAAATTTGCACGATGTACATCTGTTTACATATTTCATTATCATAGACCTGTTCATACTGAAATTCTGTCAATTTATAATTCTACCATACTGCTTTATTTATATTTATATCATACTGCCATACCTATATTTATATCGATAATTCTGCTTTGACGGTTCATACTATTTATATCTCCAGACTTTTCTATTCCCGGATGTTTTTTAGCTTGTATATAGTGTGTGTATATATATATATATATATATATATATATATATATATTATATATATATATATATATATATATTATTTTTTTATACATATTTTTACATCTTCACTTATATTTTGTATTTTATATTTCATGTTTAGTGCCATTTGGACAGAGAGAGAAACGTAATTTCAATTCTCTGTATGTCTTGTGCATATTGACAATAAAGCCGAATTGAACTTGATTATCGTTAGTCACATGAGCACAGAAAGAAACAATAATGAGCAGGTATGTATTATCTAATAGTTGCAGGATAATTAAAGCTGATAAATATTCATCGTTACTCACAGACTCTGAGTGATTCCAGCTGTTCCGCGTCCTCGGCTGTGTCGGTGTCTCCCACTGAGCGGACGGCAGGTTATATATCCTGCAGGGCAGGTGAGATGACATCAAGACGTTAAAATAATATTGATGAGTAATGTTTCTCATTTTTGTGTTGGGTGTGGCCTCTATATTTGTACAATAGCTTATTCGTGCTTCTTTAGTTTGGTTCATCATGTGATGGCGTAGCCGTCCAGTGACATTTCTGCACGTGTGATGCTTTTTATTTTTTACTCCGTGTGGATCAGCTCCTCATGATGCGCTTTCTATATTTACTGATCAGCTTTTTCTCCAAAGCCTGGAGACGTGGACAGTGTCAGTTCCTTTGGTTTGGTCTGTTTCAGCTTTATTATGTTTGCTGATCTGGGTTCAGCTTTTATATCCTGGTTTTGTCCAGACGTCTGTGTGTATTCTGCTCTCATCTCACTGTGTGAGAAATCAATTCTTGCATTAAAACATTCAAACTTTACAATATTGACAGCAATGCATTTCCATCAAAACACGCTCCAGTGTTAAAATAATGATTGAATCAGATGAATAATGACTTTGCTCATAGTTTTTATGTGTCTCTGTTTGTTCTGCTGGTTTCCTGTGTTCAGCTCTTTGGACTTGCTGTTTGAAGAGTGTCGCTGTGTTTGTGTTGCTCTTTGTGCTGAAGCAGGAAGTGTCTGATTTTTCTTGCCTTGCGGGCAGGTATCTTTCACCTGTGTCACTCAGTCTTTGCTGGTCTTTAGAGTTTGCACTCTGTCATGGAGATGGATCTGTAGATTTCTGAGCTCAGCAGACTTGTCGGATCATCCATGATGAGCTTTAAGTGGATGAAGTGAAGCGTCTCGTTATTGAACTTTCTATCGTGCTTCGTCTTCTAATTTTCACTAAATAGAACGCGTGCTTCAGATTTCCACCTCGTCTGACCAAAAGTTTCCACGTTACGTTGATGAACACAAAGAAATTCTTTATCATGTTGTAACAAACATGATGCTGTCAGAGAGACGTCACAGAGCTGAGTCAGACTCACCTGTGCCTCGTCTGAGGAGAGCCACAGGTGAGTCTGACTCAGGTGAGTCTGAAGGTCACACCTGTGCGTTCTCACAGCAGGTCGACTTTTGCTGTTGTTGTCGCTAAGCAACCAGCATCTATTGATGAGCTATCTTTTCTTTTGAGCAGCGTTCGAGTCAACTTTAGATTTAGGTTGAGTTCAGACGTCATAAACGTTGAAACTATTCATGGAACACACCGATCCACCTTAAACACACGCTGACCTTTACAGGTGAACTTTGATTTGACCTTCACTGTTCGACAATGAAAGAAATGATGAAGAAATGACCAATGCATGCTTCTGAATAAATGAATAAATAAATAAATAAATAAATAAATAAATAAATAAATAAATAAATAAATAAATAAATAAATTCATGATATAAAATCAGCAGCGTGAACTTAAAGTCAAACATCCTGAACTTTGTGTTTGTGAGTTTTGGCTGTGAGTGAATGTTTTTTGATGTTTAGTGTTTTTCAGATAAACTGAACAACATTTGACCTGGGTTCTGGTCCAGGTCCTGGTCCAGCCTCTGTCTCAGCTGGATTTAAAGATTCACGGCCGGCTTAGCGTCTTTGCTGTTGATACTTCCTGAACCGTCTTCCTGGCTTCAGTTCTGTGTTTGTATTTGTTAAAATGAGAGTAACTGAATACCTTCCTCCACAGTTTGTTAATAATAATAACTTTATTTTTATAGCACCTTTAAAAAGCAGCAGACTGAACACGTCCACACCTTTCCAGGACGGCCCGCCCTGTGACAATCATCCATCGTCGTGATTTTCTGGTTACGGGATCCTCCCAAACCAGCGGGTGCGTCTGTAACTCCATTGTGTCCATTCAAAAATGAATCCGTCATTCTGCTGCGAGAAAAGATGCATCAAATATTTTTGCTTTTTGAGTTTCAGTGTGGGCTCGGACCTGGGTGTGGATGTTGGACGGGTTCAGTGTGACGAGTTCGAGGTGCAGTGTATTATATTCACATTTAGTCATTTAGCAGACGCTTTCATCACTTTTACAAAGTGTTTCTTAAAGGTACCAGACGTGTGTGTGTGGTGTGTGTGTGTGTGTGTGTGTGTGTGTGTGTGTGTGTGTGTGTGTGTGGTGTGTGTGTGTGTCTGTCTGGGTTAAAATCCATGAAAAAATAGCTTTAGCTCGTTTAAGATGGACCGAGCTTGTTTAAGATGGACCGAGCTCGTTTTAGATGGACCGAGCTCGTTTAAGATGGACCGAGCTCGTTTAAGATGGACCGAGCTTGTTTAAGATGGACTGAGCTCATTTAAGATGGACCGAGCTTGTTTAAGATGGACCGAGCTCGTTTAAGATGGACCGAGCTCGTTTAAGATGGACCGAGCTCGTTTAAGATTTAAGATGGACTGAGCTTGTTTAAGATGGACTGAGCTTGTTTAAGATGGACCGAGCTCGTTTAAGATGGACCGAGTTTATTTAAGATGGACCGAGTTTATTTAAGATGGACCGAGCTTGTTTAAGATGGACTGAGCTTGTTTAAGATGGACTGAGCTTGTTTAAGATGGACTGAGCTTGTTTAAGATGGACTGAGCTCGTTTAAGATGGACCGAGCTCGTTTAAGATGGACCGAGCTCGTTTAAGATTTAAGATGGACTGAGCTTGTTTAAGATGGACCGAGCTTGTTTAAGATGGACCGAGCTCGTTTAAGATGGACCGAGCTCGTTTAAGATGGACCGAGCTCGTTTAAGATTTAAGATGGACTGAGCTTGTTTAAGATGGACTGAGCTTGTTTAAGATGGACCGAGCTCGTTTAAGATGGACCGAGTTTATTTAAGATGGACCGAGTTTATTTAAGATGGACCGAGCTTGTTTAAGATGGACCGAGCTTGTTTAAGATGGACCGAGCTTGTTTAAGATGGACTGAGCTTGTTTAAGATGAACAGAGTTTATTTAAGATGGACCGAGCTTGTTTAAGATTTAAGATGGACCGAGCTCGTTTAAGATGGACCGAGCTCGTTTAAGATGGACCGAGCTCGTTTAAGATGGACTGAAGAGAGTCCACGTTTGGAAGTCATGTTATCTCGGCTTGTTATCAGCGCACAGTTTAAAAGCCGTCATCGGTGATGGCATGAAGCATTGTTTGTATTATTGCTCATGGCATGATGATTTCTATCATCAGATTGTCAGAAATAGAAACATCAGATAAACAAACAGACTGTGGGAGTGTTTCTTTAACATAGCACACACCTAAACACTCCCAGCTCTCAGGACTATCCCTCATGTTTGGACGATGATGGACTCGTCATTCATTACCCTCCATGTGAACACGATGATCATCAAACCAACAACCTCCTGCGTCACTTCTCTGCATGCTCAGGTTATTTTTAACCGACGCAGTCTAAAATGATGCACAAGACAAGCAGAAGATTTGGTGCAAAGGCGACACCATCACATCTGTTTGTGTCGTGGAGCTTTGGATCTGACCCCACAGTCTTTGTCAGCATGTGTGGAGGATCCACTCTTCCTCTGCAGACGTGGACGTAGCAGCGCTCAGTTGTCCAGGTCATTTTTCTTCTGACAGGTTCAGTCAGGCTCAGCTGGATTTGTTGGTTTCCGTGAAGACGCTTCGCCTTCTTCCGTTCTGCATTTAATACATGAATTCATCTCAGTAAATAAACACTGTTCAATAATAATGACGTGTTGAGTGAAATAACATTTATGAAACTTTCTTTTTTTATTCCGACACGTGTTCTTTACCTGCAGACTCACCTGTCTGCAGGTTCAAACGGTGCTTTTAGTGACACCTAGTGGCCGCTGCAGAAAACTACAACATCAGTGAACTCTCTCCTCTTCCTCCTTCAAGAAGCTTCAGCTTGATATACTGCACATGCATGGCCAAAAGTATGCGGACACCTCCATCCACAGAGTGTGGTGGATTTTAAGCGTGGATGTTGTTTCATGAATGTTCACAGTGATCCTGATGATGTTTTGCTCCCAATTGCATTTTTAATACTGTCGCTTCTGAAACAGCCTCAGTGGCTGACACAGGGTCAGATTGGAGTTTGAAACAATAAGTTTGTAGAATCAACACTAAGTCAAAGTTTAAACTCTTTAACGTTTCTTTACATTACATTACATTACACTTAGCTGACGCTCTTATCCAGAGCGACTTACAGAGATTTACAGGGTGTCAGTTACAGTCCCTGGAGCAGTGTGGGGTTAGGGTTAGGCTAGGCCACAGCTGTTTCTGTAGGATGAAACAGAAAAACACGCTGCTCAGCATCAGGATCATCAGAGTGAAACAGAAACTTTCTCCACGCGTGTCTTAAACAGATGATTTTACCTATTTACATAATGATCGTGCACAGAAACAGAGTCAGGACGACCTGATCAGGTTCAAACACTCGTGTTAATGTTGTCATGGTTGAATTAATATATTTATGTTGTCGTACATTTCTGTTTAGTTTTTCTGATATATTGATTTATGCTGTAATCGATCAACCATCTTTATTTTAAAGGTTCTTTAGCATTTGGTGAGATATTTAAATCATTGTTTATTTATTGTTTATTTTCAATTTATGGATCACTTAAAAGTTCAAAGTCAGGATGTGTGTGTTATCTGTGTTGTCTGATTATCTGTGTGTCTGTTTTAACTTGACCTTAAAAAAAAAAACCCCATCAACTTGGGGAACAGGAACAAAACTTAAGACTTCAGTCATCAGGTCACGGTGAACCTTCTTACCTCTCAATGTAAATACCAAATGCATTGCAGTGTCAGGGAGATGCAGATTAGAGGCCTGCGACATGAGCTCTCACCTTCCTGTGTGTTAATAAGTTAACGAGGATGTAATGTTTGTGTTGTATTCACACGTGGTCTGTTGGAAACAATTGTTGTAATAGTGTGGTTAACTGTTGTCAGTTTGTACAACAGTTCTGTTCACATACAGTATACATAACATGTGTTCACAATATGAATTAAATATTTTGTCTAATGTGTGTTTTTTATGATTAATGTGACTTTGCTGCTGAGTTAATAATAATCGATATAATAACGTGATTTACAGTGCTTTGTAGAGGGATACTACTACTCACTGCTTGGTATAAACACTTGATTTTAATAATAACCTGAGTATTTGGAGACACTAACTATCCTGTGATCTGAGGCATCTGCAGGGTTGATAAAAAAGATATGAATATCAGATTTAGAGTTTAATCATATCTATCTATCTATCTATCTATCTATCTATCTATCTATCTATCTATCTATCTATCTATCTATCTATCTATCTATCTATCTATCTATCTATCTATCTATCTATCTATCTATCTATCTATCTATCTATCTATCTATCTATCTATCTATCTGTCTGTCTGTCTGTCTCTGTCGGTCTGCTGTAATACACCAGCTGTCCGCTAGGTGTCCCTGCCGCTGAGCAGGGGGCGCTGATCCAGCCGCAGAGACGCGTCTTGTTCCGGAGAAGAAGAAAGATGGCCGCAGCTAGCGTCGGTTAGCATGTTAGCTCGCGGAGCTGCCCGGTGTGTCGGTGTGTGCGTGTCCGTTAATCCTCCGCGGAGGCTCGGCCGGAGATAGAAACACCGTGAGGGGCAGAGCGACGCCTCAGGCGGGCGGTGACCCGCACACTGCGCTGTTAAAGCGGGTTGTTAAGTAGTTTTCAGCGGCTCCGTGTGAGCGGGGGTCGGGTCGTGTCTCCCCCCGGTGAGGGCAGCTGTCCGTCGGTTACCGTCAGGTGAGTCTCCCGCTGCTTGACCCGCTGAGCTCTGTAAAGTTTAACAAGCTTTTCCTGCGAGTTTCTCCAACTTTAACCGACCAGTTTCCCTGTTTGTGACCGCGGGGACAGTCTGTGTCCGGTCCCGGCAGGAAGTTTGAGCGGGTCATCGTGCTGCTCTGTCCCCGGGAAACAGGCACTTCCCCCCGGCCGCAGAAACACCGACGACCCGCTGATTCATGTCGACACTTTGTTGTTAGTTTTAAAGGTGCAGCGTGTCAGAGATAAAATATAACATTAATAACTGCGACTTCATGTAGGTATACTCACTAAAAAAACTATATATAGTGTGTATATATTATAATATATTATATATATATATATATATATATATATATATATATATATAATTATAATTTCATTTTTGGTTACTTTAAAATGTATTTCTGCAGCGGGTCCTCTTCCATGGAGGCGGCCATGTTGAAACTGTGTTTCTAGGGTAGCCCAGAGCAGACAAACTAAATACTGACTCTAGATTCGGGTGTAGCAGCAACTTCTGTTTTTAAAACTGCTGCAAAGAGTTGTGTGTGTGCCAGTGATGTGCGGGTTGATCCAAATTGAGCGGGAGCCGGTGGTCACGAGTCCCCAAACAATATTTTTAATGATATTCGGGTCACGGTTGGTCGGGTCGTTTTAAATAAAGATGCAGAGTAAAGTTTTGTAATTTATGTAGTAGACAAAATAGTCTGTGAAATACGCAGACTTTATTGGCTGAATAACTGGCTCGAAGATGCCATGAGCTCTACAGGAGGTGGAGAAAGTATAGACTACTTTTTAAAATGCGGGTCAGGAAGCGGGTTGGGTACAATATTTCACAATTATTTGCTGCGGTCCCAGTTCTCGCGGGTTAGTTTAATACGTCGGTGTGCGCGGTCGTCCTAGTCAATGTTTCGAACCCCACCGGCTCCGCCACGGTCCGGTTCAGAAGTGTCCCAGAAGCCTCCGCTCGGATGTTCAGGAAGCCAGACACAGAAACAGCACAGAGAATCCAGTGGATTTTCAAAATAAAACGCCCTGTGCAAACTGCCGGTCATGAAAACAGACAGTGGGGAAACGAATAAACTATGCAGCATGTTTAGCATAAACACTTGTCACAGTAGCTCATATACAGGTTAATAACAAATTATTTAAAGTAGGGCTGCCACGATTAGTCATGATTATGTTGACGAACAAAATCGTCGACAGCTAATTTAGTATTCAACGCATCGTTTTGTTTTTTTTTTTTACTTTGCTTTTCTCTCAAAACTGCAGCTTCCACTGCCGCGTCTGCCTTTCTGTCACACACACACACACACACAGCCCTACACACACACACACACACACACACACACACACACACACACACAGCCCTACACACACACACGCAGTAGTGGTAATCGGCGTCAGGCCTGACTGTACCGTAAATAATACCATAACACAGACCCTCCAGGAATTCACGATGTTGCGATTTGCAACTTCAACTCAACTTCAGTCCACAGCGGCTCTGTGTCGGCATGGAAAGACTCGGGGGCAAAAGTGGCTCACGGCTCCGTCCGTGAGCTTTACAGCGCCCGCCCACCTGCGCCTCTCCGGGACAGTCAATTTATGTATGATCCGATTAGTCGACTAATCGAAAAAAAATAATAATCGGTGATTAGTCGACTATCAAAGTAATCGTTTGTGGCAGCCCTGCTTCAGAGTAAGAAATGTATAGAAAAAGTCAGAAGAGTCGGGCAGAGGACATCTCCTTCTTACATGGTGGGTGTAGCAGTCTTTGTTGCTGAAGGACTCTGTGGAGTCTAGAGGACAGCTGGACCTCTTGACCAGTTTGTCTTTTCTTGTCTCTCTGAAGCAGACAGCAGTATAGAGTAATGTGTAAGAGTCCTGCACACACTGAAGGAGCTCAGACGACTTTAACCTCCGTGATGTCACACCGGTCCTGTAGATGTTCACCGGTCTGAAGAACAAAAGTTGTAGATTAGAAATGGAGGAGAAGTTATTTATTTAGATTTGAAGACTGAAAACCAAATGATCCCGAGTAAACTGTCTGTTTCATCAAGCTCCCGGAAGAAACTTTGATTTTTGACTTTAGATGATCAGCAGCTCTGCAGACGGCCGCGTGTTTCTTTGAGCTTTGTTATGACACATCAGCTGCTGTGTAACCTCCCGTGTTTTCTCTGTGTCCAGTGACGATTTGAAGGTCAAGTCATGGCGGCTCCAGTAAACATCCAGACTCCCAGTAAGACCTGGGAGCTGAGTCTGTACGAGCTTCACAGGAGTCCTCAGGTAAACACCGATCAATGCACAACCAGCAACCAAACCAATAAGTAACATTCAGACAACCTTATCATCGTCGTGTTACTGTAGCATTGACAGAACGTTCCCAAACAGTTTGAAGTAAACCCTTTAAGAAATAGGACACTCGAACAGTTTGTTACGTGTCCGTAAAAACACATCACACTCAAGGGAGTGCTGTTATACCGAATATCAGCACGCATGTGCTGATATTCGGTATAACAGCACTGCCTCGAGTGTGTTATTGTTTAAAATATTAGACAGAGATAAAAACATGATGTTAAAGTGTGTGTGTGTGTGTGTGTGTGTGTGTGTGTGTGTGTGTGTGTGTGTGTGTGTGTGTGTGTGTTGTGGGTGTGTGTGTGTGTGTGTGTGTGTGTGTGTGTGTGTGTGTGTGTGTGAGCGCGCGCGCGTGCGCAGGAGGCGATCATGGATGGGACGGAGGTGGCGGTGTCTCCTCGCTCTCTGCACAGCGAGCTCATGTGTCCCATCTGTCTGGACATGCTGAAGAACACCATGACGACCAAAGAGTGTCTGCACCGCTTCTGCTCCGACTGCATCGTCACGGCGCTGCGATCGGGGTGAGCATGACGCGGCAGAGCGACGGTCATCGCTCGGCAAAATGTTTAAATGTCTTCACGTCACGTCTCTCTCGTCCTTCCTTCCTTCAGGAACAAAGAGTGTCCGACCTGCAGGAAGAAGCTCGTCTCCCGGCGTTCGCTGCGCAGAGACTCGAACTTCGACGCGCTGATTTCGAAGATCTACCCGAGCCGGGACGAGTACGAGGCCCACCAGCGCCGCGTCCTGGAGCGACTCAACAGGCTGCACAACAAGGAGGCGCTGAGCTCGAGCATCGAGGAGGGGCTCCGACAGCAAGCCCGCTACAGGTCCGAGAGGTGGGGGAGGAGGGGGGGGGGGGGGGCGCTACAGCTTAATGTCACCGCCGGACGGTTGGATGGCGACTAATCGATTAGTCGGCTAATCGATGCTGCTTAGTCGTCTTAGTCCTGTCAGGTCCTGTTTCCGTGGTTTACTTCGACATATATTTATAGTTTTATTCGTTATATCGTTCGATGTGTTCACATGCGTTCTGCTGCTCACGTGTCACCTCCGCCCTGCAGGAACCACCGGGCGAAAAAGCCGACGCAGGAGAGCGACAACACCACCTTCAGCGGCGGGGAAGACAATGGCGACACTCGCTCGCACCTGTCACATGACTCCGCCCCCTCACACGCCCCTCACCCATCTGGTCAGACCCCCTCGGAGGCCGGGCCGAGCCGCAAGCGTCCGCGGGCGTCGGACGACGGCTCGGGGGGCGAGGCGGACAGCGGCAGCCCCACCCCTCCGCTGAGACGCCACAAAGAGGGGCCGGGCTCCGAGATCGAGCTGGTGTTCAGACCACACCCACAGCTGGTCCACGCCCAGGACTACAACCAGACCAGGTGAGACACCCGAAGCCGTAAAAACTGAATCAGTCAGATTTCTTTCAAACCTGCAGACTGACGAGATCTTTGTGTTCCCTCCAGATACGTGAAGACAACGGCCAACGCCACAGTGGACCACCTGTCCAAATACCTGGCCCTGCGCATCGCGCTGGAGGACGGACAGACTAACGGAGAGACGGAGGAAGGAGGAGGAGGAGAAAGAGGAGCAGCAGCAGGTGGAGGAGGAGGGAGCGAAGAAACGGCAGCAAACGGAGAAGGATCGAGTCTGACCAACATCAGCGAGAAACAGTACACCATCTACATCATGACGAGAGGAGGACA
>CM014097.1:30396498-30471939 GCA_004119915.2 Collichthys lucidus
GTGATCACAACAACAGAAGCATTTTTCTTAATATACAAATATTTCATAAAAACTGAGGTAAAGTCAGAAAACATAAAGTGCATAAAGACAGAAGTGAGCCTGACGGAGGTTTGACAGGTGGAGGCTACATCTGAAGTATGAAGTGTGTGAGCTGACTGTAGCTCATGTGAGAAGGATCTCGTTAACCTAAAACTGAACGAGCAGAAGATGATGCAGTTCTTTTAAACAGCTTCACTCAAGTTCTAAATTATACAAAGATTTCATAAATATTTTAAATTCAAACTTAAGTTTTTAATGAACTAAGATGGACAAACGGATTACTTTTGTCCACAGAAGCTCGAGCAGGTCGGTCGTCTAAAGATCAGTGTGAAGGCTCGATGTGATTGGTCGGTTTGAGCAGGTGACACTTTAAGAAAAACCCCAAACTGAATCTGATTTGATTTCAGAGAAGAATCAAACATCTGGCTTTCCGCCTCATTTTGACTTATAAAAAATTCTTCTGCACAAAATGTGAAAATTCAAACTTTAATGTCCTGAAACAAACGGACGATTAAAATCCAAAATCTTCCGTCTGCGTTTTTGTTCTCGTGTCTCGGCCGCACAGCAGAAACTGATGAAGATGACTTATTAAGTTTAACAGGTTTGTGAGTTTCAGCTGCTGTGATGGAGGAATAAATAAAACTTAAGGTGGTTGCCGCAGTAACAGGAGCCTTTGCGCAGCTTCGTGTTCGTTAATTATTAAGAGAATTAAAGTGATGGCAGACAAGCTAACGAGCTGCAGACGCTTCACGTCAGGAGGAAACTGAAGGAAAAACAAGCGATCCACTTTGGTCCATCGCTCAGGGAGTCCGTCTGCAGGCGGATCAGCTGAAACCAAGCGAGACGTCTTAATGCCAGAACACCTTAAAATGAAGATACATGAAATAATAATGTGTGAAACCGTGGAGACCAAACCTCCACCTTCTCTCCGAGGATGCTCCGCCTCATGCCTCCCTCTGTGGAGCAGGAGGAGGTGGTGGTGGAGGAGGAGGTGGAGGAGACTTCTGCTGTGGTGGCGGTTGTTGTTGTTGGTCCTTGGTGGGGGCGTAGTAAAGCTCCAGAGGCTTCCGGACCTTCCAGTACTTCTCGTTGACGAGCTCCAGAGTCAGAGATCCGTTCAGCGTCTGAGAGGAGGAAGAGAGGCGGGAGGATGAACAGCTGATGGAACAGCCACACAGATCAACCAATCACTGATCACATGACACAGCAGAGTCCTGAAGCTAAGCTAACAAACAGCTTCATCCATCTGTAATGTGTCGAACTCATCAGGTATGAAATTAATCTGCAGACGCTCCGGGTCAGCGCCAGGTAAGACCACCTGCAGCTCAGTTAGGAGGAGCGAGGAGTCTTCAGTCGGTGTAAAACAGAGCAGTCAATAGATCGATATGAAGATTAGACTCACACTTAAATATTTAAGTTTGCAGAAACGAGCTCGTCAAGGTGACGAAATTATTTCAAGTTTAAATTCTGTGATACGAGCCGCTGACAGAACTCAGACGATTGGTAATTAAATCTGCAGCAGATCGTCTGATTGGTGGAACGAGCTGCGGCGTTCGTTAAAGTTCAGAGCCGGCTTCTGATTGGCTGACAGTTTGTAAACACTCACAGAGAACTGTCCTCCTCTCGTCATGATGTAGATGGTGTACTGTTTCTCGCTGATGTTGGTCAGACTCGATCCTTCTCCGTTTGCTGCCTGTTCTTCGCTCCCTCCTCCTCCACCTGCTGCTGCTCCTCTTTCTCCTCCTCCCTCCTCCGTCTCTCCGTTAGTCTGTCCGTCCTCCAGCGCGATGCGCAGGGCCAGGTATTTGGACAGGTGGTCCACTGTGGCGTTGGCCGTTGTCTTCACGTATCTGGAGGGAACACAAAGATCTCGTCAGTCTGCAGGTTTGAAAGAAATCTGACTGATTCAGTTTTTACGGCTTCAGGTGTCTCACCTGGTCTGGTTGTAGTCCTGGGCGTGGACCAGCTGTGGGTGTGGTCTGAACACCAGCTCGATCTCGGAGCCCGGCCCCTCTTTGTGGCGTCTCAGCGGAGGGGTGGGGCTGCCGCTGTCCGCCTCGCCCCCCGAGCCGTCGTCCGACGCCCGCGGACGCTTGCGGCTCGGCCCGGCCTCCGAGGGGGTCTGACCAGATGGGTGAGGGGCGTGTGAGGGGGCGGAGTCATGTGACAGGTGCGAGCGGGTGTCGCCATTGTCTTCCCCGCCGCTGAAGGTGGTGTTGTCGCTCTCCTGCGTCGGCTTTTTCGCCCGGTGGTTCCTGCAGGGCGGAGGTGACACGTGAGCAGCAGAACGCATGTGAACACATCGAACGATATAACGATAAAACTATAAATATATGTCGAAGTAAACCACGGAAACAGGATCTGACAGGACTAAGACGACTAAGCAGCATCGATTAGCCGACTAATCGATTAGGCGACTAATCGAGTAGTCGACTAATCGATTAGTCGGCTGCCATCCAACCGTCCGGCGGTGACATTAAGCTGTAGCGCCCCCCCCTCCTCCCCCACCTCTCGGACCTGTAGCGGGCTTGCTGTCGGAGCCCCTCCTCGATGCTCGAGCTCAGCGCCTCCTTGTTGTGCAGCCTGTTGAGTCGCTCCAGGACGCGGCGCTGGTGGGCCTCGTACTCGTCCCGGCTCGGGTAGATCTTCGAAATCAGCGCGTCGAAGTTCGAGTCTCTGCGCAGCGAACGCCGGGAGACGAGCTTCTTCCTGCAGGTCGGACACTCTTTGTTCCTGAAGGAGGGAAGGACGAGAGAGATGTGACGTGAAGACATTTAAACATTTTGCCGAGCGATGACCGTCGCTCTGCCGCGTCATGCTCACCCCGATCGCAGCGCCGTGACGATGCAGTCGGAGCAGAAGCGGTGCAGACACTCTTTGGTCGTCATGGTGTTCTTCAGCATGTCCAGACAGATGGGACACATGAGCTCGCTGTGCAGAGAGCGAGGAGACACCGCCACCTCCGTCCCATCCATGATCGCCTCCTGAACACACACACACACACACACACACACACCACACACACACACACACACACACACACACACACACACACACACACACACACACACACACACACACACACACACACACACACACCACACACACACACACACTTTAACATCATGTTTTTATCTCTGTCTAATATTTTAAACAATAACACACTCGAGGCAGTGCTGTTATACCGAATATCAGCACATGCGTGCTGATATTCGGTATAACAGCACTCCCTTGAGTGTGTTGTGTTTTTATGGACACGTAACAAACTGTTCGAGTGTCCTATTTCTTAAAGGGTTTACTTCAAACTGTTTGGGAACGTTCTGTCAATGCTACAGTAACACGACGATGATAATGTTGTCTGAATGTTACTTATTGGTTTGGTTGCTGGTTGTGCATTGATCGGGTTTTACCTGAGGACTCCTGTGAAGCTCGTACAGACTCAGCTCCCAGGTCTTACTGGGAGTCTGGATGTTTACTGGAGCCGCCATGACTTGACCTTCAAATCGTCACTGGACACAGAGAAAACACGAGAGGTTACACAGCAGCTGATGTGTCATAACAAAGCTCAAAGAAACACGCGGCCGTCCGCAGAGCTGCTGATCATCTAAAGTCAAAAATCAAAGTTTCTTCCGGGAGCTTGATGAAACAGACAGTTTACTCGGGATTATTTGGTTTTCAGTCTTCAAATCTAAATAAATAACTCCTCCTCCATTTCTAATCTACAACTTTTGTTCTTCAGACCAGTGAACATCCACAGGACCGGTGTGACAACACGGAGGTCAAAGTCGTCTGAGCTCCTTCAGTGTGTGCAGGACTCTTACACATTACTCTATACAGCTGTCTGCTTCAGAGAGACAAGAAAAGACAAACTGGTCAAGAGGTCCAGCTGTCCTCTAGACTCCACAGAGTCCTTCAGCAACAAAGACTGCTACACCCACCATGTAAGAAGGAGATGTCCTCTGCCCGACTCTTCTGACTTTTTCTATACATTTCTTACTTTGAAGTAAGGCTGCCACAAACGATTACTTTGATAGTCGACTAATCACCGATTATTATTTTTTTCGATTAGTCGACTAATCGGATCATACGTAAATTGACTGTCCCGGAGAGGGGCAGGTGGGCGGGCGCTGTAAAGCTCACGGACGGAGCCGTGAGCCACTTTCGCCCCCGAGTCTTTCCATGTCGACACAGAGCCGCCGTGGAGGAAATGCACCCGTGCGGCCGTCCCTGACCCGCCGAGTTGAAAACCCCTGTGAAGACTGCGCGGAAGTTTCGGAAAAAACGCAGTGATTGGTTAAAATTGCAACACCGCCCTGAGTTCACGGGGATTGACTGAAGTTGAGTTAAAGTTGCAAATCGCAACATCGTGAATTCCTGGAGGGTCTGTGTTATGGTATCATTTACGGTACAGTCAGGCCTGACGCCGATTACCACTACTGCGTGTGTGTGTGTAGGGCTGTGTGTGTGTGTGTGTGTGTGTGTGTGTGTGTGTGTAGGGCTGTGTGTGTGTGTGTGTGTGTGGTGTGTGTTGTTGTGTTGTGTGTGTGTGTGTAGGGCTGTGTGTGTGTGTGTGTGTTTGTGTGTAGGGCTGTGTGTGTGTGTGTGTGTGTGTGTGTAGGGGTGTGTGTGTGTGTGACAGAAAGGCAGACGCGGCAGTGGAAGCTGCAGTTTTGAGAGAAAAGCAAAGTAAAAAAAAACAAAAACGATGCGTTGAATACTAAATTAGCTGTCGACGATTTTGTTCGTCAACATAATCATGACTAATCGTGGCAGCCCTACTTTAAATAATTTGTTATTAACCTGTATATGAGCTACTGTGACAAGTGTTTATGCTAAACATGCTGCGTAGTTTATTCGTTTCCCCACTGTCTGTTTTCATGACCGGCAGTTTGCACGGGGCGTTTTATTTTGAAAACCCACTGGATTCTCTGTGCTGTTTCTGTGTCTGGCTTCCTGAACATCCGAGCGGAAGCTTCTGGGACACTTCTGAACCGGACCGTGGCGGAGCCGGTGGGGTTCGAAACATTGACTAGAACGACTGCGCACACCGACGTATTAAACTAACCCGCCCGAACTGGGACTGCAGCAAATAATTGTGAAATATTGTACCCAACCCGCTTCCTGACCCGCATTTTAAAAAGTAGTCTATACTTTCTCCACCTCCTGTAGAGCTCGTGGCATATTCGAGCCAATATTCAGCCAATATAGTCTGCGTATTTCACAGACTATTTTGTCTACTACATAAATTACAAAACTTTACTCTGCATCTTTATTTAAAACGACCCGACCAACCGCGACCCGAATATCATTAAAAATATTGTTTGGGGACTCGTGACCGCGGGCACCCGCTCAATCAACCCGCACATGACTGGCACACACACAACTCTTTGCAGCAGTTTTAAAAACAGAAGTTGCTGCTACACCCGAATCTAGAGTCAGTATTTAGTTTGTCTGCTCTGGGCTACCCTAGAAACACAGTTTCAACATGGCCGCCTCCATAGAAGAGGACCCGCTGCAGAAATACATTTTAAAGTAACCAAAAATGAAATTATATATAATATATATATATATATATATATATATATATATATATACATACACACACACACACACACATGTGTACCTGCATGAAGTCGCAGTTATTAATGTTATATTTTATCTCTGACACGCTGCACTAAAACTAACAACAAAGTACCCACATGAATCAGCGGGTCGTCGGTGTTTCTGCGGCCGGGGGGAAGTGCCTGTTTCCCGGGGACAGAGCAGCACGATGACCCGCTCAAACTTCCTGCCGGGACCGGACACAGACTGTCCCCGCGGTCACAAACAGGGAAACTGGTCGGTTAAAGTTGGAGAAACTCGCAGGAGAAGCTTGTTAAACTTTACAGAGCTCAGCGGGTAAAGCAGCGGGAGACTCACCTGACGGTAACCGACGGACAGCTGCCCTCACCGGGGGGAGACACGACCCGACCCCCGCTCACACGGAGCCGCTGAAAACTACTTAACAACCCGCTTTAACAGCGCAGTGTGCGGGTCACCGCCCGCCTGAGGCGTCGCTCTGCCCCTCACGGTGTTTCTATCTCCGGCCGAGCCTCCGCGGAGGATTAACGGACACGCACACACCGACACACCGGGCAGCTCCGCGAGCTAACATGCTAACCGACGCTAGCTGCGGCCATCTTTCTTCTTCTCCGGAACAAGACGCGTCTCTGCGGCTGGATCAGCGCCCCCTGCTCAGCGGCAGGGACACCTAGCGGACAGCTGGTGTATTACAGCAGACAGACAGACAGACAGACAGACAGACAGACAGACAGACAGACAGACAGACAGACAGACAGACAGATATGATTAAACTCTAAATCTGATATTCATATCTTTTTTATCAACCCTGCAGATGCCTTTAGATCACAGGATAGTTAGTGTCTCCAAATACTCAGGTTTTAATCAAAATCAAGTGTTTATACCAAGCAGTGAGACTAAGTAGTAAGTAGTAGTATCCCTCTACAAAGCACTGTAAATCACGTTATTATATCGATTATTATTAACTCAGCAGCAAAGTCACATAAATCATAAAAAACACACATTAGACAAAATATTTAATTCATATTGTGAACACATGTTACGTATACTGTATGTGAACAGAACTGACAACAGTTAACCACACTATTACAACAATTGTTTCCAACAGACCACGTGTGAATACAACACAAACATTACATCCTCGTTAACTTATTAACACACAGGAAGGTGAGAGCTCATGTCGCAGGCCTCTAATCTGCATCTCCCTGACACTGCAATGCATTTGGTATTTACATTGAGAGGTAAGAAGGTTCACCGTGACCTGATGACTGAAGTCTTAAGTTTTGTTCCTGTTCCCCAAGTTGATGGGTTTTTTTTTTTAAGGTCAAGTTAAAACAGACACACAGATAATAATAATAATAATAATAATAATAATAATAATAATAATAATAATAATAATAATGTGTGTGTGTGTGTGTGTTTAGTCTGCAGCGCCACCTGGTGACCACATGAGTCCAGATGTTCCAGATGTTTTCATTCATTCATCGTCACATCCTGACTTTGAACTTTTAAGTGATCCATAAATTGAAAAAAAACAATAAATAAACAAAGATTTAAATATCTCACCAAATGCTAAAGAACCCTTTAAAATAAAGATGGTTGATCGATTACAGCATAAATCAATAGATCAGAAAAACTAAACAGAAATGTACGACAACATAAATATATTAATTCAACCATGACAACATTAACACGAGTGTTTGAACCTGATCAGGTCGTCCTGATTCTGTTTCTGTGCACGATCATTATGTAATAGGTAAAATCATCTGTTTAAGACACGCGTGGAGAAAGTTTCTGTTTCACTCTGATGATCCTGATGCTGAGCAGCGTGTTTTTCTGTTTCATCCTACAGAAACGTTAAAGAGTTTAAACTTTGACTTAGTGTTGATTCTACAAACTTATTGTTTCAAACTCCAATCTGACCCTGTGTCAGCCACTGAGGCTGTTTCAGAAGCGACAGCATTAAAAATGCAAATGGGAGCAAAACATCATCAGGATCACTGTGAACATTCATGAAACAACATCCACGTTTTAAAACTTACCACACTCTGTGGATGGAGGTGTCCGCATACTTTTGGCCATGCATGTGCAGTATATCAAGCTGAAGCTTCTTGAAGGAGGAAGAGGAGAGAGTTCACTGATGTTGTAGTTTTCTGCAGCGGCCACTAGGTGTCACTAAAAGCACCGTTTGAACCTGCAGACAGGTGAGTCTGCAGGTAAAGAACACGTGTCGGAATAAAGACCGAAAGTTTCATAAATGTTATTTCACTCAACACGTCATTATTATCGAACAGTGTTTATTTACTGAGATGCAGAACTGAAGAAGGCAAAGCGTCTTCACGGAAACCAACAAATCCAGCTGAGCCTGACTGAACCTGTCAGAAGAAAAATGACCTGGACGACTGAGCGCTGCTACGTCCACGTCTGCAGAGGAAGAGTGGAACCTCCACACATGCTGACAAAGACTGTGGGGTCAGATCCAAAGCTCCACGACACAAACAGATGTGATGGTGTCGCCTTTGCACCAAATCTTCTGCTTGTCTTGTGCATCATTTTAGACTGCGTCGGTTAAAAATAACCTGAGCATGTAGAGAAGTGACGCAGGAGGTTGTTGGTTTGATGATCATCGTGTTCACATGGAGGGTAATGAATGACGAGTCCATCATCGTCCAAACATGAGGGATAGTCCTGAGAGCTGGGAGTGTTTAGGTGTGTGCTATGTTAAAGAAACACTCCCACAGTCTGTTTGTTTATCTGATGTTTCTATTTCTGACAATCTGATGATAGAAATCATCATGCCATGAGCAATAATACAAACAATGCTTCATGCCATCACCGATGACGGCTTTTAAACTGTGCGCTGATAACAAGCCGAGATAACATGACTTCCAAACGTGGACTCTCTTCAGTCCATCTTAAACAAGCTCAGTCCATCTTAAACAAGCTCAGTCCATCTTAAACGAGCTCAGTCTATCTTAAACGAGCTCGGTCCATCTTAAACAAGCTCAGTCCATCTTAAACGAGCTCAGTCCATCTTAAACGAGCTCGGTTCATCTTAAACGAGCTCGGTCCATCTTAAACGAGCTCAGTCCATCTTAAACAAGCTCGGTCCATCTTAAACAAGCTCAGTCCATCTTAAACAAGCTCGGTCCATCTTAAACAAGCTCAGTCCATCTTAAATGAGCTCGGTCCATCTTAAACGAGCTCGGTCCATCTTAAACGAGCTCGGTTCATCTTAAACAAGCTCGGTCCATCTTAAACAAGCTCGGCCCATCTTAAACAAGCTCGGTCCATCTTAAACAAGCTCAGTCCATCTTAAATGAGCTCGGTCCATCTTAAACAAGCTCGGTCCATCTTAAACGAGCTCGGTTCTTAAACGAGCTCGGTCCATCTTAAACGAGCTCGGTTCATCTTAAACGAGCTCGGTTCATCTTAAACGAGCTCGGCCCATCTTAAACGAGCTCGGTTCATCTTAAACGAGCTCGGTTCATCTTAAACGAGCTCGGTTCATCTTAAACGAGCTCGGTTCATCTTAAACGAGCTCGGTCCATCTTAAACGAGCTCGGTCCCTCTTAAACGAGCTCGGTTCATCTTAAACGAGCTCGGTCCATCTTAAACGAGCTCGGTCCATCTTAAACGAGCTCGGTCCATCTTAAACGAGCTCGGTCCATCTTAAACGAGCTCGGCCCATCTTAAACGAGCTCGGTCCATCTTAAACGAGCTCGGTTCTTAAACGAGCTCGGTCCATCTTAAACGAGCTCGGTCCATCTTAAACGAGCTCGGTTCATCTTAAACGAGCTCTGTCCATCTTAAACGAGCTCTGTCCATCTTAAACAAGCTCAGTCCATCTTAAATGAGCTCGGTCCATCTTAAACGAGCTCAGTCCATCTTAAATGAGCTCGGTCCATCTTAAACGAGCTCGGTCCATCTTAAACGAGCTCAGTCCATCTTAAACGAGCTCGGTCCATCTTAAACAAGCTCGGTCCATCTTAAACGAGCTCGGTTCTTAAACGAGCTCGGTTCATCTTAAACGAGCTCGGTCCATCTTAAACGAGCTCGGTCCATCTTAAACGAGCTCGGTTCATCTTAAACGAGCTCTGTCCATCTTAAACGAGCTCGGTTCATCTTAAACGAGCTCGGTCCATCTTAAACGAGCTCGGTCCATCTTAAACGAGCTCGGTTCATCTTAAACGAGCTCTGTCCATCTTAAACGAGCTCTGTCCATCTTAAACGAGCTCTGTCCATCTTAAACGAGCTCGGTCCATCTTAAATAAACATGGTTCATCTTAAACAAGCTCGGTCCATCTTAAACGAGCTTGGCTCATCTTAAACGAGCTCGGTCCATCTTAAACGAGCTCTGTCCATCTTAAACGAGCTCGGTTCATCTTAAACGAGCTCGGTCCATCTTAAACGAGCTCGGTCCATCTTAAACGAGCTCTGTCCATCTTAAACGAGCTCTGTCCATCTTAAACGAGCTCGGTCCATCTTAAACGAGCTCGGCCCATCTTAAACGAGCTCGGTCCATCTTAAACGAGCTCGGTCCATCTTAAACGAGCTCGGTCCATCTTAAACGAGCTCGGTCCATCTTAAACGAGCTCGGTCCATCTTAAACGAGCTTCTGGATGGCTCCTCATGCAGTCATGTGTTTGATGCTCTGCTGTCTGCAGGCCTGAACATCTCCACCATCCATGACTGGCCTCGTCCCCGTGTGCAGAGATTTCCCAGGTTCAACATTTGATCAGTTTTCTTTGTGCTATTTTCAATTAAATACGAGTTTTTAAATACTAATAAGATACATTTTAGACTTTCACTCAAAGATTAAGTATTGAGTATTTTAGTTCACACAAATAATAATCAGAGACGTGCTTATAAAAATATATATATATAATTCATTGATAAAGTTCAAAACAAGCAAGTGAGTCTAAAAACAACCATTCATAACACAATGACATTAAAATAATGAAAATAATTGTAAATAAAGAAGAAAGAGATATACTTTATTAATCCCTCAATGGGGAAATTATTTTTTCACTCTACTTTATTCACATGCATTTTAACCCAGACACACACACACACACACACACACACACACACACACACACACACACACACACACACACACCTGGTACCTTTAAGAAACACTTTGTAAAAGTGATGACAGCGTCTGCTAAATGACTAAATGTGAATATAATACACTGCACCTCGAACTCGTCACACTGAACCCGTCCAACATCCACACCCAGGTCCGAGCCCACACTGAAACTCAAAAAGCAAAAATATTCGATGCATCTTTTCTCGCAGCAGAATGACGGATTCATTTTTGAATGGACACAATGGAGTTACAGACGCACCCGCTGGTTTGGGAGGATCCCAACCAGAAAATCACGACGATGGATGATTGTCACAGGGCGGGCCGTCCTGGAAAGGTGTGGACGTGTTCAGTCTGCTGCTTTTTAAAGGTGCTATAAAAATAAAGTTATTATTATTAACAAACTGTGGAGGAAGGTATTCAGTTACTCTCATTTTAACAAATACAAACACAGAACTGAAGCCAGGAACAGCAAAGACGCTAAGCCGGCCGTGAATCTTTAAATCCAGCTGAGACAGAGGCTGGACCAGGACCTGGACCTGGACCAGGACCAGAACCCAGGTCAAGTGTTGTTCAGTTTATCTGAAAAACACTAAACATCAAAAAACATTCACTCACAGCCAAACCTCACAAACACAAAGTTCAGGATGTTTGACTTTAAGTTCACGCTGCTGATTTTATATCATGAATTTATTTATTTATTTATTTATTTATTTATTTATTTATTTATTTATTCAGAAGCATGCATTGGTCATTTCTTCATCATTTCTTTCATTGTCAGTGAAGGTCAAATCAAAGCTCACCTGTAAAGGTCAGCGTGTGTTCAAGGTGGATCGGTGTTCCATGAATAGTTTCAACGTTTATGACGTCTGAACTCAACCTAAATCTAAAGTTGACTCGAACGCTGTTTAAAAGAAAAGGTAGCTGATCAATAGATGCTGGTTGCTTAGCGACAACAACAGCAAAAGTCGACCTGCTGTGAGAACGCACAGGTGTGACCTTCAGACTCACCTGAGTCAGACTCACCTGTGGCTCTCCTCAGACGAGGCACAGGTGAGTCTGACTCAGCTCTGTGACGTCTCTCTGACAGCATCATGTTTGTTACAACATGATGAAGAATTTCTTTGTGTTCATCAACGTAACGTGGAAACTTTTGGTCAGACGAGGTGGAAATCTGAAGCACGCGTTCTATTTAGTGAAAATTAGAAGACGAAGCACGATAGAAAGTTCAATAACGAGACGCTTCACTTCATCCACTTAAAGCTCATCATGGACGATCTGACAAGTCTGCTGAGCTCAGAAATCTACAGATCCATCTCCATGACAGAGTGCAAACTCTAAAGACCAGCAAAGACTGAGTGACACAGGTGAAAGATACCTGCCCGCAAGGCAAGAAAAATCAGACACTTCCTGCTTCAGCGCAAAGAGCAACACAAACACAGCGACACTCTTCAAACAGCAAGTCCAAAGAGCTGAACACAGGAAACCAGCAGAACAAACAGAGACACATAAAAACTATGAGCAAAGTCATTATTCATCTGATTTCATCATTATTTTAACACTGGAGCGTGTTTTGATGGAAATGCATTGCTGTCAATATTGTAAAGTTTTAATGTTTTAATGCAAGAATTGATTTCTCACACAGTGAGATGAGAGCAGAATACACACAGACGTCTGGACAAAACCAGGATATAAAAGCTGAACCCGGATCAGCAAACATAATAAACCTGAAACAGACCAAACCAAAGGAACTGACACTGTCCACGTCTGCAGGCTTTGGAGAAAAAGCTGATCAGTAAATATAGAAAGCGCATCATGAGGAGCTGATCCACACGGAGTAAAAAATAAAAAGCATCACACGTGCAGAAATGTGACTGGACCCGTCTGCTACGCCATCACATGATGAACCAAACTAAAGAAGCACGAATAAGCTATTGTACAAATATAGAGGCCACACCTAACACAAAAAAAAGAAACATTACTCATCAATATTATTTTAACGTCTTGATGTCATCTCACCTGCCCTGCAGGATATATAACCTGCTGTCCGCTCAGTGGGAGACACTGACACAGCCGAGGACGCAGAACAGCTGGAATCACTCAGAGTCTGTGAGTAACGATGAATATTTATCAGCTTTAATTATCCTGCAACTATTAGATAATACATAACTGCTCATTATTGTTTCTTTCTGTGCTCATGTGACTAACGATAATCAAGTTCAATTCGGCTTTATTGTCAATATGTACAAGACATACAGAGAATTGAAATTACGTTTCTCTCTGTCCAAATGGCACTAAACATGAAATATAAAATACAAAATATAAGTGAAGATGTAAAAATATGTATAAAATAAAAAATAAAATAAAAATATAAAAATATATATATATATACAAGCTAAAAAACATCCGGGAATAGAAAAGTCTGGAGATATAAATAGTATGAACCGTCAAAGCAGAATTATCGATATAAATATAGGTATGGCAGGATGATATAAATATAAATAAAGCAGTATGGTAGAATTATAAATTGACAGAATTTCAGTATGAACAGGTCTATAATAATGAAATATGTAATCAGATGTACATAGTGCAAATTTGCTTTTCAAGTGTTTTGAGTCTGTAAAGTGTAATATTGATGATGATTGAATTATCATTAGTGCGTTATGTCATTAAGTCAGTTTTATTGTTTACAGTCAAATTTATAGATCATAACAATTATTTGTTTCCGTTTTATATAAATGTTCAAAGGTTGTTTCTAAACTGACTCTGACAAGAATGAAATCATGTTTTTAAAACAGCAAAGCAGCGCTCCACAACGATGATGAAGATCTGTGTCCTCCTTCTTCTGTTTGTTGGTGAGTTTCTCAGTAAAATGTGTTTCATGAATTAGTTTGAAATGTGGATCAATCTGAATGTTTACTGTAACCATGATATCGTCAAACAGCCTCAGGCAACGGACAGGAAACAACCACAGCTGCAGCAGCAACCACAGCTGAAGCAGCAACCACACCCGAAGCAGCAACCACAGCTGAAGCAGCAACCACAGCTGAAGCAGCAACCACAGCTGAAGCAGCAACCACAGCTGCAGCAGCAACCACAGCCGCAGCAGCAACCACACCCGAAGCAGCAACCACAGCCGAAGCAGCAACCACAGCTGAAGCAGCAACCACAGCTGCAGCAACCACAGCCGCAGCAGCAACCACAGCTGAAGCAGCAACCACAGCTGCAGCAACCACAGCCGCAGCAGCAACCACAGCTGCAGCAGCAACCACAGCTGCAGCAACCACAGCCGCAGCAGCAACCACAGCTGAAGCAGCAACCACAGCCGAAGCAGCAACCACAGCTGAAGCAGCAACCACAGCCGCAGCAGCAACCACAGCTGAAGCAGCAACCACAGCTGAAGCAGCAACCACAGCTGCAGCAACCACAGCCGCAGCAGCAACCACAGCTGAAGCAGCAACCACAGCTGAAGCAGCAACCACAGCTGCAGCAACCACAGCCGCAGCAGCAACCACAGCTGAAGCAGCAACCACAGCCGCAGCAGCAACCACACCCGAAGCAGCAACCACAGCTGAAGCAGCAACCACAGCCACAGCAGCAACCACAGCTGAAGCAGCAACCACAGCCGCAGCAGCAACCACAGCCGCAGCAGCAACCACAGCTGAAGCAGCAACCACAGCAACAGCCGTAGCAGCAACCACACCCGAAGCAGCAACCACAGCTGAAGCAGCAACCACAGCTGAAGCAGCAACCACAGCCGCAGCAGCAACCACAGCTGAAGCAGCAACCACAGCCGCAGCAGCAACCACAGCTGAAGCAGCAACCACAGCTGAAGCAGCAACCACAGCAACAGCCGTAGCAGCAACCACACCCGAAGCAGCAACCACAGCTGAAGCAGCAACCACAGCTGAAGCAGCAACCACAGCAACAGCCGTAGCAGCAACACACCCCGAAGCAGCAACCACAGCTGAAGCAGCAACCCACAGCTGCAGCAGCAACCACAGCTGAAGCAGCAACCACAGCTGAAGCAGCAACCACAGCCGCAGCAGCAACCACAGCTGAAGCAGCAACCACAGCAACAGCCGTAGCAGCAACCACAGCTGAAGCAGCAACCACAGCTGAAGCAGCAACCACAGCTGCAGCAACCACAGCCGCAGCAGCAACCACAGCTGAAGCAGCAACCACAGCTGAAGCAGCAACCACAGCTGCAGCAACCACAGCCGCAGCAGCAACCACAGCTGAAGCAGCAACCACAGCCGCAGCAGCAACCACAGCCGAAGCAGCAACCACAGCCACAGCAGCAACCACAGCTGAAGCAGCAACCACAGCCGCAGCAGCAACCACAGCCGCAGCAGCAACCACAGCTGAAGCAGCAACCACAGCAACAGCCGTAGCAGCAACCACACCCGAAGCAGCAACCACAGCTGAAGCAGCAACCACAGCTGAAGCAGCAACCACAGCCGCAGCAGCAACCACAGCTGAAGCAGCAACCACAGCCGCAGCAGCAACCACAGCTGAAGCAGCAACCACAGCTGAAGCAGCAACCACAGCAACAGCCGTAGCAGCAACCACACCCGAAGCAGCAACCACAGCTGAAGCAGCAACCACAGCTGAAGCAGCAACCACAGCAACAGCCGTAGCAGCAACCACACCCGAAGCAGCAACCACAGCTGAAGCAGCAACCACAGCTGCAGCAGCAACCACAGCTGAAGCAGCAACCACAGCTGAAGCAGCAACCACAGCCGCAGCAGCAACCACAGCTGAAGCAGCAACCACAGCAACAGCCGTAGCAGCAACCACAGCTGAATCAGCAACCACAGCTGAAGCAGCAACCACAGCAACAGCCGTAGCAGCAACCACAGCTGAAGCAGCAACCACAGCTGAAGCAGCAACCACAGCCGCAGCAGCAACCACAGCTGAAGCAGCAACCACAGCAACAGCCGTAGCAGCAACCACAGCTGAATCAGCAACCACAGCTGAAGCAGCAACCACAGCAACAGCCGTAGCAGCAACCACAGCTGAAGCAGCAACCACAGCTGAAGCAGCAACCACAACCGCAGCAGCAACCACAGCTGAAGCAGCAACCACAGCCGCAGCAGCAACCACAGCTGAAGCAACAACCACAGCTGCAGCAGCAACCACAGCTGAAGCAGCAACCACAGCCGCAGCAACAACAGGCGCAGCAGCAACCAAAGCTGCAGCAACAACCACAGCTGAAGCAGCAACCATAGCTGAAGCAGCAACCACAGCCGCAGCAACAACAGGCGCAGCAGCAACCACAGCTGCAGCAACAACCACAGCTGCAGCAACAACCACAGCTGAAGCAGCAACCACAGCCGCAGCCACAACCACAGCTGGTGCAACAACCACAGCAGCAGCAACAACAGGTGCAGGAACAACCACAGCCAGTGCAACAACCCTAGCCAGTGCAGCAACAACAACAGCTGGTGCAACAACAACAGCCACAGGAACAACAGGTGCAGCAACAACCACAGCCAGTGCAACAACCCTAGCCAGTGCAGCAACACCAGGCGCAGCAACAACAACAGCTGGTGCAACAACAACAGCCACAGGAACAACAGGTGCAGCAACAACAGGCACAGCAACAACAACAGCTGGTGCAACAACAACAGCCACAGGAACAACAGGTGCAGCAACAACCACAGCCAGTGTAACAACCCTAGCCGGTGCAACAACGATGGCTGGTGCAGCAACCACAGCCACAGGAACAACCACAGCTGCAGGAACCACAGCCGGTGCGACAACCACAGCCGCAGCAGCAACCACAACTGCAGCAGCAACCACAATTGCAGCAGCAACCACAGCTGCAGCAACCACAACTGCAGCAGCAACCACAACCGCAGCAGCAACCACAACTGCAGCAGCAACCACAACCGCAGCAGCAACCACAACCGCAGCAGCAACCACAGCCGCAGCAACAACTACAGCAGCAGCAACCACAGCCGCAGCAGCAACCACAGCCGCAGCAGAAACCACAGCTGCTGCCTCCTCTGCAGTCACCAGTAAAACCAGTTTCCTTGTCGTCATAGCGATTGTTGCAGCAGTTCTTTGGAATTAAGACCTGGACCAGAACAAAGGACTAAAGACCACCAACCTTTAGACACTGTACATATTATGTAGTACTTTTGGAGAAAATGAAGTATATATACATATAGATGAGAATTTATCAGCATTATATTTAATTATTTATTCTTTATTTTCATATAAACTGAACATGAATATATCATTAATTTATTATCACAGATGTTGATGTCATGTATTCATTAAGCACTGGCAATATATTTATTCTAGCATGTCTACAACTTTTACTAAGTGCTGTTAACATTGACACAGAAGCATATGAGCCATATAGACTGAGCAGACACCACATGAAAGTTAATATGTCCAATCTAATCTGTGTGATCAGAGACATAAATATCCATGATCAGCTGTTTGTATTTACTGGATGGAGACGCTGAGCAGCTGTGATGATTGTTCTGTCATGTTAATGTGCCATGTGAAGTATTCAAAGGATTAAAGTGTGAAAAGCAAAAACCAGAGTTTACTTTGTGTTTTCTGTCACTGCACAATCATCCTCACATTTCTTTCTGCAGCAGTTTGCAGACGACACCGAGTTTTATCTTTCAAAACGTCACAATCAGAGAAACCTGCAAGTAAGAGAGAAGGTCCAAAACCAGCACTCAATGTCCATGACCTTCGACCCATATTACTACTACTACTACTACTACTACTACTACTACACTTCAAACCATCTCTGCATGTACACATGAGGTTCAGACTGTACTATGCAAAAACGTCAATAATACGTCACCGAAAAGAAAATCAGGATTAACCTTTCCTGATCTCAGCCACACCTCCAGCTGTCTGAATCCATCACTGCACTGTGATTATAAACCGTGTGCTTTGGTAAGAGCTCACAGAGGCGCCGGCTCAATGCGCTTCAGTGAAACAGGAAGTTGCGATTTGGGCAATCAGCCACGAAAGAAGTGATTTGTGTTTGCAGAGCTGTTACCACGGCAACAAAATATGAACACATAAAGAAATATTAGCTGTCAATAACATGGCGTTGTCGTAATTTGACAAAAGAATGTGGACAGCATTTGATTTGTTAGAAACAAAAATGCAAACATAACCACGTCCACGCTTCACCATGGGCACCACACATGTAGATAACAGACACTGACCGGCCTCAGGTTCATCAGGACAAAGTCCAGATTTCCTCTGGTCAAACGTTTCATGTGTGCTGGTCTCCCTCAGTCGTGGTTTTTTTGCATTTGATTTGATTTGATTTGATTTGATTTGATTTGATTTGATTTGATTTGATTTGATTTGATTTGATCTGATTTGATTTGATTCACACAGTTTCCTGTGAACAGTTGATGTTGACATCATGTGGGCTCTACGCTGAGGGGCTTTTTATTTATGGGTGTTTGATGGTTTTTGTGGTTATGGAAACTGTTGACTGCTGCTGTACATAAACTTTACTCAGAGTTGTTATCATGTGTTAAGATATGAAGCTGTCTGTCTGACTTGGGAGGCGTGATCTGGGGCAAGACTGGGGCGGGTGCAAACCCTGAACTGGATAAACCGGTTCAGAGATCGGCTCAGACGGTTGGATGTTTAGTGAACAGCGTCTATTGATGCAGTTTCCTGTTATCGTGCTAAATGAGGTGAACTGTGACGTGATGGCAGCCTGTCTGAATATCAGCTGATAGATAGCAACAAGTCTTTTTACCTGAATGACAACAGAGAGTATATAATAGTATATAAGTATACTATATATATCATAACAGTATGTATACTGTGTGTATTATGTGCACAGATGTGTGTCAGTTTCGATGATCAGACGTGTTTGCATCGAACAAACTGTTGTCATGGTTACGCCATGGAAGCAAACGTCATGGTTACGTGCATCATGTTCACAGACGTTTGTGAATGAATGAATCACTGCATTGATGTGACGGTGCAGTCGCAGGGCGGAGTCCAGCGATCATGTTTACAAAAGCACTTTGGATAAACTTCTCTCATGATGTTCAAATGGAATTTCATCGAGTCAGTTGAAACACTTTCATACGCTGACATGGAGTTTTTGCATTTGTGCATTCTGGATGTGAGATTAGCTGCAGGTTGAACTGAGATAAAAGTGGATTCAATTAATTCATGAAGGTTTGAACATCGAACTCATCAAGCAGGAAGGTTCAGTTAAGCTGAACTGAAAGTGGTCAAAGGAAAACGATGAGAATAAAAGAATCTTTTCAGACACGTGTTCGTCAAGTTCCCTGAAATGAAGCTGGGACCAAAACAGATTCGATCACAGATCTGGTAGTTAGTCTGGGTCAGGCGTGGACCTCGAGGTCCTGCAGTAGTTAGTCTGGGTCAGGCGTGGACCTCGAGGTCCTGCGGTAGTTAGTCTGGGTCAGGCGTGGACCTCGAGGTCCTGCGGTAGTTAGTCTGGGTCAGGCGTGGACCTCGAGGTCCTGCGGTAGTTAGTCTGGGTCAGGCGTGGACCTCGAGGTCCTGCAGTAGTTAGTCTGGGTCAGGCGTGGACCTCGAGGTCCTGCGGTAGTTAGTCTGGGTCAGGCGTGGACCTCGAGGTCCTGCGGTAGTTAGTCTGGGTCAGGCGTGGACCTCGAGGTCCTGCGGTAGTTAGTCTGGGTCAGGCGTGGACCTCGAGGTCCTGCGGTAGTTAGTCTGGTCAGGCGTGGACCTCGAGGTCCTGCGGTAGTTAGTCGGGTCAGGCGTGGACCCGAGGTCCTGCGGTAGTTAGTCGGGTCAGGCGTGGACCTCGAGGTCCTGCGGTAGTTAGTCTGGGTCAGGCGTGGACCTCGAGGTCCTGCGTAGTTAGTCTGGGTCAGGCGTGGACCTCGAGGTCCTGCGGTAGTTAGTCTGGGTCAGGCGTGGACCTCGAGGTCCTGCGGTAGTAGTCTGGGTCAGGCGTGGACCTCGAGGTCCTGCGGTAGTTAGTCTGGGTCAGGCGTGGACCTCGAGGTCCTGCGGTAGTTAGTCTGGGTCAGACGTGGACCTCGAGGTCCTGCGGTAGTTAGTCTGGGTCAGGCGTGGACCTCGAGGTCCTGCAGGAACTGAAGGTTTCCTTCCTAGACACCAGAGACAGCTTGCAGATGTTCCATGAACATAAACAGTCTCCAGACCAGAACGTTCTGCAGTAACACCAACATGGGTAAATACATTCTCTCTGACATCAGAGCTTCCTGAACACTTTCTTCACTCCTGAACTCACCATTGACCATTGATCATTGACCATTGACCATTGACCACTGACCATTGACCACTGACCATTGACCACTGACCATTGATCACTGACCATTGACCATTGATCACTGACCATTGACCATTGATCATTGACCACTGACCACTGACCATTGATCACTGACCATTGACCATTGATCATTGACCACTGACCATTGATCACTGACCATTGATCACTGACCATTGACCATTGATCATTGACCACTGACCATTGATCACTGACCATTGACCATTGACCACTGACCATTGACCATTGACCATTGATCACTGACCATTGATCATTGACCATTGATCATTGACCACTGACCATTGATCACTGACCATTGACCATTGATCATTGACCACTGACCATTGACCATTGACCATTGATCACTGACCATTGACCATTGATCACTGACCATTGACCATTGATCGTTGACCACTGATCACTGACCATTGATCACTGACCATTGATCACTGACCATTGACCATTGACCATTGATCACTGACCATTGATCACTGACCATTGATCACTGACCATTGACCATTGACTTCAGCAATTTCTCCACAACAGTTCCATTTTGATTAGGTCTTTAAAATAAGTCCACATGAAGCGTGTCCTCTGTGGAGCTCAGGGTGGAGCAGTTCATCGTGTTGAGAAGCTGCAGTTCAGCCAAAATGTTCTCAGAGATTTAAATAATCCAAAAGATTCAGTTTCATTGTTTTACATGACAATAATTCCTCTTTAATTTGTTCATTTATTAATCACATTTTAACCAGCCCTCATGTTTTCACACATTATGTCGAGCAGGCAGTGAAGTGAGACGTGCCAGCACAGACAGAACGAGTGAACGATGCAGCTGCGAAGAACATTTTTTATCTTTCTTATTACGTAATATTTTAGATTTATTCCTGAGCTCCTCACAGTGACACTGAGGGTCCAAACATCTGTGTGAACATCTGGCTCTGACCTGCGTCCACGCGTCTTCAACAGGTAGAGCAGCAGCGTCCTCTGCTGGAGGGACGAAGACATGAACATGAACTCATGTCTGCAGTCCAGGTGACTTCACATCAGGTAGAAACATGTAAAAAATAAAGAAATGTGAAATGTCTGAACTCATTTTAAATGACAGACAGACACAGAGCAGACAGACAGGTGTGCTCATAACACTGAACAGGTGAAGTGAAGGAGCTGCAGCTCAGCAACACACACAGGAAGTGCAGACAGGTGAGAGTCATCAGGGACAGGTGCACCGTCAGAAACACGGCAGGAAGTAGAAATGTGAGACACAGACTGGACTACAAAATAAAACAGGAAACACAAAACAAACTTTTGCACATACTGTGTATAAATATTTATATTGTTTATACTTTTAATACTCTCTTTCTGCACAAGTTACTAAGTTATTGTTATTATGTATTTATATTACATGTTTTTAATACTTCACTTCTATAACTGTGATCAGCTGACTGCGTGATGTCTCGTGGACACGTGAGCATCAGAGGATGATGATGTCCCGTTTACAGGAAGTGTTTCACCTGCAGACAGGAACATACCTGTGCAGCTCACTGTGCATTGCTCTTCACCTGGAGACTGAATCTCTGCAGCAGGAAGTTCTACACAAAAACCTGAATGAACCCAGGATGTGTCAAAAGTTTCTTGAAGCTGGTTTAAAGTTCACCTGGACGAGCTGTAAGCGGAGCTGGCTGGTTGATATGTTGATAAATGTTTGCTTGCAGGTTATTGAGAAATCAGTTTCATCTAACAATGACTCAGAAATATGAAACTAAATGTAGTGTGTGATGTTATTCGGGCCGTCACACCATGAAGGCCGCATGGTCGGTCTGTGAGCTGGAAGATAATCAATAACCGTCAACATAATTAATAACAAAGCGACTGGTGCATACTTCACATGATTTTTATGTTACGACCCGGCTCGGTAAATGAGCCGTAACATTAAAGGAGATAAGAAATAATGCGAAAGTTGACACTAGCTTTTAGGTTTGTCAGTTTCTTTAACAACAAAAAGGTGGTGAGGGAAAAGGGAACAAAAGGGCAGTGCTGTTTAAAATAACAATAAAAGGAAACAAAAAAAAGAACTCTACCAGAGCCTGTATCTTTCTACCACAGAAGAAAACCATTAACAAAAACCTCACTGGTTACTCTAACGTCAATCACAAAAAACATCAAAAACAGCACCTCTTATCTAGTGACTCTAACAAAAAAGCTCCTCATGAGAAATCAGTGTAAATAAAAAAAACCCGAACCCTGCCCAATCCCAGAACCTTCGACCAACCTTCTCAAACCACAATATACAAGGCGAACTTTCAAAACACATCCACACCACCCGCCTCGAGCTAAAGACGCCCAGTCTATTTAAACTAAATCTCTGATTGATGCTGAGCTCCAATTGGGCGCATCACAGCCGCATCACGCAGCCGACATGGGACGGCGCTCAGGAGGTCGGCCTTAGCTCCAAGTCGGGGGACCAACCCTGGCAGGGGGATGACACAGCACCTGTCTGGGAAACACAACAACCTAAACGGCAGCTAGAGGCTGCCGTAACACCCCCCCCCCCCCCCTTAAACTTCAAGCCCTTCTGGTTTGACGTTACGGCTACATACATAGTACCCAGGCACATATGACCTATAGCCTAGACAAAGCATCAGCAGCACATTGTCAGACCCCCATGAACCTGTCGTCATCAACCCACCTGTCACCTCCATTTAAGCCCCGCCTTCTCCTGGAGACGACAAAATGGAGCATGCTCAGTAGGTTCCTGTGAGATGACATCACCTGAACACACCTGAGGCAGCATCCACGTTGAAGGTCAGAGGTCAGAGTCAGAGGTCAGAGGTCAGGGCAATAAAAACGTCACCAGAGTGTTTTGGTACATTGACTGTCATTTTTTATTCCAAACGTGTGTCTATATATTAACATGAGAGGACCGCTGCCCTGATACAGTCACACACACACACACACACACACACACACACACACACACACCACACACACACACACACAGTCACACACACACACACAGTCACACACACTAACACAGTCTCTCACACACACACACAGTCACACACACACACACATCAGTAATCAATAATAATAATGATAAGAACATAATCATCTGGACACACACACACACACACACACACACACACACACACACAGTCACATCAGTAATCAATAATAATAATGATAAGAACAGAATCATCTGGACACACACACACACCACACACACACACACACACCACACACACACACACACACAGTCACATCAGATAATCAATAATAATAATGATAAGAACATAATCATCTGGACACACACACACACACACACACACACACACACACACCACACACACACACAGTCACACACACACACACACACACACACACACACACATCAGTAATCAATAATAATAATGATAAGAACAGAATCATCTGTCGACTGATGAGCCGAGCTGCTGGTACAAAATCTGAGGGAGGAGCCGAGGAAACCAAAGAGCAGACGACCAATGAGACGCACACACACACACACTCTACACACACACTCACACACACACACACACACACACACACAGACCTCACACCACACCACACACACACACACACACAACACACACACACACACACACACACAGTCTCTCACAACACACAAGTCACCACACACACACACACACACACACACACACACACAGTCTCTCACACACACACAGTCACACACACACACACACACACACAGTCTCACACACACAGTCTCACACACACACACACGCACACACACACCACACACAACACACACACGCACACACACACACACACACACAGTTTCTCTGGATGCTGCTGGCTCTTTTTTTTTTTTTTATCGTCTCCAAATGTTTCCAATAAAAAATGTTGCTCGCTTTTTTCTGTTGGCGTCCTGCAGAAAAATAAAAAGCAATTACACGTGACGAGCAACACCAGCACTTTATGTGGAGCGATCGGTGTGTGTGTGTGTGTGTGTGTGTGTGTGTGTGTGTGTGTGGAGAAGGCGATCGAATCGTCATGACATCATTTAAAAAAAAGAAAAAGTTAAAAAATAAAAATAAACAAGCAAGAATCAAACCGGACGCGTCGACAAGAAGAAAATACAATCACAAATTTATTTTTTTTTCTTTTCCTTCGTGTGTGTGTGTGTGTGTGTGTGTGTGTCTGTGTGTGTGTGTGTGTGTCTGTGTGTGTGTGTGTACAGTGTGTGAGCTCACCTCATATATAAACACCTGCACTGAGGTCAGCTCCTCTCATTTTAGGGACTGTATGAAAATTATTTGTTTGGAGAGAGCGGCTGTGAAACCTTAACAAACTAAATTGATTTAAGGTGGTGCAACTCCACCTTAAATCTTCAAACTGTCACCATGGTTACCATTTTAGATAAAACAGACGGCTGATAATTTCCCTACAGTCCCTTAAAGTCGGCATCTGATTCACCAAATATGTTTTTTGGCTCGGCTCGGCTCGGCTCAGTTTTTTGGCACCATGTTTCCCAAATGTAAGCCGGCTCTGGCTGCCGGGTTTGGTCCGGTTCTCGGGTTGGAGAATAAGCACCAGTTTAAGCAACAGTCGATCAGCTGTTCACGATCAGATCGAGCTCTAATTCGGCTACATGGGATGTTTAAGGCGGAAGTGAACAGATCAGATAAAAGATTCAAACTGTGAAGGAATCGTTGGAAAGAGTTTTTTATTTTGAGTCAGATGGGTCAGGACATGGTTAGCCTAGCTTAGCATAATGACTGGAAGCAGGGGGAAACGACTAGCCTGGCTCTGCTCAAACATAAATACATAAAGACTAAAACCTGGACGTAGTCTCCGTGACGTCCCCGCAGACTGTCTAAAACCTGGACGTGGTCTCTGTGACGTCCCCGCAGACTGTCTAAAACCTGGACGTATTCTCCGTGACGTCCCCACAGACTGTCTAAAACCTGGACGTAGTCTCCGTGACATCCCCGCAGACTGTCTAAAACCTGGACGAAGTCTCCGTGACGTCCCTGCAGACTGTCTAAAACCTGGACATAGTCTCTGTGACGTCCCCGCAGACTGTCTAAAACCTGGACGTAGTCTCTGTGACATCCCCGCAGACTGTCTAAAACCTGGACGTAGTTTTTGAAGCTCGTGTGGCGGTCCTGCCTTTTTCGCCGCTCAGCTAATCTAAATATCAATAAAGTTGTGGATTGTCGACCTGAGGCGGAGCTTAATGATGCCTGGTTGCTCAAACAAGTCACCTGTGACCACGCCCACCTGTCAATCAAAGCGTCCACACTCTTAACCCTGCATAACTTTAAGCCTTAATATAATGTGAACAGGTGAGTTGTATATAAATTCACCCTCAGTACAGTTGTCATGAACGGGGAAATTAGCTACAGAGACCAAAACTGTTTTTTGTACCAGGCTGTAAACATGTTTATTTCTGCTGTGAAACATGGGGACTTATGGAGACTGACTCACTGCTGGAGCCAGCCTCAGGTGGACGTTAGAGGAACTGCAGCTTCTTTTTTACTCATCTTTCTGCTAAGCTAAGCTAACCGTGTCCTGACAGACGTCCATCTGAAGCAGGAGGAGCTAAATATGAAATACTCGTCTGTGATTGGGTCAAACCCCGTCAGGTCGACGCCTCGCTGCGTCTTCACTTGGTGAATGCGATGCTGCACAGAGGAGAAGAAGATCCGCCTCCAACCTCCAGGTGAGCATCAGCTACATCCTCCAGAGACATGACTGACACATGATGTAACTGTACAGCTGCTCTGCTACTGTGTGTGTGTGTGTGTGTGTGTGTGTGTGTGTGTGTGTGTGTGTGCGTGTGTGTGTGTGAGGTCTCCTTCTATACAAACACCTGGTTCAGTATTCAAACAGTAAAACCTCAGAGTGCTGATGATGAACAGCCTGTCTCTCTGAGTCCTCCTCGCTTGGCACGGAGTGTGATGATTGGTCGAGGCAGGAGGGAGGCGGGAGGCCCCAGGATGGGTCCATTTGACAGGCACTTCCTGTTTGTCCCTCCTGGATCCGAGCGCTCGCCTCAGCTGGTTCGATCCAAAATGTAACGTTTGATTCAGAGTGGTTTGATCCGCCCGCCCCCCCTCCTGTGGGGCGGTTCTTGGTATGATCCAATGAAAAAGTTCAACCAGGGTCTAAAACCACGACCTTTGACCCCTCTGACGGCCCGCTCAGTCATGCCCCCCATGTAAGTCTGTCGGCGGTCGTGTTGGCGTCTTGGGTGGGGGCATCGGCCGGGGTGGTGGCAGCGGTTTGGTGTTGCCTCGCCGAGGGCTCCCCACGCCTCCGCCCCCGTCGCTGTCGGCTCTGTCTGCTGGTATCGGAGGAGGTGGAGGCGGGAGGCGGGGCAGCGACATGGAGCCGTGGTGGTAGTGGAGGTGGTGGTGGTGGGGGTTGTGGCGGTGGTGGTGACCCGGTGTGGCCACAGAGGGAGGTATCCGGGAGCAGGAGGAGGCGGAGGAGGACGAGGAGGGCGGAGGAGGCGGTGGAGGCGTGAGCGCCGTCGGCCTCAGACTCTGGATCCGTCGACACTCCTGGCAGATCCGCACGTGGCTGCAGCCCTGCAGGAAGCTGCGCGGCGGGGCGGGTGGAGCCACCAGCGCCGATGCCGGAGGAGAAGGGGGAGGCGGCGTGCTGGCGGTGGCGTTGGCGCCTAGCGGGTCCTCCAGAGCCTCTGTGGCCCCGGGCCCAAATCAGGGCCTCCTCCCAGACCTCCCCCAAGCCCCGCAGCCCGCCCGTCAGCGGACCGGCGCCGCTGTACAGTTTGCCGTTGCTGAGACGCATCTCGCGGACCAATCGGATCGGACGAGGGCGCCAGCCAGGCGGGACGGGTGACGCAAGACTCCGCCCCCAGCGCTGCTCAGAGGACGACGGCGCCGAGAACGAGAACTCTTCTTACAGGAGACGGCGTTACGAAAACTCAGTCAGCTCTCCTGACAGACAACTGAGAGAGAGACAGGCAGAGAGAGAACAGAGACAAGAGAGAGAGACAGACAGAGACAGAGAGAGAGGAGAGGAGACGAAGAGAAGAGAGAGCAGACAGAACGAGACAGCAGAGACAGAGAGAGCCAGAGAGACGGGACAGAGAGAGACGAGGCGACAGGGAGAGGAGACAGAGACAGAGAGAGACAGAGAGACAGAGACAGAGAGAGACAGGCAGAGAGAGACAGAGAGAGAGAGACAGAGACAGAGAGAGGAGGACAGAGAGAGACAGAGAGAGAGACAGAGAGACAGAGACAGAGAGAGACAGGCAGAGAGAGACAGAGACAGAGAGAGAGACAGAGACAGAGAGAGACAGAGAGAGAGACAGAGAGAGAGAGACAGAGAGAGAGACAGAGAGAGAGAGACAGAGACAGAGAGAGAGACAGAGAGAGAGAGACAGAGAGAGACAGGCAGAGAGAGAGACAGAGACAGAGAGAGAGACAGAGAGAGAGACAGAGAGAGACAGGCAGAGAGAGACAGAGACAGACTGTGACATCACAAAGTTCAAACTGACATTCAGAGTTTATTAAAATTAAAAACTTAAATTTTTGTTGCATTCGTCTGTGTATACTACATGGTGTGTATACTACATGGTGTGTAAACTACATGGTGTGTAAACTACATGGTGTGTATACTACATGGTGTGTATACTACATGGTGTGTATATACATAGTGTGTAAACTACATACTGTGTAAACTACATAGTGTGTAAAACTACATGTTTGTAGACATAGTGTGTAAACTACATGGTGTGTAAACTACATGGTGTAAACTACATAGTGTGTATACTGCATAGTGTGTATACTGCATAGTGTGTAAACTACATAGTGTGTAAACTACATGGTGTGTATATACATAGTGTGTAAACTACATGGTGTGTATACTGCATAGTGTGTATACTACATAGTGTGTAAACTACATGGTGTGTATATACATAGTGTGTAAACTACATGGTGTGTATATACATAGTGTGTAAACTACATAGTGTGTAAACTACATAGTGTCTAAACTACATAGTGTGTATACTGCATAGTGTGTATACTGCATAGTATGTATACTGCATAGTGTGTAAACTACATAGTGTGTATACTGCATAGTGTGTATACTACATAGTGTGTATACTGCATAGTGTGTAAACTACATAGTGTGTATACTACATAGTGTGTATACTACATAGTGTGTAAACTACATAGTGTGTACACTACATAGTGTGTATACTACATAGTGTGTAAACTACATAGTGTGTATACTACATAGTGTGTATACTACATAGTGTGTATACTGCATAGTGTGTATACTGCATAGTGTGTATACTACATAGTGTGTATACTGCATAGTGTGTATACTGCATAGTGTGTAAACTACATAGTGTGTATACTACATAGTGTGTATACTGCATAGTGTGTATACTGCATAGTGTGTATACTGCATAGTGTGTATACTACATGGTGTGTATACTACATGGTGTGTAAACTACATAGTGTGTATACTGCATAGTGTGTAAACTACATAGTGTGTATACTACATAGTGTGTATACTGCATAGTGTGTAAACTACATAGTGTGTATACTACATAGTGTGTATACTACATAGTGTGTATACTACATAGTGTGTAAACTACATAGTGTGTAAACTACATAGTGTGTATACTGCATAGTGTGTATACTGCATAGTATGTATACTGCATAGTGTGTAAACTACATAGTGTGTATACTGCATAGTGTGTATACTACATAGTGTGTATACTGCATAGTGTGTAAACTACATAGTGTGTATACTACATAGTGTGTATACTACATAGTGTGTAAACTACATAGTGTGTACACTACATAGTGTGTATACTGCATAGTGTGTAAACTACATAGTGTGTATACTACATAGTGTGTATACTACATAGTGTGTATACTGCATAGTGTGTAAACTACATAGTGTGTAAACTACATGGTGTGTATACTACATGGTGTGTATACTACATGGTGTGTATATACATAGTGTGTAAACTACATACTGTGTAAACTACATAGTGTGTAAACTACATGGTGTGTATATACATAGTGTGTAAACTACATGGTGTGTAAACTACATGGTGTGTAAACTACATAGTGTGTATACTGCATAGTGTGTATACTGCATAGTGTGTAAACTACATAGTGTGTAAACTACATGGTGTGTATATACATAGTGTGTAAACTACATGGTGTGTATACTGCATAGTGTGTATACTACATAGTGTGTAAACTACATGGTGTGTATATACATAGTGTGTAAACTACATGGTGTGTATACTGCATAGTGTGTATACTACATAGTGTGTATACTGCATAGTGTGTATACTGCATAGTGTGTAAACTACATAGTGTGTATACTACATAGTGTGTATACTGCATAGTGTGTATACTGCATAGTGTGTATACTGCATAGTGTGTATACTACATGGTGTGTATACTGCATAGTGTGTATACTACATAGTGTGTATACTGCATAGTGTGTATACTGCATAGTGTGTATACTGCATAGTGTGTATACTACATGGTGTGTATACTGCATAGTGTGTAAACTACATAGTGTGTATACTACATAGTGTGTATACTGCATAGTGTGTAAACTACATAGTGTGTATACTACATAGTGTGTATACTGCATAGTGTGTAAACTAAATAGTGTGTAAACTACATAGTGTGTATACTACATAGTGTGTATACTACATAGTGTGTATACTGTACATGAATATCTGATTCTTTCTAATGAGACGTTTCCACAGATTGTTTATCTGCTGTTGACGGTCTTAAAGTTTCAGTCTGTAGGATTTAGTGACTTCACACATGCATCATGAAACACACACATACCACACACCACACACACACACACACACCTCACCACACACACACACACCACACACACACACACACACACACACAGGCGGATGACCTACTGAGGTGTCTGGGCTGAGGTTGAGGCCGGGGGCGGGGCAGGAGGTGGAGGAGGACGAGAGAGGAGGAGGACGATGATGATGATGATGATGATGGTTTACCTCGTCCGTCTCTGCGGTGCGGCGCGTCGACCACACGAACTCCATGATGGCCACGAAGACGGCGATGATGAGGCCACAGATCAGGACCACGAAGATCCCGCCGATGTTCTCCATGCCGAGACCTGAAACACAAAAGATCCACGGTGACGCCGCGCGCTGTCTGTCCAGTTATCAAGCAGACATTTGAAAGATTCTTAGAAAGCTTCGAACGATAAATGAGAATCCTCGTGAAGCACGAGCTGCACCTCAGCGTGGAGTCTTCATCACACCACACATGCTGTACACTGCGCTATCAGCAAGAGAGACACCTGATTGGTCCAAACGGGTCTTAATGTCTTGAACAGGTGACAGACAGGACTCACGTTCACGCAGTGATCGACGGTTTCGATCATCATGGATCGATGATCAAATGAAAAAAGGCGTCGCGTCACTGTCCACTGGATCAGACGATCAGTTCATGATCCCCAGAGGATGAATCTTATTCACTCTGAAGCTCAAACCACAGGACAGGGAGCAAACACTTCCGAACTTAGTTATTGGTTTGATTAATGGTTTAATAACGTGTGTATTGATTAGTGTCGGTGGCTGATCAGGCTAATTATCAGCTGATTATGTGTCTTTAGACTCCTCTCCTAATTAAACATGATGTGCTCGTTATTAACAATGTTAATAACGAGCACATCATGATCGTCCTGAAGTGTCTTCAGGGTCTGGTAGTCAGTGTGTGAGACTCGGTGCCGTGACACCCACCTTTGGCCCGGTGGTCCTCCTCTTTGGGGCACTGTCCTCCCTCCCACCAGCGCCTCTTCAGGATCTCCAGCCGGTTGCTCTCCTGCAGCTGTAAGATGCCCAGAGTGATCTCGTCTCGGTATGGAGAGCCTGAGGAGGGAGAGGTCAGTCATGTCGGATCATCAGCACCACGTTATCATATCAGAGTCTGCAGTCCTGTGATTTGCTTTCTCTGGGTTTACCGAGCGATCTGCAGATGACTGAGGTCATCACCATTTGGACCTTTGAGGCGACGTGTTGTTTAAACGTTATGAAGAATCAGAATTTCAGATTCATGCACATGAACTGAAGGACCTTTGTGTCTCGTATGTTCCGTGTTTTTATTGGACGATGAAGCCACAGTTCACCTGCTCACGTCTCGCCACGCTCGTCATCGCCGCTCTGGGTTTTCCTCCCATGTGCTGATGAAGTGAGCGACGGGGCAGCAGCTGCATCTTTTATACAAATCAAACGCGCCCGCTGCGGTTCTGAATCTCAGTCTGCACCTGAGCTCTTCACTGAGCGTGTTTAAATATAGTCCCTCTGTGGACGGGGCCAGCGTCGTCTCTGCTGTCTGCCCCGTCCCCTCAAATTAGGTTTACTATTAATTAGCAACAGTTGACATGTTTTGTGAGCACGTCGCCATCTGGGTTACGTTTTTATTTTTACTGTAGATCTGCTGCTTCCCCTCACTGACTGAATCATTTGAATATTTGAAGGAAGTTATTGTTGACCCGCAGCGAGCGGTGATTCAGCTCTGAGTCTGTGCTCTGTCATTAACATTTGGTCCGGTCCGGCTGCAAATTCTCGAGCCTTCATCGTCACCTCGTCCTCGCTTCCTCTCCCCGCTCCGCTCGCTCATCCATCTTCTTTCTTATTCCATTAAAAAGTGACGACGGCGACTTTCAGCGAGCGACAGCAGCAGGAAGCGTCGGGCGTTTCTCAAGGTAGAAGATACGTCTTTGACAAAATGACACTTCACTGGTTCCATGCTCCATATTTCAGAGACACGCACTGATTCATTTGTCACCTCCTGACTTCCTCTTTGTGAATTGATGGACGTCTTTCTTTGCCTTGAAAACCAAAGACCTCATCCGGCAACTTTCCAGAAGAGTGAGCAACTTCAGGACGACACGAAATGACACGATGCTCACGTTCTTTATGTGACATGCTGGAAGCAGGAGTCTGAGACTCTGTTCATGTTCGCTGTGATTTGCCTGATCACGTCTTCGTTAAGGTCGTGGGCCTTCGTCGTCATAGTTACAGTAACATGATTAAAGCGCCTCACGTTGGTTGTTGGTTGGAGACGGTTTCAGCTGTGAAGCAGCTCAGAGTTCATGTTGCTGCTGATGCTAATCGCTCCCTGTCAGTCAGCACCGTTAGCTCGGGAGCAGACGTCTCCCGGGACACCTGGCAGGTTGACTGACAGTCCGTCCTCCTCGTCACCGTCCTGTGGCTCCGTCCTCCCGCTGCTCCCACATCTGTTCCTCCTCCCTCCATCAGCTATGCTAATCTCTGCACTAACACTTCACCAGAAACAAGTCGGAGGCAGATGACGAGGCAAGGCGAGGCGAGGCGAGGCCAGGCGAGGCCAGGCCAGGCCAGGCCAGGCCAGGCCAGGCGAGGCGAGGCCAGGCCAGGCCAGGCCAGGCGAGGCGAGGCGAGGCGAGGCGAGGCGAGGCGAGGCCAGGCCAGGTGAGGCGAGGTGAGGCGAGGCCAGGCGAGGCGAGGCCAGGTTTAACCGCGAGAACAGAATCGAGACATGAGGTACCGACAGAACGGAACGCTGCCTCAACATGAGGCGACAGCGCCTGAACACAAACACTGAGTGAACACACGAAGGCGCAGGCGTTGGAAACATCTGCTGTAAACTCAACCCAACACTGGTACTGTTAAACCTCCCCGGGCCAGACTTAGAGCCGGTCTTAAGCTGAGTCGGTCTGATCCAGAACAGCGAGTCTCGCTCTGTAGCTGGACCAAGAATAAAATAACAGACTTTGGTACAGACTAATGTCATGATGCTCACCCAGCGGCATGCCGATGCCGTATCCTTTGGTGTCCAGCAGACCTCCGATCTGCGTCAGGTTGCAGTTGAGGCTGCGGTAGTACTCGTTCATGGTGCTCTCCATCAGGAAGGCGTACTTGGAGTTGAGGACTCGGGCGATGCCTTCCTCCGTGCTCTTCACGAACACGCTGGGCTGCTTGGAGTACATGTAGTTCCACATCCGCTGGTACGTCTGGTACCGCGAGTTCTGGGGGAGGAAAGAGGGGTGGAGGTGGAGGTGGAGGCGGAGGTCAAAGCTGAGGCTCAAACATGACTTCCATGTTCACATCTCGTCTCTGACTCACCATGAAGAAGGTCATGGTGGATCCTCCGTGGATGGTCCCGTACTGGATGTTGGTCTGGTCGGCCAGATCGTCCGGAGACTCGATGGGAACCTCCATCCTCTGCACCGTCAGGAACGCCGCCAGGTTTGCCGTGTACGACGAGATGATGATGAGCGTGAACGCCCACCTGAGAGGACCAGAGAAGAAGAAGAAGAAGGAGGAGGAGGAGGAGGAGGAGGAGAGCGTTAACCTTTATTCACCCTGAGAAACTTTGAAAGCGTCGCTCCTCTCATGCTCCTCCCTCTCTCCTCCCATCAGGAGCAGCAGAGACAGATGGAGACGCTGCAGGAGAAACCATCAACCTAAACATGAACCCGGCTGCAGCAGAGAGGAGCAGGACACCGCCGCTGCAGAGGAGGCGAGACGGAGGTGATGAGAGAGGGAGTTAGGAAGAGAGGAGAGAGAGAGGGAGAGAGAGAGAGAGAGAGAGGGAGAGAGGAAGCTAAGAAGAGAAAAGGAGAGAGTGAGCGAGCAAGAAGCCGCCGGACAAGAGTAAATGTGGGACTGACTTTTAGTGGTTGGTGAGAGCTTGGTGAAATAAAAGGCTGAAAGACAGACGCCGAGCTGGACTGACTGCTGCTGGACTAGTCTCTGATATCAGCCGCTGCTGGACTAGTCTCTGATAACAGCCGCTGCTGGACTAGTCTCTGATATCAGCCGCTGCTGGACTAGTCTCTGATATCAGCTGCTGCTGGACTAGTCTCTGATATCAGCCGCTGCTGGACTAGTCTCTGATATCAGCTGCTGCTGGACTAGTCTCTGATATCAGCTGCTGCTGGACTAGTCTCTGATATCAGCTGCTGCTGGACTAGTCTCTGATATCAGCTGCTGCTGGACTAGTCTCTGATATCAGCTGCCGCTGGACTAGTCACTGATATCAGCTGCTGGACTAGTCTCTGATATCAGCTGCTGCTGGACTAGTCTCTGATATCAGCCGCTGCTGGACTAGTCTCTGATATCAGCTGCTGCTGGACTAGTCTCTGATATCAGCCGCTGCTGGACTAGTCTCTGATATCAGCCGCTGCTGGACTAGTCTCTGATATCAGCCGCCGCTGGACTAGTCTCTGATATCAGCTGCTGCTGGACTAGTCTCTGATATCAGCTGCTGCTGGACTAGTCTCTGATATCAGCTGCTGCTGGACTAGTCTCTGATATCAGCCGCTGCTGGACTAGTCTCTGATATCAGCCGCTGCTGGACTAGTCACTGATATCAGCTGCTGGACTAGTCTCTGATATCAGCTGCTGCTGGACTAGTCTCTGATATCAGCTGCTGCTGGACTAGTCTCTGATATCAGCCGCTGCTGGACTAGTCTCTGATATCAGCTGCTGCTGGACTAGTCTCTGATATCAGCTGCTGCTGGACTAGTCTCTGATATCAGCCGCTGCTGGACTAGTCACTGATATCAGCTGCTGGACTAGTCTCTGATATCAGCTGCTGCTGGACTAGTCTCTGATATCAGCTGCTGCTGGACTAGTCTCTGATATCAGCCGCTGCTGGACTAGTCTCTGATATCAGCTGCTGCTGGACTAGTCTCTGATATCAGCCGCTGCTGGACTAGTCTCTGATATCAGCCGCTGCTGGACTAGTCTCTGATATCAGCCGCTGCTGGACTAGTCTCTGATATCAGCCGCTGCTGGACTAGTCTCTGATATCAGCCGCTGCTGGACTAGTCTCTGATATCAGCCGCTGCTGGACTAGTCTCTGATATCAGCCGCTGCTGGACTAGTCTCTGATATCAGCCGCTGCTGGACTAGTCTCTGATATCAGCCGCTGCTGGACTAGTCTCTGATATCAGCCGCTGCTGGACTAGTCTCTGATATCAGCCGCTGCTGGACTAGTCTCTGATATCAGCTGCTGCTGGACTAGTCTCTGATATCAGCCGCCGCTGGACTAGTCTCTGATATCAGCCGCTGCTGGACTAGTCTCTGATATCAGCTGCTGCTGGACTAGTCCCTGATATTAGCTGCTGGTTCTGGTTCTGGGCTGACTGCTGCTGGACTAGTCTCTGATATCAGCCGCTGCTGGACTAGTCTCTGATATCAGCTGCTACTGGACTAGTCTCTGATATCAGCTGCTGCTGGACTAGTCTCTGATATCAGCCGCTGCTGGACTAGTCTCTGATATCAGCTGCTGCTGGACTAGTCTCTGATATCAGCTGCTGTTGTTCATTCATTGCATGTACAGCCTGAGTCATGTGTCCTGGTGTGAGGTGCATGGATGGGCGTGTCTCTGTACGTACCAGACTCCGCTGACGCAGCGGGTGGACAGAGCCCGGGGCATGATCTCGGAGCCCTGCTGCATGAAGCCGCCCACGGGGAACCACAGACTGTTCCCCAGCGTGTACTGGTTCTCCAGAACGTCCCGCCGCTCGCGCAGGCACGGGTGCGGGTTGTACCACTCGTACGGGCTGAGTCTGGAGGGGGTGACGGGATGAAGAGGAATGAGCTCTCCACAGGACACACTTCAATTAAACTCAGCAGCTCCTTCTGTTCAAATTAAAATCCTTTAAACTCTAAATTATCACTTCACAAAGCTGTTTACCTCCAAATCCACCTGGACTCTTCTCTCTGCAGGTTTTTTATTATATAAGAAAACAGCTTAATGACGTTTAGTCATTTTAATTTGTGTGAATGAAGAAATAAACAGCAGCTCAGATTCAGTTTGATTTTTCTCTGGATCTGTTTCTCAGACTCGCCACACGCCGTGTATCACCAACAAAAACTTGACATATTGTAACGTGCACGCTCTGCTCCGACATGTAACGCTCATTTTACATTTAAGAATGTTGCAGTTATTTAATTAAATGTTTCTGAATGAATGTCTGTGTTTACCAGCAGAGGGAGCTCACGCACCGCCCCATAGTTAAAGATCTGGATTGTTTCAGCGCGACTTCTGGAGACATTAGTGACGCGTCGACCTTCTCTCACATTTATCTTTCTTCTCTGAGTTTGTAGAAAAATAAATAGTTACGCTGCTCATGACGTCTGTGCAGGATCCGGCTCACAGAGACGAGTTTTTAAAAACAGATTTTTTGGGGTAAATGAAAGTCCAGGTTTGATTTTGTGGTGAACTGTCCCTTTAAGTTATTTATAGATGTGAACAGTGTTGTCCTGTTCTTTGGCCACACACACACATGAACACACACACACAAACACACACAGTGGCAGGTGTGTTACCTGGCGGCGAGGAAGAGGACGCAGCTGACGGCGAGGTAGGCCAGCAGCATGAAGAGCCAGACAGCCGGAGAGAACGGATCCAGGAAGGAGAAGTAACCCGGTTTACGACCCTGAAACACACACACACACACACACACACACACACACACACACACACACACACACACACTGTACATTAGCTCATGATTCTGCACACACTTGTCTTTGTCCCATGTGAGACACACACAGTTGAAGGTGTTGGACGCTGCAGCGCCCCCAGCTGGCAGCGTCACTTCCTGTCTGACAGCTGAGCGTCGTCGTGAAGTCAAATAAAACAACCACAACAAGATAAACCACAGAACTGCAGTTAACGAGCTTCTCCAGCGTTAACGAGCTTCTCCAGCGTTAACGAGCTCGGGTGGATGTTCCCATCATCCACCTCCCCGGCTGTTTACGACGCCCCCTGCACCACTTGGAAAGAAGGAGCTCCCAGATTGGAGCCAATTAAAGCAGATGACTGGAGCGGTGATGGAGGTAATCAGCCTGGTGCTGTTTGTCCATGTGGCTCATCTCAAACCTTTGTCCACAGAACAGAGCAAAAGACGGCAGCCAACGTGAATTCAACGTTCTTTAGGTGTTTCAAGAACGTTCTCGCTCTCACGGTCAGCAACAACCAAAAGTTTCCCATGTTTAACTTATTGTTTCTCTGCTCTAATCGATTGACAGTCTTACCAAGTAAATTTGCACTTTTACATTTACAGTTAAATCTTTTGTATTTCATGACACAAACTGTAATTTACTTTAATGTTTTAATGTTAAATTTTAAGCAAAACAAGTTTTTTTTTTTACCAGTTGTAAAAACCTGTAGTTTTACAGAACATTATGGATCCAAACACAATAGTTAACTGTAAAATCAGTAATGCTGGTTTCTCTTTTGACAGTGTAGTGTTTTACAGTGTAGACCACGTACAGAAAAAGACGTCAGAATGGGACGTCGATATGATGTCCAAAATAAAAACTTCCATTCTGCACCTTCAGACCTGATTACGACGCCGATATGTGACGTTAAATATATTTACGTCATTTAAACGTCGCATTGCGCAGTGGGAAGCAATGTTGGACTTTCAAAATAAAGCTCTTGGTGTCAGGCTACAGGAAAGTTACGTCACCTCGGTACGCTGCGCTGGTTAACTAAATAAAGACACATCGCGGTCTCCATGTGAACGATGTCACCTGACCGGTGTTGCCTCAGTGAGGACAGCAGCTATTGGCTGTCCTTAAAGTCTCTAAATCACGCCATCATCATCGACCAGGTGCACGTAATTGTAATGGACGCTGTAGGACAGAGGAGGAACATCACGAGAGACGAACGTCACGACCAAACTGAAGACGACACAGATGTTTCTCAGACTTCCCATGCACCAACAGATTCAGCCGGTGGAGGCCGACCCGAACCCGGCCGGTGCCACGGCTGCAGAGAGTTCACTCCAATGATGTCACTTCCTCCCCATCAGACATCAGCTGGTCTCTCCTCGTGATGATGTCAGCGCTGCTCCTCGTATCCGCGTTCATAAATCGTGGTCGTGTCGGTGCAGTGAACACAGAGTGATAATATATTGAGCTCTAATGAAGTGGGAGCAGCAGCAGACATAAATTCACACCGCCCAACACCGCGGGGCCGAGCTGGTAAACAGCACACACTGATGTGTGTGTGCACGAGTCAACAGCTTGAGCAATTAAAAAGATTACCGTCTTTAAGTGTGTGTGTGTGTGTGTGTGTGTGTGTGTGTGTTTATCACGTGCATAAAGCTCCATGATTGTGTTGTTTATTTCTCTGGGAGTCGTCTTTGACTTTATGTTCATCTGTGTGTGTGTGTGTGTGTGTGTGTGTGTGTGTGTATTAAATTATACAACCACACAACTGTCTTCCACTCTGATTGGTGCAGAAATACGTGACATCAGCGCGTCATCGTTAACCTTTAAAGGCTTTCAATGACGTTGAAATCATCGAGTGTAACGACAGTGCAAAGAACTGAACAACGTTTTTAACGATAACTCCACCCGGCACGTCTCCGTCACGTTGCAGCCGCGACTTCAACCCCGACCAGGAGCCCAGGAGTCTTTACTAACTGTTAACAAACACTGAGCGAACATTCTTCTCTGGTTTATGTGCTACTAAATATTTAAATCTATCTTTTATTTTGAAAAGATTCTGTGTCTGCTGGCTTGAGCTCTGCAGCAGCGGACTGTCACCACAGGGGGCAGCGATGGACTGAACGCCGTCAGCAGGTAAAGGTGCCACCTGACATCACCTGCCTCCAAAACCAGCCAATGACACAACGTGTGTGCCAGTCTCCATCCTGTAGAGGGCAGCAGATACTCTGCACATACACAGGTGTAGCTTCATCCACCTGCAGCTCTGCATGACACTGTGTACACCTGCAGGTGAATCTCTACGTTTATTAGCTTCACCTTTCACCCAGACGGGTAATTCTCTCTGCTGAGCCCGCTGCTGCTTCATTTCTGTGTCAGTGCAATTATACAATTATGTGTGTGTGTGTGTGTGTGTGTGTGTGTGTGTGTGTGATCAGCAGCATGGCCTGTTAGCCATCTATCTACTGTGTATGATGGTCACCAGCTCTGACAGCAGTCTGCTGCTTACTGGACTGAATCCACCTGATGGAGGCGACAGATCTCTGACCGCTCGTCAGGTCTGCGTGTCGTTACCGTGAGCGGGAACTTCATCCTTACGGAAACACTTAGAGAGAACGAAGGTTCGCCTCGGCTGATCGCTGAGTCAATGCACAGAGGCGCTGACGGAGGACTGGATCAGACACGGAGGACAGAGGTGAATACTTATGAGCTGCAGATGTACAGTATCTGCAGGCAGGCAGCACACTGCAGCACATCATCAGCTGCCTCGTCATCAGCTGCCTCGTCATCAGCTGCCTCGTCATCAGCTGCCTCGTCATCAGCTGCCTCGTCATCAGCTGCCTCGTCTCGTCATCAGCTGCCTCATCATCAGCTGCCTCGTCATCAGCTGCCTCGTCATGAGCTGCCTCGTCATCAGCTGCCTTGTCATGAGCTGCCTCATCATCAGCTGCCTCGTCATCAGCTGCCTCGTCATCAGCTGCCTCGTCATCAGCTGCCTCATCATCAGCTGCCTCGTCATCAGCTGCCTCATCATCAGCTGCCTCATCATCAGCTGCCTCGTCATCAGCTGCCTCGTCATCAGCTGCCTCGTCATCAGCTGCCTCATCATCAGCTGCCTCATCATCAGCTGCCTCATCATCAGCTGCCTCATCATCAGCTGCCTCGTCATCAGCTGCCTCGTCATCAGCTGCCTCATCATCAGCTGCCTCGTCATCAGCTGCCTCGTCTCGTCATCAGCTGCCTCATCATCAGCTGCCTCGTCATCAGCTGCCTCGTCATCAGCTGCCTCGTCATGAGCTGCCTCGTCATGAGCTGCCTCATCATGAGCTGCCTCGTCATCAGCTGCCTCGTCATCAGCTGCCTCGTCATGAGCTGCCTCGTCATGAGCTGCCTCGTCATGAGCTGCCTCGTCATGAGCTGCCTCGTCATCAGCTGCCTCGTCATCAGCTGCCTCGTCATGAGCTGCCTCGTCATGAGCTGCCTCGTCATCAGCTGCCTCGTCATGAGCTGCCTCGTCATGAGCTGCCTCGTCATCAGCTGCCTCGTCATCAGCTGCCTCGTCATCAGCTGCCTCGTCATCAGCTGCCTCGTTATCAGCTGCCTCGTCATCAGCTGCCTCGTTATCAGCTGCCTCGTCATCAGCTGCCTCGTCATCAGCTGCCTCGTCATCAGCTACCTCCGAGCAGACGCATCATCGCGTCACTCATACATAAATAAATGTTTATAAATGTTCATTGTTATTAAAGACTCAGATTCTAAAAACTGGACTCAGAGACATTCACGTCACGAGGAAAATACGTGACTGGATGTGTCTTAGTAACAAGAAGGCCTAATTATAATAATTAAGAGTTTGTCACAGACGGCGTTTCACGGGTTTATATATTAAACTATTTGACGTAAGTTTAGGGTCAAATGCTGCAAACTGTTGGACAGCTCTGTCATTACAGCGACGCTGCGACAAACACGCTGAATTTAAAGAAGAAATTCATTTTTAAAGGTGCAGTGTGTCGGATTTAGAAGGTTTGAACACGTTTCCATCAGTGTATAATAACCTGACTGTGTTTTCATTGCCCTTCATATCTACAGGGAGGATTCATCTGGTTGCAATCTGCAACTTCACCACTAGGTGGCTCTAAACTTTAAGACTTCACTGCAGCCGTTTCGTGAAGTTGTTACATTTTGTCAACGGGAGTTACGTGTTCGCAAACATCTGCTGCTAATCCAGACAGCGTTTCATGTTGTTAGGCGATCTTTGTGGATGCATCAGAGTTTACACTGCAGTATATATACATATATATATATATATACACATGGTCATCTTCACCTGTGGGTCCACCTGAGTGAGCTTCCTCTGCTTTGGTGTTTCATCCTGGAGGAAGCACATCCATTTATTAACGCGGCTGCAGTCGTGACTGTGGATGAAACGCAGCTTCTCACAGATTCTTGCAGAGTTATTGTTTTGGATTTCATCATCATATTTCCAGGTATTCATTCGTCTCATGTGTCCGTCGTCGTCGTGCGTTCGCACTTCATGAAGCGGGCCGGGCTGATGGTCATCCTGACCATGCAGACACACACCTGTCGGCAGCTCGCTCCTCCTGATTTCCAACCTGAGGCATGAAGTGTGTGTTTCTAATTCCAGTCATGGAGGCAGAGTCACAGGCAGCTCCTGCCACCTCCTCCCTCCTCTCCTGAGGAAGCAGCAGAAGAAGAAGAAGCGTGTCCTCCATCTGTGTCCTCAGCTCTGCTTTCATCTGCTCTCCCACTTCTCTGCCTCCGTCATCTCTCTCGTCGTGGGAATCTTCGTCCTGAACTCACAGTTTGACCGTGTGACCTGAGCAGTCGCAGCTCCTGCTGCGTTTCCTCCGAATCCATCAAATCCTCGTCCAGACGGACAAAGACGGACAGGAAGTGTCAACAGGTTCAGACTGTGCTGCTCAGTTTGTGGCAGATCGAAACAACAAACTGCTCTGATCCAACATTCATCTGCATTTTGTGTTCGAGGACCCAGATCACAACACAAACATCAACCAGAGATCCGACCAAGAGTTTCTAATAAAGAGAAATGAAGAAAGTCTTCATGTACATGCACACACACATTATCCTGCAATCATACTAAGACGCATGCAGCAGGTAATTAGGAGAAAAAATAATTAGACGGTGAAGTTTGTAAATTACAGCAGAGACAGTAAATCTAATTAGCACAGGAAAAGGTAATTGCATAACATAGTGTAATTTAAGTGAGAGTGAGATGTAAATAAGGCTGAGTGTGAAATTATGATATATATATATATATATACACACACACAGTTACTGTATGTTTCATATTTGAAATGGTGAAATATTTGTAGAAAAACTTGAATAATTTGTAAAATATAGAATTTAGTAAAATAATAGTACAAGATCTTGGTGAACTGTGTAGTTTGAATGAAGTCTGTAGGAGTAGGAGTAGTTTAAAGTGTAGATGGATTGTAGAGACTGTCCTAAGACTGTCCGGAGACTGGTTTGGAGACTGTCCTAAGACTGTCCTGAGACTGTCCGGAGACTGTCTGGAAACTGTCCAGAGACTGTCCTAAGACTGTCCGGAGACTGTCCGGAGACTGTCCGGAGACTGTCCTGAGACTGTCCGGAGACTGTCCGGAGACTGTCTGGAGACTGTCCGGAGACTGTCCAGAGACTGTCCAGAGACTGTCTGGAGACTGTCCTAAGACTGTCCTGAGACTGTCCTGAGACTGTCCGGAGACTGTCCTAAGACTGTCCTGAGACTGTCTGGAGACTGTCCTGAGACTGTCCTGAGACTGTCCAGAGACTGTCCGGAGACTGTCTGGAGACTGTCTGGAGACTGTCCTGAGACTGTCCTGAGACTGTCCTGAGACTGTCCGGAGACTGTCCTGAGACTGTCCTGAGACTGTCCAGAGACTGTCTAGGGACTGTCCTAAGACTGTCCTGAGACTGTCCGGGGACTGTCCAGAGACTGTCCGGAGACTGTCCAGAGACTGTCCGGAGACTGTCCAGAGACTGTCCAGAGACTGTCCGGGGACTGTCCGGAGACTGTCCGGAGACTGTCCGGAGACTGTCCTAAGACTGTCCTGAGACTGTCCGGAGACTGTCAGGAGACTGTCCGGAGACTGTCCGGAGACTGTCCTGAGACTGTCCGGAGACTGTCCGAAGACTGTCCAGAGACTGTCTGGAGACTGTCCTAAGACTGTCCTGAGACTGTCCGGAGACTGTCCGGAGACTGTCCGGAGACTGTCTGGAGACTGTCCTAAGACTGTCCTGAGACTGTCCGGAGACTGTCCGGAGACTGTCCCGAGACTGTCCTGAGACTGTCCTGAGACTGTCCTGAGACTCACCTGTCCAGGTGTGCAGCTGTAACACGCACAGACTTCAACATGTGAGAGTGACAGCTGAGCTCACTGCATCGCGTGAACGTAACAGTGTTAGTTTTAGATGAGCAGTGACAGTGTCATTCATTAACAATGTGTCTCACAGATTATGAACCTGAGGGACGTTAACTCACGTCACGTGAACGCGTGAGGAAGACACATCAACACAAAGAAACCACGTGACCGACATTCAAAAAGAAAGAGCCCAGGTACTGTCAGGTTCTGTCGGGTTCTGTCAGGTTCTGTCAGGTTCTGTCAGGGATGACGAGCTCTTCAGGCGACTTTCAAATCAAACAATACATTTGTTAATGTGAGCACTGAGAGCAGGAGAGGAGCACGAGTCTGACAGTGGAGGTGTGAACCTGTGAGTCGTGTGATGCGTGTGAACGAGCAGGACCATGATACGCAGCCGCTCTCTGAAGAACACGTATCAGAACCGAGACCGACTGAAACGCTTCACATGCAGCAGCTGATTCTACAGGTGGACGAATGAAGCGTGCACAGGTGAACTCACCAGGTGAACCCGGTACAGGATGCTGATCCCCAGAGTCATGAAGGGTTTGGAGAAATCGATCACCTTCTCTCGCTCTGACGTGATGGTGAAGCCGGCGACCGCCAGGTCGGCTTTCTGCACACACACACACACACACACACACAACACACACACACACACACACACACACACACACACACACACGCACACACACACACGCACACACACACACACACAGAGGATGGTTACTTAACCTTGAATTGGTTTCAGAAAGAGGATGAAGAAGGAGAAGAAGAGGAGACAGGTGGAGGAGGAAGAGCGACCCTTCAGGTGGAGCGCTGAGGCGTGAGAAAAACAAGACGAGTCAGAAAGAACGAAGAGAAGGCTACGGGAGAAAGAAGAAACAAGAAGAGGAGACAGAGGAGAGGAGGAGGGAGAGGAGAGGAGGAGAGGAGGAGGGAGAGGAGAGGAGGAGAGGAGGAGAGAGAGGAGAGGAGGGAGGGGGTCAGCGGAGGTCTGACAGGAAAGAGAAACAACCACCAGAGAAAGACAGAAGAAGAAACAGGAGGAAGACGTGAAAGAACGTTCAGACGACGCTGATAAAACGTTCAGACATGTTCAGTTCCTGAACAAACAGTGAAGCTGAGACACAGAGCTCATTAATTATTCGAATGGATCCTCGTTTATCCTGTAACGAGCTCAACAACCTCCAGTGAATTACATCATGTTCAAGAGAACACACACACACACACACACACTACATACATAGATACACACACACTACACACACACACACACACACTACATACATACACACACACACACACACTACACACACACACACACACACACACACACACACACACACCTACATACATACACACATACACACACACTACATACATAGATACACACACACCACAACACACACACACACACACACATACACACACACACACACACACTACACATAGATACACACACACTACACACCACACACACACACTACATACATACACACCACACACACACACTACACACACACACACACACACACACACACCACACACACACACTACATACATACACACATACACACACACTACATACATACACACACACACACACACACACACACACACACACACACTACATACAAAACATACGTGAGGTGTGACGTCCCCACAGACTGTCTAAAACCTGGACGTAGTCTCCGTGACGTCCCCGCAGACTGTCTAAAACCTGGACGTAGTCTCCGTGACGTCCCTGCAGACTGTCTAAAACCTGGACGTAGTCTCTGTGACGTCCCTGCAGACTGTCTAAAACCTGAACGTAGTCTCCGTGACGTCCCCGCAGACTGTCTAAAAACTGGACGTAGTCTCTGTGACGTCCCCGCAGACTGTCTAAAACCTGAACGTAGTCTCCGTGACGTCACCGCAGACTGTCTAAAAACTGGACGTAGTCTCCGTGACGTCCCCGCAGACTGTCTAAAACCTGGACGTGGTCTCCGTGACGTCCCTGCAGACTGTCTAAAACCAGGACGTAGTCTCTGTGACGTCCCCGCAGACTGTCTAAAACCTGGACGTGGTCTCTGTGACGTCCCCGTAGACTGTCTAAAAACTGGACGTAGTCTCCGTGACGTCCCCGCAGACCGTCTAAAACCTGGACGTAGTCTCTGAGACGTCCCCGCAGACTGTCTAAAACCTGGACGTAGTCTCCGTGACGTCCCCACAGACTGTCTAAAACCTGGACGTAGTCTCTGTGACGTCCCTGCAGACTGTCTAAAACCTGGACATAGTCTCTGAGACGTCCCCACAGACTGTCTAAAACCTGGACTAGTCTCCATGACGTCCCTGCAGACTGTCTGTCTGTATTGTATGATTGGTTTTGTGACCATATTTTATACAAACCCCTGATTGGTTGGTCGTCTTTTAAACGATGAAGCAGTTGTTAATTAACGAGCACGGTAAAGTTGAATCACTGATTCTGCAGTCAGTCTGCAGTCAGTCTGCAGTCAGTCTGCAGTCAGTCTGCATCACTGTGCTTTCTGTGTGTTCCTGATATTCTGGTTGGTCGGTGTGTGTGTTTGTCTCGGACACGCCTCCCTCTGGAAAGAAAAGCCTGATCAGAAAAACAGTTTCTCGTCTGTTTTCAAGGTTAATCGTCTCCTTGCGGCAGCGTAAGTGCAGCTGACGATTACTGTCTGCTGTGACTGATCTGCTGGCAGGCTGCACTGACCAGCAGTCAGCTCCACGGCCTCCAATTAAACAGCCATCTCTGACTACGACAGCACGGCTCGCAATCTTTCAGCCAGGGGAGCCGCAATTAAAGACGGCAGCTTTGTTCCAAACGCGTGGACCTCCTTTGCAGAGATTCTGAGGCTTTTAATGAAATATTGATTTTTATTGTACAGGAGGTATTGTTGAGCGTGCAGTTGTTACTGAATACATTACAAGTTAACAGTGAGTTGTTATTGTGCAGCTTCCAGCGGACGGCGCCGCACTAAAACTGCCAGATAAGAGCTTTTGTTCATGGTGGGGCTCGGCGGGTAAATCATGGAGCTCATACTGGTCCCATCTGAAGCTGAAGGACGCAGTACTGGTTCTGACAGAGACCTTTAACAATGACAATGTAATGAAAATGTTTTCTGGTTTTCCCTCTGATGTCCTCCTGCTGCTCCGCCTCAACAACCATCCACAACATGTGACCTGACGACTCACAAGAGGGAGGGGTGAGACAACGACCCACAGGTGTCCTTAACAACCCACAGGTGTTCTTAACGACCCACAGGTGTTCTTAACGACCCACAGGTGTTCTTAACGACCCACAGGTGTCCTTAACGACCCACAGGTGTCCTTAACGACCCACAGGTGTCCTTAACGACCCACAGGTGTCCCTAACGACCCACAGGTGTCCTTAACGACCCACAGGTGTCCTTAACGACCCAAAGGTGACCTTAACGACCCACAGGTGTCCTTAACGACCCACAGGTGTCCTTAACGACCCACAGGTGTCCTTAACGACCCACAGGTGTTCTTAACGACCCACAGGTGTCCTTAACGACCCACAGGTGTCCCTAACGACCCACAGGTGTCCTTAACGACCCACAGGTGTCCTTAACGACCCACAGGTGTGCTTAACGACCCACAGATGACCTTAACGACCCACAGATGACCTTAACGACCCACAGGTGTGTTTAACGACCCACAGGTGACCTCCACCTGAACTCTCTGTGATTTACAGAGATTTACTGCCCGGGCTTTGAGCTTAGAGCACCGGGGGAGTGGAATGTTGACGGGGAGCGGAGGTGTCATGCCAGAACTGGAGCTTGGCAAGCGGTTAATGTAACCAGGCTCAGCAGCTTCTATGGACATGATGGCAGAGGAGCAGAAAGTGAAGAGGACACTGACGGAGGAAGCTAAGAAGAGAAAAGGAGAGAGTGAGCGAGCAAGAAGCCGCCGGTGTCTGCTGGTGTCCCTGAACGCATCGTGAAGCTCTGCTGTGTTTGTGTGTCTTTGTGTTTTCGTGTTGTGTCTCTGCAGCGTCGTCTTTCTTCTCTCTGGACACACCCTGAGTCGCTATAACGTGTTTTTGACAGTTTCACAGCGAGCGTGGATTTAACCTCGCCGCAGAAACACAGCGGTGAAATGAAAGTTGAGAGATAATCTCATTAAGTTTGAGTCAACAGAGACAGAGTGGATCCATTGACGAGCGTTTATTTGGACCCAGACACCTCTCTGCTCCTTAATTAACACTTAATTGATTAACGAGTAGACACTTGTTAAACAAATTTCATCCACTTTCATCAGACTCCTGTGTGTGTGTGTGTGTGTGTGTCTGTGTGTCCGTGTGTGTGTGTCTGTGTGTGTGCGTGTGTGTGTGTCTGTGTGTGTGTGTGTCTGTGTGTCCGCGCGCGTGTGTGTGTGTGTGTGTGTGTGTGTGTGTGTGTGTGTGTGTGTGTGTGTGTGTGTGTGTGTGTGTGTGTGTATGTAAGAGCTTCCACTGCTCTGATGAAAAAACCCAGCAAGGGACGAAAGAAGGTTACAGATAAATGAAAGAAGAGAAAGTGTGTGTGTGTGTGTGTGTGTGTGTGTCTGTGTGTGTGTGTCATGCTGAGGACTCCCGCAGTGTAATTGAAACAGCTCTGTATAATTAATAAGAAAAAAGGACAGTTGATGAGGCTCTTAATGGTCTGCTTGTGTTCCCAATTTCCTGTTTCTGACACACACACACACACACACACACACACACCACACACACACACACACACACACACACACACACACACACACACACACACACTCAGTGTCATGTCGTTTTGGCCGTGCAGGAAATGACAACATGGACAACTTTCAAAATAAAGCTTGCCGAGGTTACCACGAGTTACGTTAAATAATAAGTAAGGTCAGAGTGAACTTACGTATCCTGCATGACTTAAAACAAGTCAACTGTTTTTTTTTATTATTTACGTTCCAGCACGCCACGTCCAGACAAATTATCGATTAGGCGCCACGCTCACCCGTGTGACCGGAGCTGATCTTCACGGACACACACACACACACTGAGTCTGGAAGAACTGAAGAGGCAGCTGGGACCACTTTGGTTTGAGTCCACCCAGCAGAGAACGTGGTCGGTGTGGAGAGGCCGCCCTGGAGCAGCGGCAGGAGGTGCTGGAGATGCTCACGATCTGCTCGATCCACCCTGAGTCAGGGCCTGTGTCGAGGAGGGTGTGAGAGTTTTTATCGTGACTAAAGGTGTTCGGGAGCGCTCTGTCACCTCGCTGAACTTCTAAAGTTCGTTATCTGACCTGAGTCGAGATGGCGGCACCGTCATGTCATCACATCGTTTAAAATCCAGCACAGAAAAACAACAGATGAACTAAATCTGACTCTTTTTTTTTTACAGCATTCATCGAGTGACATCGTTAGTTGTTATGGCAACAGGGAGGCGCGAGGGATGCTGACAGTGACGGACCCCGTTAACTGTGGCCAATTATACGAGTGGTGGAGCGTTGGAAAGACGCTTGGCCGTGAGCAGCACACACACACACACACACACACACACACACACACACACACACACACACACACACACACATGCTGAGGAGGTATTAAGTGGCTCAGCTGAAGCCCAATTTTCCCCCCGTTAGTTGTTTTCTCTGGGAAAGTGGCTCATTTTAAGTCAAGTTGAGTCTAATTAAAGCTGTACAGACAACTGGCTGCGACAAAGCCGCCAGAGACAGTGAAGACGATTAGAAGAAGTGTGTGTGTGTGTGTGTGTGTGTGTGTGTGTGTGTGTGTGTGTGTGTGTGTGTGTGTGTGTGTTTGTGTTCATGTCTATTTTTATGAGGACCAATTTGAGTTTTTCACCTCAGAGTGAGAATACTCCGTCCAGTTCTCACAGTCATTTAAAGTTTCACACTTTTTGTTTTGGACATCTCGAGATAAAAAAATGAAGCTGATCGTTTCACATCATCATCGTCAGTTTGTAGATTTAGCTTCAGGACGTCTTACTTCAGTCTGACTGCATCAAACATGTTCATTAATTATAATAACTTGATCTTTTCTCCATCTAATAATTTAAGCAAACGTTTTGCTTTTAAAGCTCCATGATGGAACTTTCCTCTCCGGCCTTACACTGACCTGTGATCAGGTGACCCACTCTGACCTGTGATCAGGTGATCTACACTGACCTGTAATCAGGTGACCCACTCTGACCTGTGATCAGGTGATCCACTCTGACCTGTGATCAGGTGACCCACTCTGACCTGTGATCAGCTGACCCACTCTGACCTGTGATCAGCTGACCCACTCTGACCTGTGATCAGGTGACCCACTCTGACCTGTGATCAGGTGACCCACTCTGACCTGTGATCAGGTGATCCACTCTGACCTGTGATCAGGTGACCCACTCTGACCTGTGACCAGGTGAACCGTGTCTCTGTCATTCGTACGTCTGTTCTCACACTATGTAACTTTGGGCTCCGGGTCTGGAGAAGTACGTAACGCTTTACGGCACTAAGTCACACAGCAGCAACTATTTCACTGATTCTGGTGAAACTGGATCATATTTTATGGAGGAAATGTTTTCTGGTTTTCCCTCTGATGTCCTCCGGCTGCTCCGCCTCAACAACCATCCACAACATGTGACCTGAACGACTCACAAGAGGGAGGGGTGAGACAACGACCCACAGGTGACCTTAACGACCCACAGGTGTCCCTAACGACCCACAGGTGACCTTAACGACCCACAGGTGTCCTTAACGACCCACAGGTGTCCTTAACGACCCACAGGTGACCTAACAACCCACAGGTGACTTTAACAACCCACAGGTGTCCCTAACGACCCACAGGTGTTCTTAACGACCCACAGGTGACCTTAACGACCCACAGGTGTCCTTAACGACCCACAGGTGTCCTTAACGACCCACAGGTGTCCCTAACGACCCACAGGTGACCTAACAACCCACAGGTGTCCTTAACGACCCACAGGTGTCCCTAACGACCCACAGGTGACCTAACAACCCACAGGTGTCCCTAACGACCCACAGGTGTCCTTAACGACCCACAGATGACCACCTGAACTCTGTGATTTACAGAGTTTCCTGATGGACAGTGATGTAAACTGCTGACAGCTGTAGCTGCTGTTAGCTCAGTTCGTCAGCTTGGCGGTGAGCTCAAAGCGACAGGTTACCGTCGCTTTGAGCTCACCGCCAAGCTGAGGAACTGAGTGTTTGTACCAACAGGCGTTATGGACGACCAGGAAGAAGAAGAGGAGGTAACCAGGCTCAGCAGCTTCTATGGACATAATGGCAGAGGAGCAGAGAGTGAAGAGGACGCTGACGGAGGAAGCTAAGAAGAGAAAAGGAGAGAGTGAGCGAGCAAGAAGCCGCCGGACAAGAGTAAATGTGGGACTGACTTTTAGTGGTTGGTGAGAGCTTGGTGAAATAAAAGGCTGAAAGACAGACGCCGAGCTGGTTGACAGTCTCATGCTGTCCACTCACCCTGTTGATCAGCTCTCCCACCATGCCGGTCCAGCTGCCGTTGGGCTCCGGGGCTCCGTACAGTCCATCGTCCACCAGCTTGATCTTGAAGGAGAACTTCAAGATGTCTGCCAGCTCGCGCAGCATGTCCACACAGAAACCTTCGTACTGGTGGTTCCCCTGAAAGTCCTGATAGTTGGACTTACGCATCACGTACGGGTTTTCCTGTCAGGAGAAGAAGTGACGACACACAACAGCGGATTCAAAGAAGACCAACCCCAAACAGTGACATGTCAGGTCACACCATGTACAGATGATTACCAGTATTGTGGTGACGATTAGCGTCTTGTTAGCCAGCGTCTCTGACGCGTTGAGGTCCAGGGAGGTGGAGTTCATGGCCAACGTGTTGTTGGAGTACCAGGTACCAATCTGTGCACCCAGGAGGAAGAGGAGGAAGAGGAGGAAGATGAGGAAGAGGAGGAAGAGGAGGAAGAGGTTGAGATGAAAGGAGGAAAGGCAAAGAGAGGTTTTAAAGATTACTACATAATCTTTAGAGACTTCAACAAAGTCAGTCAAAGGCAGCTTGAGGTTGCCGAGCAACCAGGGTCAGCTGCAGGTCAGAGCAGTTAACTGCAGCTGTGCTCTGTCTGTGTGTGAGTGACTGCTGAGAGACACAGAAAATCTCTAAATGAAGCCCCTCCAACTAGTGGACGCTAATGCCAAACGGTAGGTGGTATCAAAAAGCCCAAATGAGCGTGAGCATCCTCATCTTGTCGACCATGTGGATGCTGAGTTTCAGTGTGTGAAGTTACAAACTGTGACCTGGGCAGAGAGAGAAAGAACAGGTGCCCCGTGCTCCTCTGGGACATTTCTCCTCTCCAGTTTACATGGGAGTAGATGGGGCTGTCGGTGGGTGATCCTGGAGCATCAGTGCGTCTCCCGCCAAAACTATAAGTCTGACAGCCTCAGCAGTGATATCGCTGCGGAGCCCACGAATTTTCCTACGTTTCTATGTAGAAATTATTTCTGTAGAGTGACATTTGTGGCCACGAGAGCCGTTTGAAAATGTATTTTTTGACAAATGTTTCTCTAGCTCTGGAACATTCTACCAACACACACCCATTGTAAATGTTGTCGTGGTTTTTGGTGAAACAACTATCTTGATAACTGACAGTTACCTGGCCACCACAGGCTTTAGCGCCACCTAAAGGATCCTAAAGTGTTTGGAGCTTGTGTGTCTGCAAATCACAAAGACGGAGGTGGATTACAAAGAGAACCAGGAGGAATAAAGAGGAGAGAGTAAGACAGCGAGAGCAAAGGTCAGCAGGCAGACAGACAGACAGGCATCCTGGTCGTGTGTCAGCAGACAGACAGGCATCCTGGTCGTGTGTCAGCAGACAGACAGACAGGCATCCTGGTCGCGTGTCAGCAGACAGACAGACATCCTGGTCGCGTGTCAGCAGACAGACAGGCATCCTGGTCGCGTGTCAGCAGACAGACAGGCATCCTGGTCGCGTGTCAGCAGACAGACAGACAGAGCTGAATGATCCTCGCTGCACAATCGATGCTGAACATCGATGGAGGAGGATGTGGATCCTCCTGCCTCATCCAGCAGGTTAAATCAGGTCATAAATACTCGCTGTGTAAACGCCAACATGCTGACCTGAAACCGACCTCACGGCATCACCTGACCTCACGGCATCACCTGACCTCACGGCATCACCTGACCTCACGGCATCACCTGACCTCACGGCATCACCTGACCTCACGGCATCACCTGACCTTTCATGTGTTTGTGTATTCATCAGCTGTTGGCACACACCGTGTCGAGTCATTCATTTGATCCCTCCATCCATGAACAGGCTTCCACCAACACGTCGTCTTTAAAGTGTGTGTTTTCTGCTGACATGAAGCTCAGCATGGCCCGTCTGTGTTACCTGTCAGTATCTCATTTAAAGGATTATTATTTCTAATAAACTCTCTGCACTGTGAGCGTCACTCGCTGAGGTTAGCTGTGTTAGAGTCACGTCACTTTTTACAGTGTACTTAACCCGTCTGACCGTGTGGTGACCTCAGTTGACCTCTGACCTTTTAATGTTCCTCTGAGGTCATAAAGCATCACCTGAGCCACACGGCGGAGTGTTTTTATTGATGGAGGGATGACGGAGCTGCTCAGCGTGAAGCCACGGCCAGCGGACAGAGACCGGCTGTAAACCCGAACATTAAGGTATCGATTACCCAGAATTCCCTGCAGGGTTGTGTAACGTGCCGTGGCGTGCTCTTTGTCCGGTAGAGCGCTCACGGTTTCTTCACGCTAACTGACCTGCTGCTCCAAACATAAAAAACCACAAATGAAGCTGAATGAAATCACGTGGACGCTAACAGCAGCCATGTGACCTCTGACCTCTTTATGGCCCCCGGGGTGTTTCTCCAGGATCTTCAGGGTGTAGTTGGTCCTCTGGCCTTTGCTGTTGAACTCAATGTGACCCGTCAGACCGTCGTACTCCACCTGATGAGACCAACACATGATGTCAGCCGAGAGCAGAGACAGAAGGAGAAGCTTATCAAGAGAAATAAGATTCATGTTGGACAGATCAGTGTGTGTGTGTTGTGTGTGTGTGTGTGTGTGTGTGTGTGTGTGTGTCTGCATGGCTCAAGATGAATTACATCCCACAAACAGTGTGGCACGAGAGACATGGAGAGAGAGAGAGAGGTTTGTCTCTGGTTGCTGCCAAAAACAGTGCAGAGATGATGAAGTGATGCACTGAGAGCAACACAAACAGTATGGAGGGAGGTGAAGGAGGGAGGTGAAGGAGGGAGGAGAAGGAGGGAGGGAGGTGAAGGAGGGAGGGAGGTGAAGGAGGGAGGTGAAGGAGGGAGGTGAAGGAGGGAGGTGAAGAAACAACAAGTGTCAGACAGAAGACGCTCACACGTCTCACACTGTGAAACAGACAGCTGTCGTTAAGTTAGCCAGCTGAGCTAAAGATGTGACATGATAACTGCTTTAATGTGGGATCTGAGCAGCCTCCTGGTGACAGGTGAGTGTTGGTTTGACCTAAGCTAAGCTAAGCTAAGCTAAGCTAACCTAACCTAAGCTAACCTAAGCTAAGCTAACCTAACCTAACCTAACCTAAGCTAACCTAACCTAAGCTAAGCTAAGCTAAGCTAACCTAAGCTAAGCTAACCTAACCTAACCTAACCTAAGCTAAGCTAAGCTAACCTAGAGGGAGGGAAACATCCATTCATCCACTGTCCTGTGTGCTAAGCTGGGCTAAAACATCCTGCATGTATCTGTGGAACACAGACATGAAACTGACTGAGGACGTAAACAACAAGTCACGTGACGTTAAACCACAGACAGCATGAAACATGGACATCACTGGCTCTGGCCTCCGTCAGCTAATCCAAAAATGAGGCGGGCTAAATGACACCTGTGAGGACAGGTATGTGTGCGTGTGTGTGTGTGTGTGTGTGTGTGTGTACCATGCGCAGGTAGTTCATGAGGCTGGTTCCATGCTGCCAGATGAGCGGGGAGGTGCAGCTCAGCGGCTTCACTCCGATCTCCTGACTGCGGTTCAGCTCCCGCACGGCGCTCACCACCACGTGAATCGCATCGAACATGAGCGCTGATGACAGCTGCGAGAACACACAACACACAACACAACACGCAACACAACACACAACACAACTGGGTTTTAGAAGAGAAACTGTGAAACTGTGACTGAAGTTTCTGCAGCATCAAACCTCCAGCAGCTCGTCCTATCATCTGCCAGATGTTCCTGACTGGGTCTGAACAGGTCAAGTTCATCAGACCAGACAGAAGACGTGTTGCAAAACCAAAACGAGCAGCTAAAAGAGGCTAAAACACATCAGCAGAGTTTCTGATTGTTCTCGGTCAATAAATGCTGTTAATGTTCAAACACTGGCCGAGACAAACCATGAAAAATGTGTTTGTGTGTCTGTTTATCGTCCGACAGGCGAGGAAAAGAAGCGCTCCTATCAGCGGCTCGGCGTTCTGCTCTGCTCGGTCAGTCACACTGACACTGAGGGAATCAGACAGATCGTACGGAGACGGAGCTTCACGGTCTGTCCACGGCTGATAAAAAAGATGGATGTGTGACTGAGGGAGTCGATAGTTCCAGGATAACTAAGATGAAGATAACGAGGGCAGAGAGAAAAATGATTGGCAGCTCTCAACAGAGATTTGTCCGTCTGGTCCTGGAGTTCAGTGACCGTGACTCAAGAGAAAGTTCAAAATGTGACAACACTGTTCAGTCGTCATGAAACTTTGAACGTTACAGACAACTCGAGCCGAGCGCGTCAGGATGTCAGGCCGGTCCCTCGAGCTTCAGGTCTGCATGTTCAGAAACGTCTGGGTGTAAGCGGACGCAGGCGTGTCGGGTTCAGGAGGAGATTGAACCTGAACTCATGCAGCCGTGCAGAACTCCTCACCTCCTCCACACACGGGTCATGCATGTTTTAAGAAAAATAATAATAAATAAACAGATCAGCCTCATCTCTCCAGTCAGCTGATGTCAAACAAAAGACTGTTTGAATCTTTCACGGTGATAAAAACACGAAGCTCCGGCCTCCTTTAAAGGAAACATCACTGTGCGCCTGCAGTCATTTCATCTGATAATCATATAATCACCATAATTACCACGATGATAAACAAATCAAACAAACGTGTTCTCGGCTCCTCCGAGCTCCGTAAGTGAATAAATAGAAGTAATGAAGCCGCGGGGGGCGGTCTCCACGGAGACGCTGGAGATAAACACCACTGTCATTACTGTGATCTTCATCATGGCTCGCTGGAGGAGACGCAGGAGGAGCAGGAGACGCAGGAGGAGGAGGAGGAGCAGGAGATGCAGGAGGAGGAGGAGGAGCAGGAGGAGCAGGAGACGCAGGAGGAGCAGGAGACGCAGGAGGAGGAGGAGGAGCAGGAGACGCAGGAGGAGGAGGAGGAGCAGGAGGAGCAGGAGACGCAGGAGGAGCAGGAGGAGCAGGAGGAGCAGGAGGAGCAGGAGACGCAGGAGGAGCAGGAGAAGCAGGAGGAGCAGGAGAAGCGGGAGGAGCGGGAGGAGCAGGAGGAGCAGGAGACGCAGGAGGAGCAGGAGAAGCAGGAGGAGCGGGAGGAGCGGGAGAAGCGGGAGGAGCGGGAGGAGCGGGAGGAGCGGGAGACGCAGGAGGAGCAGGAGGAGCAGGAGACGCAGGAGGAGCAGGAGACGCAGGAGGAGCGGAGGAGCGGGGAGGAGCGGGAGACGCAGGAGGAGCGGGAGGAGCGGGAGGAGCGGGAGAAGCGGGAGGAGCGGGAGGAGCGGGAGAAGCAGGAGGAGCAGGAGGAGCAGGAGAAGCAGGAGGAGCGGGAGGAGCAGGAGAAGCGGGAGGAGCGGGAGGAGCGGGAGAAGCGGGAGGAGCAGGAGGAGCGGGAGAAGCAGGAGGAGCGGGAGAAGCGGGAGGAGCGGGAGGAGCAGGAGGAGCAGGAGACGCAGGAGGAGCGGGAGGAGCGGGAGGAGCAGGAGGAGCGGGAGAAGCGGGAGGAGCAGGAGGAGCGGGAGGAGCGGGAGGAGCGAGGAGAAGCAGGAGCATGTGATCAGACCTGAACCTCCACAGGAACCTTTGTTTTAGTTTCATTCAGCGCTCGTGTTTTGTAATCGGACTCGTCGTGTGCAGGTCACGTCGTACTCATCTGATTAAGGCTCATTTCTTAATGTCGTTATCTGGAGGTGTTTTTAATTGGACGCTCATAAAGACAGATTTGAAGTAAAGAGGTTCTGCTCTGTGAGAGAGGTCCAGAACCTGAGCAGCGACGAGGAAACACAAACATTGGACCTCACTGAGATTCATGAGCTGCTGCTGAGTCTGGTTGTGACCGGCTCTTACCGCTGGTCCCGGGTACGGGCTGATGTCGCATCCCTCCATCCAGGACAGGTTGAGGCTCCTGAGGAACTCCAGGTAGAAGGGGTGACTTTGGTTCAGCATGGAGAAGCCCACGATGTTGGACTGATCGTCCACCACGTCGTCCAGCCGCAGCAGAGGGAAGTCCTGAAGACAGAAACAGAAACAGAGGTCTGTCTGCTGCGATCATGTGAACACAGAGCTGCAGAAACAACAAGCGTTTAAGATCACAGCGGGAGAAGAGGAGGACAGGAACAAACCCAGAGCCTGATCGGGTTTTTCTGCACGACGTCAAGTTCAATGTTTAAATTCAGAGCAGGCTGAGAGGGAAAAAAAAGACGGACATCAAACGCCGGATTCAAAGAGCTTCAAATAATCCGAGCCGGAGTCACGCCGCGATGCTGCCGAGACCAACCAGAACCAAACTAACCCCACCGTCTGTGTTCACCCTGAAACTGAAGCTGACACACACACACACACACGCACACGCACACACAGAGCACACACACACACACACACACATAAACACACACACGCACACACGCACACGCACGCACACACACACACGCACGCACGCACACGCACGCACGCCACGCAGCATAAACCACACATAAACACACACACACACACACAACAAACACACACACACACACACACACACACACAACACACACACACACACACAAACAAACAACACACAACAAACAAACACACACCACACACGCACACACCCACACGCACACGCACACACACACACACACACACACTCACACACAACACACAGACACACACACACACACACACACTCACACACACACACACACACACTCTCACTCACACACACACACAGACACACACACACACACACACGCACGCACGCACGCACACACACACACACAGAGCACACACACACACATAAACACACGCACACGCACACACAGAGCACACACACACACATAAACACACACGCACACGCACACACAGAGCACACACACACACACATAAACACACACACACACACACACACACACGCACACGCACACACACACGCACACGCTCACGCACGCACACACACACACACACACACACGCACACGCACACGCACACACGCACACACGCACACGCACACACACACACACGCACACACACACACACGCACACACACACACGCACACACACACACGCACACACGCACACACACGCACGCACACACACACACGCACACACACACACACACACACACACACACACACACACACAGGAGTTGGTGGAGACCAAAAACAGAGCTAACAGGAAAAACCTGTGTCTGATTTAAAAAAAAACATCTTCTGTAATTCAGAATAATTCAGCAGATCAGGATCATTAATAATTCAGTGTTCTACATCACGATGCCTCCGTATCGAATCACAACACACACGAGGATGAAATCTCTCTGAGCTGTGCTCACGTCGTCTTGTCTGACACCACCTGTTCTGCCGCGCTGCACCCGGACGGGCGTCTCCACCCGTGGTGGTTGGCGTCCCGCTCTGTCTCTGTGGACACGTCTGATCGCAGCTCTCGATAGTTCTGATCTGATGATTCGTTCTGAAGGTGAAGAATCATTAAACACTCACAGCAGTCTGACCACGCCTTCTTCATGTGTCTCTAACTGCTTCCTCTTCGTGTTCATGCTGTTTCTTTCCCTGTTTGATTCAGGATACGTGGACACGTCTCACTGTGGACCAACGTGTTGGACGGACACACTGTCATCATCATCATTTGGCTGCGTCTCCAGCAGGGTTAAAAATACTCTGGCACAGAATCTGTCCAGTCTGCAGAAACTGTGTCTGTGTGAGGAGGAGGAGGAGGATGAGGAGGAGGAGGAGGAGGAGGAGGAGGCCCAAACCTGAGTCAAACATCTGGATCTTTTCCATCCAGCTGTTCAGAGCGACGCTAACCTGCGTGTAAGGTTCATTTCTTAATCCCTGAATCTCTCCGTCACTTATTCCCTCCGCCACGTCCCGGCCTGGCGGGAAGCTGCTGCTGTGGTTCTCTTGTTGTTGTTGTTGTTGCTGGAGCGGCTGCCAGTTTCCAAATCAATTTCAGCCGCGGCCAAGTACACCGTCAGACTGCAGCCTGCCAGCTCTGACAAAGAGCTGCTGGCTGGAGGAGGCGCAGCGGCGAGGCCAGCGCTGCTGAGGGAGGAAGCACTGCGACAGTATTTCAGAAGGACGCCAGCGATGCAGCGGCTGCAGCTCCAGGCCGGACGCTGAAGAAGCAGCTTCACAGCAGCCGATGAGGGTGGATGAAGGCTGACGAGGGCGGATGAAGGCCGATGAGGCCGGATGAAGGTCGATGAGGGCGGATGAAGGTAGATGAGGGCGGATGAAGGCCGATGAGGCCGGATGAAGGTCGATGAGGGCGGATGAAGGTCGACGAGGGCGGATGAAGGCCGATGAGGGCGGATGAAGGTCGACGAGGGCGGATGAAGGCCGATGAGGCCGGATGAAGGCCGACGAGGGCGGATGAAGGTCGACGAGGGCGGATGAAGGTAGATGAGGGCGGATGAAGGTAGATGAGGGCGGATGAAGGCCGACGAGGGCGGATGAAGGCCGATGAGGGCGGATGAAGGTCGATGAGGGTGGATGAAGGTCGACGAGGGCGGATGAAGGTAGATGAGGGCGGATGAAGGCCGACGAGGGCGGATGAAGGTCGACGAGGGCGGATGAAGGCTGATGAGGGCGGATGAAGGTCGACGAGGGTGGATGAAGGTCAATGAGGGCGGATGAAGGTAGATGAGGGCGGATGAAGGTAGATGAGGGAGGATGAAGGTAGATGAGGGAGGATGAAGGTCGACGAGGGCGGATGAAGGTCGATGAGGGAGGATGAAGGTAGATGAGGGTGGATGAAGGCCGACGAGGGCGGATGAAGGTCGATGAGGGCGGATGAAGGCCGATGAGGGAGGATGAAGGTCGACGAGGGCGGATGAAGGTAGATGAGGGAGGATGAAGGTAGATGAGGGTGGATGAAGGCCGACGAGGGCGGATGAAGGTAGATGAGGGCGGATGAAGGTAGATGAGGGTGGATGAAGGCCGACGAGGGCGGATGAGGTAGGTAGAGGGCGGATGAAGGTAGATGAGGGCGGATGAGGGCGGATGAAGGTAGATGAGGGCGGATGAGGGCGGATGAAGGTAGATGAGGGCGGATGAGGGCGGATGAAGGTCGATGAGGGCGGATGAAGGTCGATGAGGGCGGATGAAGGTAGATGAGGGCGGATGAAGGTAGATGAGGGTGGATGAAGGCCGACGAGGGCGGATGAAGGTAGATGAGGGCGGATGAAGGCCGACGAGGGCGGATGAAGGTCGATGAGGGCGGATGAAGGCCGATGAGGGCGGATGAAGGCCGACGAGGGCGGATGAAGGTCGATGAGGGCGGATGAAGGCCGATGAGGGCGGATGAAGGTCGACGAGGGCGGATGAAGGCCGACGAGGGCGGATGAAGGTCGATGAGGGCGGATGAAGGCCGACGAGGGCGGATGAAGGCCGATGAGGGCGGATGAAGGTCGACGAGGGCGGATGAAGGCCGATGAGGGCGGATGAAGGTCGATGAGGGCGGATGAAGGTCGATGAGGGCGGATGAAGGCCGATGAGGGCGGATGAAGGTCGATGAGGGCGGATGAAGGCCGATGAGGGCGGATGAAGGTCGATGAGGGCGGATGAAGGTCGATGAGGGCGGATGAAGGTCGATGAGGGCGGATGAAGGTCGATGAGGGCGGATGATGGCCGATGAGGGCGGATGAGGAGGAGTCTCTGCCGCAGATCAGTGCGAGTCCAGACGTCTGAGACTCATGTTGGAGTTTCACAGTCAGTCAACAAAACATTTTAAACTTAAAGGTCCGCTGTGTCTGTTTACAGAATCTAATATTCAGAACTTTCGAAGGTTTTGTTCAATGCTGACACGAGCTCTGCTTACTGTTTAAGGACTCTGTCTTCTCATCCCATCCAGCAGCTGTGAAGTCGTTTTAATCTGGACTAACGTGTTTGACGAGCTGGCAGACAGGACGGACAGAACCGAGCCCGTCCAGATGGCACCACGATGGAGGACGTGCAGTCCTGCTGTCAATTAGCTCAGATTTAATGAACGTGATCTAATGTTTGCTTTGACCCTCATTACACACAGCTCCTGGTCTTCTACATGGAAGACCCGGTTCAGTTAAGGTCCACCGACACCGGAACAAAAACCAGAACCTTAAAGAGGCTGAGTTAGTTTCTGTGAGAGATTTAAATGCAGTGAAATCAGATTTTCTTCCTGTTTCGTTCTTTTCACACGGCGTGAACTCGACATAACATCCGTCCTCGCCTCAGCAGAGCGTGCTCGGCACAAAGTTAAAGGGAGGTCAAAGAGCTGTGTGTTGGTTCCTGTCCAGGGTTCTGCTGGAGAACGGCAGCTTCGCCCTTGTGAACGGCTCCGAGCGGCAGCGTTCAGAGATGAGGCGGAGATCAAGACGAGTTATTACCCATCGCACAAGGGCGCGACACCGGACATGGAAATTATAATGATGACAAACGGCGACGAGGCCGGCGTGCATCTCTGACGAGAGGAGAGAGAGAGGAGGTCTGGGTAAAGAGGGGAGGCGTGCTGGATCACAGGTGAGACAGGAGGAGGCGTACCTGGGGAGGAGGAGGCGTACCTGGGGAGGAGGAGGAGGCGTACCTGGGGAGGAGGAGGCGTACCTGGGGAGGAGGAGGAGGCGTACCTGGGGAGGAGGAGGCGTACCTGGGGAGGAGGAGGCGTACCTCTGGATCTGTCCACTCGTCATGTCGGTGACTCGTCTCTCTCTCTTTGTGTTTCGTGACGTGTTCATGTTTGAGTCCAGTTTATGTTTTCTGCTTTTTACTGTCGTTTGTAGCTGAGCTCCATAAATAAAATGTATTATTTTTATTAGTGCGAAGTGAAAAATGAGAGAGAGGAAGAACAGAAAGGAGGGAACGTGAAGGAGAGGATGGATGGATGGGAGTAAAGGAGGAGGAGATGAGGTGATGAGGTTCTTACCATGGTGGTGAGGATGTACTTGTAGAAGGCTGATGTCATCCCCAGCTCGTTCGCCTGTAAGAAGACAAAGCTGTGAGACAGGACGTACACAAACCGTCTCTGAAGAAACAGTCACAGTTATTAAAAAGCAACCATCTGCTGTATGTCCCCTCCTGCTCGCCGTACTTTCTCTAATCACATGAAGCGACCTTCAAACAGCGACCAGGCTCCGAACTCATCCACAGGATCTGTGACGATGAGACGCCGCTCAGGAAGTGAGACCGAGACCAGCAGCAGACGACCTGAAGCTGAACAGACGTCTTTAATCTGGAACTGCAGACGCTTGAATTACAATCAGCTGGAGGTTAAATGATACGAAGCCAGACGTCTGAAAACTTTTAATTCTATTCGAGTTTTCAAAGCTGAGGTTCGACCTTGATGATGAGACGTCTCAGAGACTACATCCAGGTTTTAGACAGTATGCAGGGACGTCTCAGAGACTACGTCCAGGTTTTAGACAGTCTGCGGGGACGTCTCAGAGACTACGTCCAGGTTTTAGACAGTCTGCGAGGACGTCTCAGAGACTACATCCAGGTTTTAGACAGTATGCAGGGACGTCTCAGAGACTACATCCAGGTTTTAGACAGTATGCAGGGACGTCTCAGAGACTACGTCCAGGTTTTAGACAGTCTGCGGGGACGTCTCAGAGACTACGTCCAGGTTTCGGACAGTCTGCGGGGACGTCACAGAGACTACGTCCAGGTTTTAGACAGTCTGCGGGGACGTCACAGAGACTACGTCCAGGTTTTAGACAGTCTGCAAGGACGTCTCAGAGACTACGTCCAGGTTTTAGACAGTATGCAGGGACGTCTCAGAGACTACGTCCAGGTTTTAGACAGTCTGCAAGGACGTCTCAGAGACTACGTCCAGGTTTCAGACAGTCTGCAAGGACGTCTCAGAGACTACGTCCAGGTTTTAGACAGTCTGTGGGGACGTCACAGAGACTACGTCCAGGTTTCAGACAGTCTTTGGGGACGTCTCAGAGACTACGTCCAGGTTTTAGACAGTCTGCAAGGACGTCTTAGAGACTACGTCCAGGTTTTGGACAGTCTGCGGGGACGTCATGGAGACTACGTCCAGGTTTTGGACAGTCTGCGGGGACGTCTCAGAGACTACGTCCAGGTTTTAGACAGTCTGTGGGGACGTCACAGAGATTATGTCCAGGTTTTAGACAGTCTGCAAGGACGTCTCAGAGACTACGTCCAGGTTTTAGACAGTCTTCGAGGACGTCTCAGAGACTACGTCCAGGTTTTAGACAGTCTGTGGGGACGTCACAGAGACTACGTCCAGGTTTCAGACAGTCTTTGGGGACGTCTCAGAGACTACGTCCAGGTTTTAGACAGTCTGCAAGGACGTCTTAGAGACTACGTCCAGGTTTTGGACAGTCTGCGGGGACGTCATGGAGACTACGTCCAGGTTTTAGACAGTCTGCGGGGACGTCTCAGAGACTACGTTTCATGAACCTGCTGAAGGAGCTGCTGCTGTACCAGTGTTGAAAGCCAGGCTGGGATTTGAACTAACAACCTCACAGCAGACAGCTTCATTACTAATCATTAACCTTCCACACACTGAGAGCTTCATCTCGCAGAGCCGACAGAGTTACTGAGAGCTTTTATTTTGTATTCAAAACTCCTCAGTGCTCCAAGGTTACCGGGCAGAGACTGAAATTACAACCTGCCAAACGCTGCTGGATTTAGTTTGAGGCTGTAAAGTCTGTCGACTCCACCTGCCAGTTTGGCAGCGAACCAACCAGCGAGTCTGAAGGTCCTGCTCCACTCTGTAAACACCACAGAGGAAGAAGCAGGCGACCAGGGCGGAGATAAAGACGTGTCAGAGAGACAGACCATTTATAAATGTGTTTATTTAATATGATGTTTTATTTCAGGCGGAGCGCCTCCACCAGGACGCTGCTGGAAACACAGACTACGTCCAGGTTTCAGACAGTCTGCGGGGACGTCTCAGAGACTACGTCCAGGTTTTAGACAGTCTGCGGGGACGTCACGGAGACTACGTCCAGGTTTTAGACAGTCTGCGGGGACGTCACAGAGACTACGTCCAGGTTTTAGACAGTCTGCGGGGACGTCACGGAGACTACGTCCAGGTTTAGACAGTCTGCAGGGACGTCACGGAGACTAAGTCCAGGTTTAGACAGTCTGCGGGGACGTCTCAGAGACTACGTCCAGGTTTTAGACAGTCTGCGGGGACGCCACAGAGACTACGTCCAGGTTTTAGACAGTCTGCGAGGACGTCACGGAGACTACGTCCAGGTTTAGACAGTCTGCGGGGACGTCACAGAGACTACGTCCAGGTTTTAGACAGTCTGCGGGGACGTCTCAGAGACTAAGTCCAGGTTTAGACAGTCTGCGGGGACGTCACGGAGACTAAGTCCAGGTTTAGACTGTCTGTGGGGACGTCACGGAGACTACGTCTAGGTTTTAGACAGTCTGCTGGGACGTCACAGAGACTACGTCCAGGTTTAGACAGTCTGCGGGGACGTCAGGGAGACTAAGTCCAGGTTTAGACAGTCTGCGGGGACGTCACGGAGACTAAGTCCAGGTTTAGACTGTCTGTGGGGACGTCACGGAGACTACGTCCAGGTTTTAGACAGTCTGCGGGGACGTCAGGGAGACTACGTCCAGGTTTAGACAGTCTGCGGGGACGTCTCAGAGACTACGTCCAGGTTTTAGACAGTCTGTGAGGACGTCTCAGAGACTACGTCCAGGTTTTAGACAGTCTGCTGGGACGTCACGGAGACTAAGTCCAGGTTTAGACAGTCTGTGGGGACGTCACGGAGACTACGTCCAGGTTTTAGACAGTCTGCGGGGACGTCAGGGAGACTACGTCCAGGTTTAGACAGTCTGCGGGGACGTCTCAGAGACTACGTCCAGGTTTTAGACAGTCTGTGAGGACGTCTCAGAGACTACGTCCAGGTTTTAGACAGTCTGCTGGGACGTCACAGAGACTAAGTCCAGGTTTAGACAGTCTGTGGGGACGTCACGGAGACTACGTCCAGGTTTTAGACAGTCTGCTGGGACGTCACGGAGACTACGTCCAAGTTTTAGACAGTCTGCTGGGACGTCACAGAGACTACGTCCAGGTTTTAGACAGTCTGTGAGGACGTCTCAGAGACTACGTCCAGGTTTTAGACAGTCTGCTGGGACGTCACAGAGACTAAGTCCAGGTTTAGACAGTCTGTGGGGACGTCACGGAGACTACGTCCAGGTTTTAGACAGTCTGCTGGGACGTCACGGAGACTACGTCCAGGTTTTAGACAGTCTGCTGGGACGTCACAGAGACTACGTCCAGGTTTAGACAGTCTGCGGGGATGTCAGGGAGACTAAGTCCAGGTTTAGACAGTCTGCGGGGACGTCACGGAGACTACGTCCAGGTTTTAGACAGTCTGCAGGGACGTCAGGGAGACTAAGTCCAGGTTTAGACAGTCTGTGGGGACGTCACGGAGACTACGTCCAGGTTTTAGACAGTCTGCTGGGACGTCACGGAGACTACGTCCAGGTTTAGACAGTCTGCGGGGACGTCAGGGAGACTAAGTCCAGGTTTAGACAGTCTGCGGGGACGTCACGGAGACTACGTCCAGGTTTTAGACGGTCTGCGGGGACGTCACGGAGACTACGTCCAGGTTTTAGACGGTCTGCGGGGACGTCACGGAGACTACGTCCAGGTTTAGACGGTCTGCGGGGACGTCACGGAAACTACGTCCAGGTTTTAGACAGTCTGCGGGGACGTCACGGAGACTACGTCCAGGTTTTAGACAGTCTGCGGGGACGTCACAGAGACTACGTCCAGGTTTTAGACAGTCTGCGGGGACGTCACGGAGACAAACATCAGACAAACATTTGTTTACACATGTGACTGTGACTCCGCCCTCACCTTCCTGAGGATGTGGTAGGAGATGGAGGCGTTGGCGTCGATGATGATGGTGGCCACCTTGTCGTCTCGGATCTCCTTCAGCAGGGGGGTGGGGTCCAGGCTGTCGTCCAGCATTCGCACAGACAGCGTCTCCCTGGAGATGAGGAAGCGGTGGACCAGCTCCTCCAATCGCAGCAGGCCTGAGGGGTGGAGTCAGAAATCAGGAAGTGTAACAGACTTCATTAAACACATGGGCTGTGTCCGAAATCACTCACTCATTCCCTACTCCCTACATAGGGAACTAAATGTAGTGACTATATAGTGAGCTTAACAGAAGAAATGTTCGGACACTTCTCTTGGCACCGGTAATTACATCATTGCTGTCGCATAATTAAAACGTACCACATTAATGTCGTCTCACGTAATACTTGTCCATTTACTACTGCATTGTTATTAAATTACAGTCTTTTGATTACTGTCCTGTACGTTTTATTTTTGTGTTTTGTTTTCTATATTTGCATATTTTTATATTTTGGCTCTTTAGTAACAGAAAGTTACAGTGTAATCTACTGCAATGTTTAATTATATGCTGTTCGTTTTACACTTTTTTAAATGAACGTAGAAAGCTATTTTGCCTAGTTTTGAAATGTGTAATAAAATAGACAATATAAAATAAAATAGTTTGTGTTTTATCAATAATTAAATTATTGATGATCAGGAGGAGAACTAGAATAGTGAGAGGGAGAGAGAAAGGAGAAGATGCGCTGCTCTTCTAAGACTAGCAAGACGTCGTCAAATTAGCGCCTTTTTAATTAGAGTAGATATCATTTTCTTTAATTAATTTAATAAACCATCCTCCGTCAAACTACACCCCCTGCTGACTCCCGTCCATCTGCCATATTTATGTTCCTTTCCGCGCCCAGAGAACTTCTGGCAATGCATGATGGGATATCTTGCTTCGGTTAGTGACCATCGGATGTTCACTACATTTCGCGGTGAATTGTGGGATACATTCAGTGCACTATATAGTGGACACTAAACATTCGGACACCACTACAAAATGGCGTGGTCACTATATAGTGCACTACATAGTGGTTAGGGGGTGATTTCGGACACAGCCGTTTAGTGTCCACTATATAGTGCACTGAATGTATCCCACAATTCACAGCGAAATGTAGTGAACATCCGATGGTCCCTAACCGAAGCAAGATATCCCATCATGCATTGCCAGAAGTTCTCTGGGCGCGGAAAGGAACATAAATATGGCAGATGGACGGGAGTCAGCAGGGGGTGTAGTTTGACGGAGGATGGTTTATTAAATTAATTAAAGAAAATGATATCTACTCTAATTAAAAAGGCGCTAATTTGACGACGTCTTGCTAGTCTTAGAAGAGCAGCGCATCTTCTCCTTTCTCTCTCCCTCTCACTATTCTAGTTCTCCTCCTGATCATCAATAATTTAATTATTGAATAAACACAAACTATTTTATTTTATATTGTTTATTTTATTACACATTTCAAAACTAGGCAAAATTGCTTTCTACGTTCATTTAAAACAAGTGTAAAACGAACAGCATATAATTAAACATTGCAGTAGATTACACTGTAACTTTCTGTTACTAAAGAGCCAAAATATAAAAATATGCAAATATAGAAAACAAAACACAAAAATAAAACGTACAGGACAGTAATCAAAAGACTGTAATTTAATAACAATGCAGTAGTAAATGGACAAGTATTACGTGAGACGACATTAATGTGGTACGTTTTAATTATGCGACAGCAATGATGTAATTACCGGTGCCAAGAGAAGTGTCCGAACATTTCTTCTGTTAAGCTCACTATATAGTCACTACATTTTAGTTCCCTATGTAGGGAGTAGGGAATGAGTGAGTGATTTCGGACACAGCCATGGTCCAATCACCATCGACCCACTTCCTGTGAAAACGCTCAGACAGGCAGGAAGTTGTTCAGAGGAAGGTTAGAGTTAGAGTTTGGAATGCGGCCGCTCTGCATTAACATTCAGAGCCGGCTTCCTGACTAATCGCTGCCATAAAGCATCATCACGCCGCCGCCGGGTTAAACCGGCTGACAACACAACAACAACACAGGCCTGTTAAACAGGAGCGTTAAAACCGTGAGCCGGGGCAGCCCAGCCGGGTGGAAACACAGGAGAGAGATCGATGGAAAGAAGGAAAGGAAACATTGTGGTTGGTTGTTGGATGTTTGCTCGGTTCAGAGTTGTCACATGATGCTCGGTGAATATATGCAGAGTGTGTTGTTACACATCTGGACATAAAAAAGTGTGATGTCATAAAATTTATGAAGCATTTTATGGATGAAAACAACTTTTGCAACAACGTCTCAATCTCAGTGTTGAGTTAAAATGATTCAGCTCTTTCTGAGGCTGACGGATGCTCCGCTCGTCTTCACTGGCTGCTGTTCAATAGACGAGGGTGAAATGAAAAGTTATCTATGACGAGATGCAGCTGGCTGCAGGTTCACAGGGAGCTGGATATTCTTCATATTTTATCTCATTTACACCAAAACATGAAGATATAACAAATTAAAATGTCTGTGAAGGTTCTCAGTCATCTTTCTTTAAGAAAGGGGCGGGACTAGACTGATATCTGCATCCTGGGCAGGTGGTGGAGGAGTGACGGAGTAAATCTATGAGAAACCTCAGACACGTTTCCTCCACATACAACGTTCTGGTTTCATCCCGTCCCAGCAGCATTCACACTCTGCCTCATGTGACTCTAACGAGACCTCTGACGATAGTCGTCATAGCAACGGTTACTAACGAGCCAAATGGAGCGATGTGCTGATCTATGATCTTTCCTGGGATAAAGACTTGAGTCAGATCTGAAGAAGCTGAAACTGAAGAGAGGAGAAACATCTCCACTGATCTACAAACAGGTCCAGCTGACCCATATAGATATGTATCATATAGAAATACATGTTTCTTCATCTTTAACAAAGTCCAGTCCGGATCCTGCGGCTCTCTTTGAAGGAGAAAACCAAAGTAGCAGGATCTTCGTGAACGCTGCAGCGTTTGAAAAACTGCTTGATGTGAACAAACCCCAACTGCAGCACGTTCAACCACTCAGCACTTTCATGAGATATCTCATACCAGCAGAGCACCGCCGAGCGATTCAACCTCCAGAATCGAGCAGGTAAACAAAAGCAACGGACCAGGAGCTTCGAGCTCGAGAGGAGAAGATCAGAGCACAGAGATGGACTCACACTCTGCCTTGGCACAGACCAGGCTCGCTGTGGGGTAACCGAAGGAGCGCAGGATGGATCCGATGGCCAGGCTCAGGTCCTCGTTACTCGGGTAAAGAGTCACCGAGGCGAAGCGAAGGTACGGCAGCTTCGGGGTTTCCTCAGGACCGATCTTCACGTGAGGGATCTGAGGGGAGGAGGAAGAAGAAGTGTTAGGAAGGACGACAAGAAAAAGACGCCTCGGGTTCCTTCAGGGTGATTTTCATGTTGGACGAAAGTAAAGAAGGGAAAGAGGAACGAAAAGAAACAACAGGCTGAGATAGAAGAAGAAGAAGAACCTCCAGCTTGGAGGTGTGAACGTGATGAGGAAGTCTCTGTGAATAAATAAAGGTTAAAACAAAATCACCTTTATTTGTCTTATCTTTATTCTGTGTGTTTTTATCACCCACGATCAGGAAACATTCGTGTTTGTGACCCGTGATTTGAATCTGCTCCAACATTTATTGGGTTTTCCTTCGCTGCACCTTTCCTGGTCCAGTCTGTAATCCTGACACATGAAATATATAAATATATATAAATATAAGCTGCTCTGTGGGGGGAGGTAATAAAAGCCACATCACTGCAGACTCCTCGTGGAGGTCTGTGCTCTCTGTTAGTTATGAATCTTTATGTACGCGTGTTTTTGTTGTGAAGCTGCAAAAAGATTTTCTTCCTGTCGGACAATAAAGATCTGAATTGTATTAAAGTATTAAAGAGACGTGACGACATGAGAGGATCAAACGTTCTTCATGAATCATCAAACCGTGCAGAATAAAAAGCTTCAGGCAGACTCTGACGCTCGCTGATAATCCAGTCTTTGTTCAGCTTCAAAATGAAAATCTGGAACTGGAACAAAGCCTCGATCATCGTGCAGGAACCACAGAGTTTGTGTTCACGTGACTTCAACACAACCAACGGTCAAGGTCACTTTAGTGAGCGACAAAGTCTGCGTTAAGGAGGAGGGGTCAAAGCAGCCAATCAGGAGCAGGAGAAACTGAAAGTCAACACTGATTCGTTTAAAGTTTGAAGCTACATTCAGGATCTCCTGAAAGAAACACGTACGTCTGTGGTCTCTGGTTTCAAATCAAAGCTCGCTGAGGTTAGTGTCACACCGCGGTGAGGTCCACCTGGGTTTTTGTCCTGTCTCGTCATTTCCTGTTTTATTTTGATATTTACCTCTCCTCTCGTTTCAGGTCACTTGCCCTTCCTCATGTGTCACCGGTCTGATTGTTTCCACCTGTTCCCTGTTACCTGGTGTATCGTCTGCGTCTCCCTTTGTCTCGTGCCGAAGTGTTTTGTCTCCTGTAGCGTTCACCAAAGCCCTTTTCATAGCCCACAGTCGCAGCATTATAGCTCTCGTGATCTTTTGTTATCTACCTTGTAAGAGTGATTTTTTGTTGTACTTCCTAGTCCCGCCCTTTTGTTTCTTTGCATTTAGCCTAGTGTGTTTTCAGCCTCGTTTGAGCGTCTTAAGTTAAAGTTTCATAGCCTTTTGTTTTTCCTCATTAAGAGTGACTTTAATTTTGTTAATTTTAATAAGAGAAGTTCAGAGTTTTTTCCTCCTTTGGAGTGATTTTTTGTTTCCTCTAGTTTAGGCCTTTTTTCATAGCCTCACTCAGTCGAGGATATTGTTGATCTGAATAAAACAGCTGTCTGCCAAACTCTGCGTCTGAGTCCTCATTGAGTCCCGGCCTGACAGTTAGATTCGCTTCAAGCAGCAAAACTTTGTTTTAGGAAAACTTCCAGTAACATTTCTCAGCTGATATTTACGACATGAGCGGACGTTCGGTTTCACGACGGATTGGACTCAGTCTAATTAAATCTCAGAGCTTTTCCTGTTAATCTCAGACAAACAGATTCTTAAAGCTGCTGTTTCAGAGCAAAGATCTGACTGTGTCTGTTTCAGCTGAAAAATTCAAGACAAATTTGAAAATGAATCACATCAGCCATGAATAAAGAATCAGGTCGGAGGCCAAACGTCCCGTGTGATCCGCCGCTCGGCTCACACCTGCGGAGGTTTAAACGGTAAACTGTAATTAGCTCAGCTGGGCTTCACTCGGATCTGAGAGCTTTATTTTAAATCCGAGCGGAGAATCCAGTAATATGAGGAGAGGATATCAGGCCGGGTTAGAGGCTCAGCAGGAGGTGCAGACGGACCGCGTAGATTCACTCAGGCAGGAAAACGGTTAAAAGTTAAATCCACACCGACGATTCAGTGTCACTGCGACGACGACACAGTTCACCTGGATGATCGGACAGACTGTAACAGTGAGCTCACATGACAGCACAGTGTGACTGAGTTTCCAGATGTGGCTCACCTCTTTCTCCCCACAGATGTGGCTGATGGTGGACCCGGAGGCGGGGCTGGAGGCGGGGCCGATCACTGAGACCACGCCCTTGGGCAGGATCTGACACACTAAGAGAAAAAAAGACCAAAAATAACAAACTTTACACGGTGTCACGGTGTTAGCTCGCTCTGTCTGAGAGAAACGTCGATTCCTCGTTTCACACGCACTGATTCATAAACTCACTTTACTTGTTGTTGGGCAAACTATATGAACATAAGATATGTTGCTGCTGTAAAGATGTTTCCATGGTTACCACACGTACAGCTTCATGTTTATGTTTCATATTTAGACTTTAGGAGTCAAATGTTGGAGCTGATGCTTTGCACGGAGGAAGAAGAGATAAAATGTTGCGACCATCATTTCCACTTGAACACTGCCCAGCTGCCATGATGCACGACACTGTGTACACAGAGTGCTAACGTGAGAGTACAGTGATGTTTGACTGGAGTGATCTGTGATGGCTTCGTTCTTTGGATCGAATCAGCTGAGTGAACCTGCATCACTTTCAAAAGACAAAAGACTTTTCAGTGAAAACTGAAGAATTTGGTTTTTTAAATAGTTTTTTTTGAAAATCCTCAGTTGATATTTTGACCTTGAGTCACAGATTCATCCACAAACCGAGTGTTTGTTTGTTTGCTGCTTCATAGAGACCTCTGTATGAAACAGAAATAATAATTCAATAATAACGTTTCATCCATGAGAGGAACAAACAAACAGCACATGACGCACTGTGCAGGTCGAATCTTTGAACAGGAAGAGGCAAACATGTTTTTATAACTGGATCTGTGCTTTGTATGTTTGTCCATGCAGATTGCTTATGGGTCAGTTAATGTGAGCTGTGTGTGTGTGTGTGTGTGTGTGTGTGTGTGTGTGTGTGTGTGTGTGTGTGTGTGTGTGTTAGCTGCCTCTCGGCTCAGCGGTTCATGATCAATAAACATGAACAGCAGGCGCTCGTGCAGAACGCCGCGATGCTCTCCCCGGTCACGATGACCTCCCCGGTCACGATGACCTCCGCCTTACACCGACGCCGCGTCATCGTCCATCTGTGCGTCTGTCCGCGTGTCTGCTTCCATCATGGTCACGCAGAAAGTCAGCGGTGTAAAACGTCTCATCAACTGAACCCGCACAGATCCAACAAAACTACCAACTCGTGGAACTAGAACGCGTCAGTTCCCCTCGAGCGTCGACGGGAGTGTTCGGATGTTGCTACAGTTTCAGAGCCTGGCTGATATTTAAAGGTTCAGGTTGCACCTGCTGACCTGCCTTGTTAAATAACAGTTGCCTCCTCACAAAACTCTTCCTGAAGTTCACGTCAATGAAAACGTCGAGTCTGAGCTGGATGGAGGAGATGAAGAGGAGAGGACGCTGGCTTACTGGTGTCGGTGGTGTCGTACTGGGAGTCCTTCTGCAGCTCGTAGACGTCCACCTCCACCCTCGCCTGGGAGGTTTCCGCCATCAGACTGTTGATGTTCTCCCTCGCCAGAGCCAGCGCCAGACGCTCACCATGACCACACACTGACCGGTCGTCCAAAATGGCCGCTGTCGGGACAAAGGTTGAGAAATAAACACGTGTTATGACAACAGGGATCGATTTAATGACGGACTAGACCAGAACATGTTCACTGACACCCCCCATAAACAAGCTGTATGGTGTCCCCCAGGGTTCAGTTCTGGGTCCCCTGTTAGTCTCCATCTATATGCACTGTTTCACTGTTGATGCATACACAGCACCTCACTCTAAACTGTCTGTATGTTTTTATCATCTGAGAAATGGAGCCACGGTTACGTCTCTGATTTAACGTGGGTTAAAACCAAAGTCAGAATTGAACCCACCGCCTTCGGTTCATCTGAAACGCAGCAGAAAACATGTGAAGAGGAGTGAGAGCGGAGACACTGAAGACTGTCACAAGGTAAAATGATGATGACATCTGTTTCTCTGAACAGACACAATGTGGTCCAAACCTGACCCACAGGACCAGGACCAGACAGATTCAGATTTTGAATAATCCAAGCTGCTTCTACTACAGGTGTAAGTGGGGCAGTCCTGACTGGCTCTCAGCCAGGTGAAACCACCTGTACAAGAGGAAACGGACGCGACCAAAAATAGTTTTGATTCCCGTCTTTAAACAGGAAGCAGCAGCTGCAAATAAAAAGCGACTCGTCATCGTTTCTATTTCCTCGTACTACTAAAGTAAAGACAGTACCTGGCTGCACAGGAACACCTGCCATGTTTATTTCTGTCGCTGCCTCGCCTGCTTGGAATGCTGAACGTGCTGATGGAGAGCGTGCAGGATGCAAACCACGACGCTGCTGCCTGATCCGAATACAGCAACGTTTCAACCACAGAAGACGAGAGAGAGCGTGAACAGCGTCTCTGCAGACACTACCCACAATCCTCGGAGGGATGAGGAGGGAGGTGGATGAAGATGAGAGGCCGAGATAAAGAGTCTGAGACACTATCTGTGTTTACACAGCGACCACACACACACACACACACACACACACACACACACACACACACACACACACACACACACACACACACACTCACACACACACACACACACACACACACACACACACACACACACTCACTCACACACACACACACACACACACACACACACACACACACTGTGTGTGCAGCAACAATGCCGGACAGAAGTAATCACAGAGGGTCAAACACTTGAACTGAAAGTTTCTGAAGTGACTCTGTTTGTTTTTATGAGAAACGCAGACTGTCTAAAACCTGGACGTAGTCTCCATGACGTCCCCGCAGACTGTCTAAAACCTGGACGTAGTCTCCGTGACGTCCCCGCAGACTGTCTAAAACCTGGACTAGTCTCCGTGACGTCCCCGCAGACTGTCTAAAACCTGGACGTAGTCTCCGTGACGTCCCCGCAGACTGTCTAAAACCTGGACTAGTCTCCGTGACGTCCCCGCAGACTGTCTTAAACCTGGACGTAGTCTCCATGACGTCCCTGCAGACTGTCTAAAAACTGGACTAGTCTCCGTGATGTCCCCGCAGACTGTCTTAAACCTGGACGTAGTCTCTGTGACGTCTCCGCAGACTGTCTAAAACCTGGATGTAGTCTCCGTGACGTCTCCGCAGACTGTCTAAAACCTGGTCATAGTCTCCGTGACGTCCCCGCAGACTGTCTAAAACCTGGACGTAGTCTCTGTGACGTCCCCGCAGACTGTCTAAAACCTGGACGTAGTCTCTGTGACGTCCCCGCAGACTGTCTAAAACCTGGACGTAGTCTCTGTGACGTCCCCGCAGACTGTCTAAAACCTGGACGTAGTCTCTGTGACGTCCCCACAGACTGTCTAAAACCTGGACGTAGTCTCTGAGACGTCCTCACAGACTGTCTAAAACCTGGACGTAGTCTCTGAGACGTCCCCGCAGACTGTCTAAAACCTGGACTGGACAGTTTTTTTTGGCCCGGACGTTCAGGTGTACCTGTGTGACATCATTGGTGGGCGTGGTTACCTGTGGGGAGGATGTCATGTCATCGCACAGCTGTTCGTCTGCACTGACTGAAAATCCAAAGATCCTGAAATGAATCTTCATCAGGGCGTCGATACTTTCTCCTCCGGCAGGATTTGAAAAATCAAGGCGAGTGCATAAATAATGCAGTGATGGATTTTAACAATTCAGCAGCATCAGTGTCCTTCAGCCGCTAAAAACCTGCATGAATTATTCCGACCTGTGCGATCCGTCACTCTGAAGGACTCATTAGCTTAAATTCATCAGTAGATATCTCTAAACTACAGCGGGGACGCCGCGTGAACAGCTAGTTTGTCACCACAGGACGCGGCAGCATTAATCCTTTAAGAATCAGCTCAGTCCATTTTTCAGAAAACTCGCTCTGAAAGTGAAGATGTCAGTTTTTATTTAAACGCCTCGTTTGGGAGGAAAACACAAACTGAATATCAATTCCAGACGTTTCTCCTCTTCTGACCTCTGAGCAGAAACGTGCACGCCGACGGAGATGAAGAAAAGAAACAAGTGAATAAAAAGAGAGAAGTGAACAGATCCTCTGTGGCCTGCAGCTTTAATCTGAAGGATGCATCGATCTTTAACAAACAGCCCGCGGCTCCACATTAACACCACATCTCTGCTAAATGACTCAAACTACAACTGCAGGCTGTGATAAGCACAGCGTTACTGTCAGGGACGCCACACCTCAGCGCTCCACTTAAAGAAACTGCATTCAAACATGGACGTCCTCATGCAGGCGGGTCCATGGACGTCCTCATGCAGGCGGGTCCATGGACGTCCTCATGCAGGCGGGTCCATGGACGTCCTCATGCAGGCGGGTCCATGGACGTCCTCATGCAGGCGGGTCCATCAGCCAGCGGAGGATTGCAGCGCCGAGCTTCTCGTCTCTCTGAATCCGTCGACCTCCCTGCGTCCTCCAGGAGTCCACGCTCATATCAAAGAATGTCAAACGCATGAAGCTCAGAGGTGAGAAGTGACACGAAAAGCTGTTAGTCAGACAGCGCCTGCAGGGCTGAAATAAATCCAGCTCCGTCTGCCGCGATAAAAGCAGGTTTATCATCTCAGATCAGATCCAGAACAAAATGCTCTAAAACTCAAACATGCAGAAATATAAGATGATGTTTCTGCCCCGGCGGCAGG
>CM014097.1:30472039-30499539 GCA_004119915.2 Collichthys lucidus
ATTGTACTGATGACGACCACGTTCTTCTCCACGGCTAACAGCAGGAAGAAGAAGAAGAAGAAGAAGAAGAAGAAGAGAAGAAGAAGAAGAAGAAGAAAAGAAGAAGAGAAGAAGAAGAAGAAGAGAAGAAGAAGAAGAAGAAGAAGAAGAAGAAGAAAAGAAGAAGAAGAGAAGAAGAAGCTTCAGTCGTATTAATAACAAACATGAATGATAAAACTGATCAGAAAGACATTGACCCCATATCACAGTTGATAACCCTATACTGTCTCTTTACGCCTACACATGTTCAACAAAGACCCGAAGAACCTCCTCAAGTCCTGCTGGAACATCTTAAAGAACCACTCGAACCCCTAGAACAACTTCAGTGGCCAATAGAACCTCTTAAAAAACTCTAGAACATTATCAGTGCCTACTAAAACCTCCTATCAGACCTGAAGGTGTACTAGAACCTCATGAAAAAATACAAGAACCTCTTTAAAGAGCCATAGAAGCTCTTTGGTGGCTAACAGAACCCACTAAAGAACTAGAACATCATCAGTGGCTATTATCGCCTCCCCCTGGACCTCTAGAACCCTTTCAACAGCCTGAACCTCATGAAGAGCCACTCGAACATCCATAATGACTGTTAGTACCACCTTCATGGACCACTAGGACATTATCAAGTACTATTTAAACCCCATAAGGAACCCATGGACCCTAGAAGTTCATCAAGAACCTTTATAGAACCATCTCAGTGCCCGTTAGAACATCTTATAGGCCCACTAAAACATAAAAAAAAACACGGAACCTCTTGAATGGCTAACAGAACCTGCTAAAGAACCAGAACATCATCAATGGCTACTAAGGCCTCCTACTCAACCTCTAGAACCCTTTCAATGGCTAGAAGAACCTCACGAAGAACCATTAGAATATCCTAATGACCATTAGTACACAGAACCCAGAGACTCTCCTTCCCCTCGAGTACCCTAGAACCTCATCAATAACTACCAAAGGACCTCTAGAACCTCTTAAAGAACCTTCAGGTCTCCTAAATGAACCCGACACAAAGTGTCCTCGTAAACGTTCACCCAGGTTCTGTCACTGATCTGAATGAATGTTCCTCCTCTTCTGTTATCATGAATAAATAAGTGAGTGTGTGATGAGAGCGACTCACTGCCCGCCATGTAGTTCAGTGTGAAGTTCTCGGAGCCGGAGACCAGCGACATGTTGAGTGAGTACCTGGTACATGACTTATCTCTGAAAATGACACGACACAAAGCAGTTAGCCAACACAACCCCTGCTAACTCTGCTCTGAATCTGAAGATATGTCCAGATTTCACTGAGTTATGAAGTCAGCAGAGCATTAAAGATAACAATAAACATAAGTGACAGTACTGTTACCTCACTGTGAGCAGAAGGAGGGAAATATTCTGTATAACACAGGCCTGAAGGGCTGAGGTCTACATTTGGACCTCACCCTCTCATGCAGGTTAAATATAAATCCACCACAAGCTGCCACATGACTTAACCCGACCTAAAACAAGATGTAAATCTATAATAAGCACTCACTGGAACAAGTTCCACTCGTGGTAGGTGATGGTGTTGTTGTCAGGGAGGAGTCGGAGCTCGATTTTAGAGCTGGAGAGGTTTGATATCAGGCTCGAGAGTGGCTGATTGTCAGCGACGGTCCAGACCAGAACCCAGCCCCCATAAATCTGCAGAAGGTTTGAGGTTGTTCTGTTATTCTGAATATCGGCACGCTGTGATCATCCACAGCTGAATCCCAGCCGTGCGTATATTCAGCATAACAGCACGGCCTCAGGTGTGATAGAATGCATGTAAACAACAGTATTAAATGATTTGAAATGATCTCACACTGACCTCGTGCAGCTGGTTTGCTGGCAGCGTCACATTCAGGCCGTCACAGTCTTCAGGGCCCAGCGCTGCGTTGGTGCTAATCGCCGCCAGCAGCAGCAGCATCACCTGTTTTACAACACTCATCCTGCTCGGAGACAGAAATCAAACACACCTCGCTCTGTGCTCTGTCAGGACGGCCGAGATGGAGGCGGGAAGCAGGTCGGTTTATAGCTAACTCTAAATCAGTGCAGTGTGTGTGTGCTCATCATGTAATCGAACTCTTCCTGAAGCTTCCAGGTCACTGCCTCAGCCGCTTGCGTATGTTTGCCCATGTTTGGGCAGCACGTCTCAGCCTGTACACCAGGCCGGAGTCAGAGTCTGAATCAAGACAGATAACAGTTCATTACACTCACTTTAGCATATTTACACTGGCTTCATGTCGCAAGTGTGTGGGTTTGAAAATGTTCCAAAGACTAAAGTCAAGACCTCGCCGGCTGATGCAACAATGGTTGTTTCTGTTGGTACAGGCTGAGCCATCATTATGTTTCCCTGCAGGTGGGGACACCTGAACGCATCTCAGTTGCATTCTGGTGGAGTGTTGGTGGAGTCGTGGTGGAGTCATGGTGGAGTTGTGGTGGAGTGTTGGTGGAGTCGTGGTGGAGTCGTGGTGGAGTCATGGTGGAGTCGTGGTGGAGTCATGGTGGAGTCATGGTGGAGTCATGGTGGAGTGTTGGTGGAGTCGTGGTGGAGTCGTGGTGGAGTCGTGGTGGAGTCATGGTGGAGTGTTGGTGGAGTCATAGTGGAGTCATAGTGGAGTCGTGGTGGAGTCGTGGTGGAGTCGTGGTGGAGTCATGGTGGAGTCATAGTGGAGTCGTGGTGGAGTCATAGTGGAGTGTTGGTGGAGTCGTGGTGGAGTCGTGGTGGAGTCGTGGTGGAGTCATGGTGGAGTGTTGGTGGAGTCATAGTGGAGTCATAGTGGAGTCGTGGTGGAGTGTTGGTGGAGTCTTGGTGGAGTCATGGTGGAGTCATAGTGGAGTCGTGGTGGAGTCATGGTGGAGTCATGGTGGAGTCATAGTGGAGTCGTGGTGGAGTCATGGTGGAGTCGTGGTGGAGTCATGGTGGAGTCATAGTGGAGTCATGGTGGAGTCATAGTGGAGTCGTGTTGGAGTCTTGGTGGAGTCGTGTTGGAGTCTTGGTCTAACTTTTTAAATGTTCATATCATTTTACAGAAACAGATTTCTGTCTGAACTTTTGAGTCTTTGTGTTATTTCCATCGTCACATTTGATTTCTACATTTTACACAGCAGACAACTTTCTTTGTGCTTTTACAAATGTCTTTAATGATTTCTGCCATTTGCTGCAGCAGCCAAAGTTTCCTGCTGTGGATCAATAGAAGTTTATCTAAAGCAAAGACAGAACCCAGAGAGATCTGGGCCAGCAGTCAATGACCCAACAGAAGTTCATCAGTCTGCCAACAGCAGCGTCTATAAAGGCTGAACGGCTCGGTGTGGGTTCCCACTTGTATTCTGAAGTCCAGCAGCTGTAGCATCATGAATCTGTGGTTCAGTCACTTACTGGTTGCGGGCCTGGTTCTGACCACCTGGGCTCTGACACCTGAAGAATGCCAACCCTTGACCAAGCCTTTGTCCCTGGCTGACTCCTCCATGGTAAGCCCTTCTGATTCCTGCCTCGGTCCTTGGGTTAGCGTTAGCAGTGAGGATTTCAAAGTGTGTTCAGGTTTTTGTTCAACTCCTGACCTCAGTCTGAGCCTGTTAGCACTTAGCATCCACCTTTAACTGTTTCCTGTCCAAGAACACAGTCTCTGTTTGGAAGTGCTGCAACTTTTTATTGACTTCCAGTAATGACAGTGACTGACTCCATGTTTGTGTGCAGTTGCAGGGCAGGCTGAACTTCATCATGGGCTACAGTGATACTGACGCATACAACGCCATCCTGAAGATAACTGACAGCTACTGGATGAAAATGACACCATCAGCATCTGACAAGAACCAACTAACCGTGCACGAGGAGAACAAGATGTGAGTTGATGACGCAACATATAAAACATCTGAGGAAAGAACCCTAAAACATATTCACACTGTTAAAACCTGCTGAAGGTGATCGATTTGTCTTCTTGGGTTCAGTTTTCTAACTTTATTTCTGTCTATATGCTGCTCCAGGCTCACATATCTCCAAATCATAAGGTCCAGGTCCACCGCTATGCAGACGATACTCTGTTTTATCTGTATGGCAACATACAACAGCTGAGTTCTGTCCATTGATGTTCGATTCACCGTTTGCTAAGCTACGCCTGTTTACCAACTGAAAGTGGACTGATAAGTCCACATTTCAAACTGCTTCTGGACATCATGGATGTCGTGTCCAAGTGTCTTTTTTGGAATCAGCGTTGCATGACTAAAGTACAGAATGACAACAAGAATCTGTTTTCAGATCAGAAATACTCTACTAATATAAATTAGAGGTTAGATTTAAATGTTTGAGTAAAGATAAAGTGGTATCTTCCACAAATCCTTTCCTAGCTTTAACATAGACAGGAAACAAAACATGAACTTAACTGTTCCACCATCTTTTTCTACAGAAATGGATCCTGCGTTGGTTTATCATTCAACATGACAATTGATGGCGACCATGTAGACTTGTCACGTAAGTCACCTGATCTGACACAATGACACAATGACATGATGACACACACATTTTAACTGAGTGTGTCTGCAGGCCACTAATCACTGTCACCATCAGTGTTGGGTATAGTTACTTTGGGAAGTACGGTACAGCGTCACTTACGAATTAAAGTAACGCGTTAGAGTACTCATGCGTTACCAAATTAACTCTGCAGGATAACAATAAATGATATCACTGCTGAAGCTGTCAGACTTATAGTTTTGGCAGGAGACGCACTGATGGTTGGGGGATATGTCAAATATTTTTAACAAGCCATCGTCCAATTACCAATTACTGTTAAATTAACAAATTAAAGGAATTGAAGCAGCTGATGGATTCGTCCAATTAGCCGACCTGATTAGCGTTGTTGTTTGTTTTCTTTTTTTGTCAAACAACAAATCAGCTTCCGGAAAGTTCATCTTCATTTCTGTTCTTCTGGTTTGATTCTTGCTCAGTGCCCAACATCAGCACAGTGTTCCAGGTGCTTCCAGGCTGTGACGGCTGCGTGGTCTTCAGAGCCAACAGCACCGCCAGGGACCTCAGCAAGTTATTTCATATGATGAACATCAACATCGACATTACCGACGAGGAGCTCACAACTCACGCTATTTATCTGATGGGTAGGAGTGAACGATCTTCAGAGACACAAACAAACTCATTTTGTATCTGAAACATGCAACGCAACATTTTTCTGTTTGGTTTGCAGCCAGGGAGACGTCCGTGAAGGACTCGGACCTGGAACAATTCAAGCAGCAGGCGAGCTGCCTCGGCTTCACCGGAGAACCAAACTTCAGCTACGACCCCAAACATGGTGCGTGACCTTTAAACCTGTGTGATTAAACAATGAAATCAACGTGTGGTCACATCAGACAGAAGTCATTTCTTTATCTGTCTGTCTCCCTGCAGATTTCTGTGCTGAAGGCGAGGGCACTCATCTGTCACTCTGAAGTCCAACAACAAATATTCCAAAGTCAGAGTGGAAATAAAGACACATGAAGTGACTCAAAGCATCAGATGTGTGGTTCTTCATTCAGGCTGTTTGTAACAGCGACATGTTCAAACTGGAGGGCAGGGGACGGGAAGTTACAGGAACAGGAAGTTATTGTAGTTTTTGGTAGTTTGGCTGCTGACGTGACGCTCAGCAACACTCACACTTAGAGCTCAGTCAAACACGTGTTTTTACATTCAGACTTTCCAAAGTTATCATGATTATTCACATCATCAAGTCTCAGTTTATCTGCCACCACACGATAATGAACGCCGAACAAATTAGTGATCAACGACAAGAGGAACTGAAGTTTGTGTATTCACCTCACAGACACAGAGGTTGATGCTTGGGTAGGCCTCAAATCAAGCACTGATCTCATTTGCTGTGGGTTTGGCTAGCCTAATGGAAATCCAATCATGCACTGAGGTTTTATTTTAATATTTATGATTGACTTCCCCCTCCTGGAGCTGCCACCTTATCGCGGTGGAGGGTTTTGCGTGTTCCAGTGATCCCAGGAGCTATGTTGTCTGGGGCTTCATGCCCCTGGTAGGGTCACCCAAGGCAATCAGGTCCTAGGTGAGGGACCAGACAAAGCGCAGGTCAATCAACCCTGATGAATATAGATACCTATGGATTCAGGTCTCCCTTGCCCGGACGCAGGTTACCAGGCCCCCCCCCCTTGAGCCAGGCCGGGGGGTGGGGCTCACTGGCGAGCGCCTGGTGGCCGGGTCTTCACCCATGGGGCCCGGCCAGGCACAGCCCGAAAGGGTGACATTCCCATAGACCCACCACCCATGGGAGGGGTCTCAGGGGGCAGGTGCGAAGAGAGTTGGGCGGCAGTCGGGGCGGGGACCGGTTGACCCCCGACCCCCGGTTGCAGAAGCTGGCTCTGGGGACGTGGACTGTCACCTCTCTGGCGGGGAAGGAGCCTGAGCTGGTGCACGAGGTTTAGAGGTACCGGCTAGATATAGTCGGGCTCGCCTCGACGCACAGTGTGGGTTCCGGAACCAGTTTCCTTGAGAGGGGCTGGACGCTCTACCACTATGGAGTTGCCCCCGGCGAGAGGCGCAGAGCGGGGGTGGGAATGCATGTTTCCCCCTGGCTCGGCGCCTGTACATTGGGGTTCACCCCGGTGGACGAGAGGGTAGCCTCCCTTCGCCTTCGGGTGGGGGGACGGGTCCTGACTGTCGTCTGTGCCTATGCACCGAATGGCAGTTCAGAGTACCCACCCTTTCTGGAGTCTTTGGAGGGGGTGCTGGAGAGCGCCCTCTCTGGGGACTCCCTCGTCCTCCTGGGGGACTTCAATGCTCACGTGGGCAGCGACAGTGAGACCTGGAGGGGCGTGATTGGGAGGAATGGCCCCCCTGATCTGAACCCGAGCGGTGTCATGGACTGTCCATAACAAACACCATGTTTAAGCATAAGAGTGTCCATATGTGCACTTGGCACCAGGACACCCTCGGTTGCAGTTCGATGCTCGACTTTGTGGTCGTGTCGTCGGACTTGCGGCCACATGTTTTGGACACTCGAGTGAAGAGAGGGGCGGAGTTGTCAACTGATCACCACCTGGTGGTGAGTTGGCTCTGATGGTGGGGGAGGATGGCGGTCAGACCTGGCAGGCCCAAACGTTCTGTGCGGGTTTGCTGGGAACGTCTGGCTGAAACTCCTGTCAGACAGAGTTTCAACTCCCACCTCTGGGAGAGCTTCACTCACATCCCGGTGGAGGCGGGGGACATGGAGTCCGAGTGGACCTTGTTCCGTTCCTCCATTGTCGAGGCGGCTGACCGGAGCTGTGGCCGTGACGTGGTCAGCGCCTGTCACGGCGGCGGCCCCCGAACCCGCTGGTGGACACCGGCGGTGAGGGATGCCGTCAAGCTGAAGAAGGAGTCCTACAGAACCTTTTTGGCCTATGGGACTCCTGAAGCAGCTGATGGGTATCGACGTGCCAAGCTGAGTGCAGCCTCGGTGGTTGCGGAGGTAAGAACTCGGGCGTGGGAGGAGTTCAGTGAGGCCATGGAGAGCGACTTTCAAACGGCTTCGAGGAGGTTCTGGACCACCATCCGACGGCTCATGCGGGGGAAGCAGTGCACTGTCAACACTGTGTTCAGTGGGGATGGGGTGCTGCTGACCTCCACTGGGGCATCTTGGGTCGGTGGAGGGAATACTTCAAAGACCTCCTCAATCCCACCAGCACGTCTTCCTTTGAGGAGGCAGAGTCTGGGGACCCCGTGGTGGTCTCGCCCATCTCTGGGGCTGAGGTCGCTTAGGTAGTCAAAAAGCTCCTCGGTGGCAGGGCCCCGGGGGTGGATGAGGTCCGCCCGGAGTTCCTCAAGGCCCTGGATGTTGTGGGGCTGTCTTGGTTGACACGTCTCTGCAACGTTGCATGGACATCGGGGTCAGTCCCCCTGGATTGGCAGACCGTGGTGGTTCCCCTTTTCAAAAAGGGGGACCAGAGGGTGGAGTGCAGCCTCCGAGTCGGGGATGAGATCCTGCCTTAAGTGGAGGAGTTCAAGTATCTCAGGGTCTTGTTCATGAGTGAGGGAAGGATGGAACGGGAGATCGACCAGTGGATCAGTGCGGCTTCTGCAGTAATGCGAACTCTGCACCGGTCCGTTGTGGTGAAGAAGGAGTTGAGCCGAAAGTCGAAGCTTTCGATTTATTAGTCGATCTACGTTCCTACCCTCACCTATGGTCACGAGCTTTGGGTAGTGAACAAAAGAATAAGATCGCGAATACAAGCGGCCGAAATGAGCTTCCTTCGCAGGGTGGCTGGGCTCTCCCTTAGAGACAGGGTGAGAAGCTCGGCCATTCGCAAGGAGCTCAGAGTAGAACCGCTGCTCCTCCGCATCGAGAGGAACCAGCTGAGGTGGCTCGGGCATCTCCTGAGGATGCCTCCTGGACGTCTCCCTGGTGAGATGTTTCGGGCACGTCCCTCCGGGAGGCAGCCCCGGGGAAGACCCAGGACATGCTGGAGGGACTATGTCTTTCAGCTGGCCTGGGAACGCCTTGTGGTCCCCCTGGGAGAGAACTGGACGAAGTGGCCAGGGAGAGGGAAGTCTGGTCAATGGTCAAAGGTCAATGGTGAGGTCAGGAGTTCAGACAGTGTTCAGGAGCCTCTGATGTCTGATGCTGTCATATTTATTGATCATTGGAGACTCAAAGTTCATCAGAAGAGTCTGAGTCTGTTGGACTGGACTGGTCACCTCTACAGGCAACACCACAAACACTGAACACCCAGAATGAGACACAGACCTCGAGGTCCACGCCTGACCCAGACTAACTACTGCAGGACCTCGAGGTCCACGCCTGACCCAGACTAACTACTGCAGGACCTCGAGGTCCACGCCTGACCCAGACTAACTACTGCAGGACCTCGAGGTCCATGCCTGACCCAGAGTAACTACCGCAGGACCTCGAGGTCCACGCCTGACCCAGACTAACTACTGCAGGACCTCGAGGTCCACGCCTGACCCAGAGTAACTACCGCAGGACCTCGAGGTCCACGTCTGACCCAGACTAACTACCGCAGGACCTCGACGTCCACGCCTGACCCAGAGTAACCTCAGGATAGAAAATTACGTGTGTAACGTAACGTGTGTAATACCACTGTGTCCTGCTTATGAAAGACAGAGACAATAAACTGACTGTTTGTTCAGTATTTTGAAGAATAAAAAGGAAACAGCACGGCACAGCTAATGTTTGTTCTTTTTTTTAACTCCTCCTGTTAAAATATTGAGGTTCATTCATGATTGAATGAAATCTGGACACAGACATGATAGACATATTTTTAGATTCAGACTGTACTGTTACTTTTACACTGAGCAGAAACAAGTTTAAAATACTGTAGAATACTGTTAATATCATTACACATGTAGAAGTCGGTACGAGTGCGAAAAACACTGACTCTGTTTGATTCTACCTGATGTTATTGTCATTATCATTAGTTTCATAAGGTAATCATAATTAGCTCTCCAACAAGCTGATAATATTCATTGGAAATAATATTGACTTTACTTTTTAACTGACAAAAAAAGTTTTGAGCATCTAATGGAAGTAACGTTTGTATTTGGACCCAACTCCCTTCTGAAGTTCTGTCAATACCTGTTACATAACAAAAGTGTGAGTGTTGCTGAGCGTCACGTCAGCAGCCAAACTACCAAAAACTACAATAACTTCCTGTTCCTGTAACTTCCCGTCCCCTGCCCTCCAGTTTGAACATGTCGCTGTTACAAACAGCCTGAATGAAGAACCACACATCTGATGCTTTGAGTCACTTCATGTGTCTTTATTTCCACTCTGACTTTGGAATATTTGTTGTTGGACTTCAGAGTGACAGATGAGTGCCCTCGCCTTCAGCACAGAAATCTGCAGGGAGACAGACAGATAAAGAAATGACTTCTGTCTGATGTGACCACACATTGATTTCATTGTTTAATCACACAGGTTTAAAGGTCACGCACCATGTTTGGGGTCGTAGCTGAAGTTTGGTTCTCCGGTGAAGCCGAGGCAGCTCGCCTGCTGCTTGAATTGTTCCAGGTCCGAGTCCTTCACGGACGTCTCCCTGGCTGCAAACCAAACAGAAAAATGTTGCGTTGCATGTTTCAGATACAAAATGAGTTTGTTTGTGTCTCTGAAGATCGTTCACTCCTACCCATCAGATAAATAGCGTGAGTTGTGAGCTCCTCGTCGGTAATGTCGATGTTGATGTTCATCATATGAAATAACTTGCTGAGGTCCCTGGCGGTGCAGTTGGCTCTGAAGACCACGCAGCCGTCACAGCCTGGAAGCACCTGGAACACTGTGCTGATGTTGGGCACTGAGCAAGAATCAAACCAGAAGAACAGAAATGAAGATGAACTTTCCGGAAGCTGATTTGTTGTTTGACAAAAAAAGAAAACAAACAACAACGCTAATTGAGGTGTCTGCCATGGATGCATAGTCTTATATTAATGTTGAGGCTGCTGTAGACATGTGTTTTATTTTAAGATACCTATTCAGTCCACTCCTAAGCCAGAGGTTATTTAACCGAGAGGTCAGACAGGTCGGTGCCAACCAGATGTCCAGAAGAAGAAGAGACTTCTTTAGATATTTTGATTAGGAGTCAGGTCAGAGGTTAAGCATGTAGGGGGTCTTCCTGGGAAAGGAGTGACTATCGTCTTTCAGTTTCTTTTCTTTAAAGTAACTTCATTGACCTTTGTGCCTTGAGCTGTTGTTAATTACATGTCAGGGGGAGGCACAAACTGTCTATATAAGAGCTTGCCTGGCATAGGTCAGGAGGGTTTTCTCATTTTTGGCCTGAGACTCTCCAGGTACTTTGTACTTGTTTCGACACTGTGCTTGTTGTAATAAACTTGTTATATGACTAAGACGGTGTCGGCGGCATTTTCTCTTTAAACATCTTCATCTGCATCACCACCGGAGGATCACATGGAGTAAGAAGAATACACCACACTAATCAGGTCGGCTAATTGGACGAATCCATCAGCTGCTTCAATTCCTTTAGTTTGTTAATTTAACAGTAATTTAATCAGTGGTTGTTGAACTGACGATGGCTTGTACTATACCCAACACTGATGGTGACAGTGATTAGTGGCCTGCAGACACACTCAGTTAAAATGTGTGTGTCATCATGTCATTGTGTCATTGTGTCAGATCAGGTGACTTACGTGACAAGTCTACATGGTCGCCATCAATTGTCATGTTGAATGATAAACCAACGCAGGATCCATTTCTGTAGAAAAAGATGGTGGAACAGTTAAGTTCATGTTTTGTTTCCTGTCTATGTTAAAGCTAGGAAAGGATTTGTGGAAGATACCACTTTATCTTTACTCAAACATTTAAATCTAACCTCTAATTTATATTAGTAGAGTATTTCTGATCTGAAAACAGATTCTTGTTGTCATTCTGTACTTTAGTCATGCAACGCTGATTCCAAAAAAGACACTTGGACACGACATCCATGATGTCCAGAAGCAGTTTGAAATGTGGACTTATCAGTCCACTTTCAGTTGGTAAACAGGCGTAGCTTAGCAAACGGTGAATCGAACATCAATGGACAGAACTCAGCTGTTGTATGTTGCCATACAGATAAAACAGAGTATCGTCTGCATAGCGGTGGACCTGGACCTTATGATTTGGAGATATGTGAGCCTGGAGCAGCATATAGACAGAAATAAAGTTAGAAAACTGAACCCAAGAAGACAAATCGATCACCTTCAGCAGGTTTTAACAGTGTGAATATGTTTTAGGGTTCTTTCCTCAGATGTTTTATATGTTGCGTCATCAACTCACATCTTGTTCTCCTCGTGCACGGTTAGTTGGTTCTTGTCAGATGCTGATGGTGTCATTTTCATCCAGTAGCTGTCAGTTATCTTCAGGATGGCGTTGTATGCGTCAGTATCAGTGTAGCCCATGATGAAGTTCAGCCTGCCCTGCAACTGCACACAAACATGGAGTCAGTCAGTGTCATTACTGGAAGACAATAAAAAGTTGCAGCACTTCCAAACAGAGACTGTGTTCTTGGACAGGAAACAGTTAAAGGTGGATGCTAAGTGCTAACAGGCTCAGACTGAGGTCAGGAGTTGAACAAAAACCTGAACACACTTTGAAATCCTCACTGCTAACGCTAACCCAAGGACCGAGGCAGGAATCAGAAGGGCTTACCATGGAGGAGTCAGCCAGGGACAAAGGCTTGGTCAAGGGTTGGCATTCTTCAGGTGTCAGAGCCCAGGTGGTCAGAACCAGGCCCGCAACCAGTAAGTGACTGAACCACAGATTCATGATGCTACAGCTGCTGGACTTCAGAATACAAGTGGGAACCCACACCGAGCCGTTCAGCCTTTATAGACCCTGCTGTTGGCAGACTGATGAACTTCTGGACTTTTCTGTTGTTTACGTAACAGTGATTTTATTCCAGAGTTGTGTCATTCACCGTTTGTTCATCTCTCTTTGGCTCAAAGGTTCTCTCTCTTTGCTTTAACAAACTAAACCTTTATCAATCCTCAGCAGGAAAATTTGGTTGTTGCAGCAAATGACAGAAATCAGTTTAAAAAAAGGAAAGAAAAAAAGAAAGAAAGAAAGAAAGAAAGAAAGAAAGAAAGAAAGAAAGAAAGAAAGAAAGAAAGAAAGAAAAGACATTAATAAAAGTACAACCCTGTTTCCAATGAAAGTCAAAATGTAAAATAAATGTTATGATGTAAAAACACTAAACCTCCAAATAACACAACAGAGAAATTTGGGAAAAGGACCGCGGCACTACCGTTCCGCTTCCTGTGTGAGTCCGGTGTAAGTGACAACATACACATTGCTATTAAAGAATATTTTGATGCACGACATGGATATGCCGTGATACTACAAAAGCGCATTGCATTCACTGGATAAAAAAAAAAAAATTGACACTTTCTTGTAATTACAAGATAAGGAAAGATGCCTCATTGGCTACTGCACTTCCGTAAAGTTAGAAAGACATTGGCACCTCCGGGATCAATAACTCTGAAGTGAAACGTTGTTAAAACACAAAACATAATATTTTCAACCGTAGTAAGACAGACAACGACCTACAACCTAATGCTCATCACAACGAGCTACGACCTAATGCTCATCACAACGAGCTACAACCTAATGCTCATCACAACGAGCTACGACCTAATGCTCATCACAACGAGCTACAACCTAATGCTCATCAAAACGAGCTACGACCTAATGCTCATCAAAACGCGCTACGACCTAATGCTCATCACAACGACCTACAACCTAATGTTCATCACAACGAGCTACGACCTAATGTTCATCACAACGAGCTACGACCTAATGCTCATCACAACGAGCTACAACCTAATGCTCATCACAACGAGCTACAACCTAATGCTCATCACAACGAGCTACAACCTAATGCTCATCACAACGAGCTACAACTTAATGCTCATCACAACGAGCTACAACCTAATGCTCATCAAAACGAGCTATAACCTAATGCTCATCACAACGAGCTACAACCTAATGCTCATCACAACGAGCTACAACCTAATGCTCATCAAAACGAGCCATCCTCGGAGCCACACCAACAACATTAGTGTTTACTAGGACTTTTCATAATTTCTGGGAACTTTTATTAGCAATATTAATCAATAACTTCAACATGATACAGTACTGTGGTAATGCTATCTACTCTTTAAAATCAAGTGTCTAATTTATTTATTATTATCCAGTGAATGCAATGCGCTTCTGTAGTATTATGCCATATCCATGTCGTGCATCCAAATATTCGTTAATCGCAGCGCGTACGTTGTCACTAACAGCGCTCGTATTTTGAAAGTTCAAAGGACCACCAGTCCAATCAGCGACGATTCATGTTGCCCGAGGGTACCTACCCTTTCCGTTTTGAATTTGCTGTTGTGTTTTTGAATTTGCTGTTGTGTTTTTGAATTTGCTGTTGTGTTTTTGAATTTGCTGTTGTGTTTTGCACCTCAGGGCCACCGTAGATGTTTGGTATTCATGTTTCAAATTCAAATTGCGCCCTGGGGATAATGATGATACCTTGAACCTTGACCCCTGAACCTGTCTGCTGCCTTCAGGACCTCCTTCAGCTCGACGGCCTCTTTGCCATCATGACCTTCTGACTTCATCTCCTACTACCAACACAATGGAGGTTTTGACTCATGGTGTGAGAGACCTCACGGACAGCAACCTCCACCTCACCACAGCACCTGTGATTGACAGGTGTGATTGACAGGTGTGATTGACAGGTGTGATTGACAGGTGCTGTGGGGTGTAGAGGGAACTTTGAACTTTGACATTTAACTCGAGCTGACTTTGCAGATTTGCATCACAGAAGACTGAAGTGTTCAGTTCAGTCTCTGCATGTAGAGTGTGTTCATGAACACTAGGGGGAGTCGCAGTTCAAATAACAGATCTGAATCATCGTCATGTGACTCGGATCCTGTTTTAAAGGGGACAGTAAAGACCAGCACACAGTCTGTCTTTAATTTATCGCTCCATTAAAAACCAAAGAAGAGCTGAAAGTCATGAACACGACACGTCTGTGCTTCTGTTCTCTCATTCATTATCTGATATGTCGTAATAATGCAAAACAAACAAAAGAAGGAGGCCACTATGCTCACTGGACACGATCCTGTCTCTGAGCTCCACAGACAGTGCTTTGGACTTCATGGCTGGTTTGTGGGACAAAGGGTTGGCACTCTTCAGGTGGTCAGAACCAGGCCCGCAACCAGTAAGTGACTGAACCACAGATTCATGATGCTACAGCTGCTGGACTTCAGAATACAAGTGGGAACCCACACCGAGCCGTTCAGCCTTTATAGACGCTGCTGTTGGCAGACTGATGAACTTCAGTTGGGTCATTGACTGCTGGCCCAGATCTCTCTGGGTTCTGTCTTTGCTGTTTAAAGATAAACCTAACCTCACAGAGGAGTCTCTCTGATTCAGAGCTGAGAGTCTGCGTGAGCCGCTCAGTCCTCCCTCCGTCTGTTTACGGACTCCATGACATAACTTCCAACAGAAGAGTCGAAGCTGAGTGAAAACAGTCAGCTCGACTTTAGTTTCTGTGTTTTGATTCTCAGAGTCTTTTAAATTATCTCCAATATTTACCACGATTCTGCTCACAGTTAACGTTACTCTAACGTTAATCTAATGTTAATCTAACGTTAATCTAACATTAGATTAACATTAGATTAAGGTTAATCTAACGTTAATCTAACGTTAATCTAACGTTAATCTAATTTTAATCTAACGTTAATCTAACATTAGATTAACATTAGATTAAGGTTAATCTAACGTTAATCTAACGTTAATCTAACATAAGGTTTCCATTGATCCACTTCGTTTGCTTTCATGGCTGTAGCACATTTCTCATCTGGCAGCCCGGAGCGTGGACGTGGGCAGTGCGTGGGATCAAACCGGATCAAACCGGATCAAACACAAACAGTTTCCTTCCTGTCTGCTGACGCAGCACGGCCGTGATGTTCTGATGGAACACATGAACACTGAAGACCATCACTCACATGCGATGAGGAGCAGAGTCATCACCATGACGATGACGAAGATCTTCGGGCGCGTTTTGTTCAGCATGTTGAGTTCTGTTGATTCTGCTGTCGCAGAGTTCGACTGCTTGTGTGGAGGTGGAGACCTGCCGTCCAATCAGAGGCTTTGTTTGGATGATGACCTGATTGGCTGAGTGTCAGCTTGTGGATGAACCCGGTCCAAGACCTGTTGACCCACAACATGCTGCAGTCTGGAAAGGTTAACCCACGAGCAGCCGGCAGAGGTAGTCACGGAGACTACGTCCAGGTTTTAGACAGTCTGCGGGGACGTCACACCTTCAACTTAACAACACAAGACGTCTGGAAAGACTGAAAACTATCCGTGGGAATCACGGTGAGAGACAGAAACAGATTGAATGAAGTGGTCCAGAGGGTCCAGCTCGGTCCTGGACTGCCCTCTGGACTCCATAGAGGAAGCGTGGCAGAGGAGAACTCTCAGCTCCTGATGAGACTGTTTTTTATTTCTTCTACTGATTTCTGTCATTCTGCTTATTTATGCATATTATCTTTATAGAGAACCTTTGGTCCGAAGAGATCTGGGCCAGCAGTGAATGACCCAACTGAAGTTCATCAGTCTGCCAACAGCAGCGTCTATAAAGGCTGAACGGCTCGGTGTGGGTTCCCACTTGTATTCTGAAGTCCAGCAGCTGTAGCATCATGAATCTGTGGTTCAGTCACTTACTGGTTGCGGGCCTGGTTCTGACCACCTGGGCTCTGACACCTGAAGAATGCCAACCCTTGACCAAGCCTTTGTCCCTGGCTGACTCCTCCATGGTAAGCCCTTCTGATTCCTGCCTCGGTCCTTGGGTTAGCGTTAGCAGTGAGGATTTCAAAGTGTGTTCAGGTTTTTGTTCAACTCCTGACCTCAGTCTGAGCCTGTTAGCACTTAGCATCCACCTTTAACTGTTTCCTGTCCAAGAACACAGTCTCTGTTTGGAAGTGCTGCAACTTTACAAGACATTTCAATCATTGAGGATGAAACACAAACAGACGTATCAGAGGTCAAATATTTCAAAACTGGCAGAAAGATCTGATGTCAGGATTCTGACTGACTCCGTGTTTGTGTGCAGTTGCAGGGCAGGCTGAACCTGATGATGGGCTACAGTGATGCCGAAGCTGTCAACACCATCCTGAAGTCAACTGACAGCTACTGGATGAAAATGACACCATCAGCATCTGACAAGAACCAACTAACCGTGCACGAGGAGAACAAGATGTGAGTTGATGACGCAACATATAAAACATCTGAGGAAAGAACCCTAAAACATATTCACACTGTTAAAACCTGCTGAAGGTGATCGATTTGTCTTCTTGGGTTCAGTTTTCTAACTTTATTTCTGTCTATATGCTGCTCCAGGCTCACATATCTCCAAATCATAAGGTCCAGGTCCACCGCTATGCAGACGATACTCTGTTTTATCTGTGCGTCACGCTAGAACCTCCTGAGTCAAGTTAAAGGCCACAAACAGTTCAATTCAGTTTTATATATAGCTCCAAGTCATAACAGAAGTTATGTAAATATATGATAAATATAATTGGGTGTCGTCAGCATAACAATGAAAGTTGATAGAGTGATTCCTAATAATGTTCCCTAAAGGAAGCAGATATAAACTGAATAGAAGTGGTCCTAGTACAGAACCTTGTGGGACTCCATGACAAACTTTGGTATGCATGGAGGATTCATCACTGACGTGAACAAACTGAGATCGATCTAAGAAATACGACTTAAACCAGCTTAGGGCGGTTCCTCTGATCCAGTTTGATGTTCCAGTCTCTGTAAAAGAATTTGATGGTCAATGGTGTCAAATGCAGCACTAAGATCTAACAGGACAAGTACAGAGATGAGTCCTTTGAGTTTATATCACAGCCGACTCAACATGGACGAGAAGTCCTTCGACAAAACATGAACTTTACTCGTCCTCCATCTGTTTTTCAGAAATGGATCCTGCATTGGTTTATCGTTCAACATGAGTCACCTGATCTGACACGATGACTTGCTAACATGCTAAACTAAGATGAATGATGTTTTTAGCGTACTTACGAACGCTGAGTTTCAGTTCCCAGATTTTCTTTGATTCTTCCTCAGTGGGAACCATCAGCAAGGCCTTCCATGTTCTCCCGAGCTGTGACGGCTGCGTGGTCTTCAAATCAAACATTACTGGCAGAAACGTGGGAAAGTTATTTCGTCAAAGTAACGTCAGCATGGACCTCACGGACGAGGAGCTCACAACTCATGCAACTTTCCTGCTGGGTAGGAGTGACCGATCTTCAGAGACACAAACAAACTCATTTTGTATCTGAAACATGCAACGCAACATTTTTCTGTTTGGTTTGCAGCCAGGGAGACGTCCGTGAAGGACTCGGACCTGGAACAATTCAAGCAGCAGGCGAGCTGCCTCGGCTTCACCGGAGAACCAAACTTCAGCTACGACCCCAAACATGGTGCGTGACCTTTAAACCTGTGTGATTAAACAATGAAATCAATGTGTGGTCACATCAGACAGAAGTCATTTCTTTATCTGTCTGTCTCCCTGCAGATTTCTGTGCTGAAGGCGAGGGCACTCATCTGTCACTCTGAAGTCCAACAACAAATATTCCAAAGTCAGAGTGGAAATAAAGACACATGAAGTGACTCAAAGCATCAGATGTGTGGTTCTTCATTCAGGCTGTTTGTAACAGCGACATGTTCAAACTGGAGGGCAGGGGACGGGAAGTTACAGGAACAGGAAGTTATTGTAGTTTTTGGTAGTTTGGCTGCTGACGTGACGCTCAGCAACACTCACACTTAGAGCTCAGTCAAACACGTGTTTTTACATTCAGACTTTCCAAATATATCGTGATTATTCACATCATCAGGTACACGGCTGATAACTACGGGAAGCCAACAGGCTCACACCGGCTCAGTTTATCTGCCACCACACGATAATGAACGTGAACTCAATAACTTTTATTCAGAATTGATTCGTTTTCTAACCTGTGCTGTCTGAACAGATCCAACTATTGTAAAAACAAAATGTAGTTTATCATCTCAGCAGAAAATAAAGTAGATATGATTTAACCAACACATGTTTATGAACACACTGTTTACATCTTTGTATTTTTGTTTATGTTTCATATTACATGTTTCCAGCTGTTCCCTGTGTGTCGTGTACGTACGGCAGCGCTGACAATAAAGTTGACTTGAATACACCTGAAGACATTTACAGCAGCTCTGCAAGTACAAATGTAACTATAAATGTAATCAGAGTAAAAACTCTTATATATTACTTAATGAAGTATAAATATCTGGGTTAAACAAGGTCACTTCCTCTTTCCAGGCGTGTGCAGCTTCCTGTCGATTCCTGTGTCTGTGTGTCTGTGTGTGTGTGTGTGTGTGTGTGTGTGTGTGTGTGTGTTTGTACAGACTCATACAGCAGGTGTGTGTGTCTGTGTGTGTGTGCATGAATACTCCAGGTGAGGTCAGAGGTGGATGGACAGGTGGGGTCACCTCTGTGCAGAGTTTAGCGGGTGACAGCTGATTGGACGAAGCTGTTCCTGAGCCTGATGGTTCTGGAGAGACCTGTAGCGCCCCCCAGAGGAGAGGAGGGTGAACAGACTGTGACGTCCCTGATGATGGAGACACTGCTGGCTCTGGACGGCCTCCATGAGGGGACGGGGGAGTTTACAGAAGAAGGACGAGTCCAAGAAATGTGTGAGACAGAAACTTAAAGTTAAAGTTAGAGTCGAACTGGACCCATGTACAGGAGAACACTACGCCCACAGCCCAGAGGTGGAGACCTGCCGTCCAATCAGAGGCTTTGTTTGGATGATGACCTGATTGGCTGAGTGTCAGCTTGTGGATGAACCCGGTCCAGGACCTGTTGACCCACAACATGCTGCAGTCTGGAAAGGTTAACCCACGAGCAGCCGGCAGAGGTAGTCACGGAGACTACAGCCAGGTTTTAGACAGTCTGCAGGGACGTCTCGGAGACTACGTCCAGGTTTTAGACAGTCTGCGGGAACGTCACAGAGACTACGTCCAGGTTTTAGACAGTCTGCGGGAACGTCACAGAGACTACGTCCATGTTTTAGACAGTCTGCGGGGACGTCACAGAGACTACGTCCAGGTTTTAGACAGTCTGCGGGGACGTCACAGAGACTACGTCCAGGTTTTAGACAGTCTGCGGGGACGTCACAGAGACTACGTCCAGGTTTTAGACAGTCTGCAGGGACGTCACGGAGACTACGTCCAGGTTTTAGACAGTCTGCGGGGACGTCTCAGAGACTACGTCCAGGTTTTAGACAGTCTGCGGGGACGTCACAGAGACTACGTCCAGGGTTTAGACAGTCTGCGGGGACCTCTCAGAGACTACGTCCAGGTTTTGGACAGTCTGCGGGGACGTCACGGAGACTACGTCCAGGTTTTGGACAGTCTGCGGGGACGTCACAGAGACTACGTCCAGGTTTTAGACAGTCTGCGGGGACGTCTCAGAGACTACGTCCAGGTTTTGGACAGTCTGCAGGGACGTCACAGAGACTACGTCCAGGTTTTGGACAGTCTGCGGGGACGTCACAGAGACTACGTCCAGGTTTTAGACAGTCTGCGGGGACGTCACGGAGACTACGTCCAGGTTTTGGACAGTCTGCGGGGACGTCACGGAGACTACGTCCAGGTTTTGGACAGTCTGCGGGGACGTCACGGAGACTACGTCCAGGTTTTAGACAGTCTGCGGGGACGTCACGGAGACTACGTCCAGGTTTTGGACAGTCTGCGGGGACGTCACGGAGACTACGTCCAGGTTTTGGACAGTCTGCGGGACTGATGGAGGTTTTGACTTGTCCTTGCAGGTAGCAGCTCGTTGCTCCACCCGTCTCCATCTGTCATCCTTCATGTCTGATGACTCACACACACGTTCAGGCTAATATTAGATTTGCACAACGTGAAGCAGCTGAACGAGCTGTCGACTCTGAGTTCATCTCAGCTGAAACTGTCCTGCACACACACAGGCGGGAAAACTCAATGAAGGCAGGAAGTAGAGATACGCAAGACACAGAAAGGAGAACTACAAAATAAAAGAGGAAACACAAAAACAATTATTTTGAAAGGTGTTTCTGATATGTCTATTGAGAAAATCAGTTCATCAGTGATTATTACAGATGGAAGAAATACAATTAAATTCATACACTGTAAAAAATAGACAGAGGGAATCCGGTTTGGTCCAGTTTGGTTTTATTTGTTTACAAAATAAGAGCGCGGACTCATAAAAGAGCTCAGACGGGAGGCAGGAAGAGAAATGTACACGACAACTTTCAAGCACTATAAAATATAGAGGAGCTCTGTTCACACACAGCCTGCGTCATCTACACTGTAAAAAAAGAAAACAACAACAACAGGAAGTCTGCACGTCATCTACACTGTAAAAAAAGAAAACAACAACAACAGGAAGTCTGCACGTCATCTACACTGTAAAAAAAGAAAACAACAACAGGAAGTCTGCACGTCATCTACACTGTAAAAAAGAGAGAAACAGCTGGTTGTGACCAAAATAATAATTATTAATCAATTATCAATTCTTCATAATTAATAATGTTTTCTCAAGTTAACCTCTGCAGAGCGACCGTCACGTTAAATAAAGTTAAAAACCTGAAATATACATCATTACAATGATATCTATGCTTTTATTTTGACGGGTTTCCAATCTGCTGTCTGTTGTGTTGTGATGGAGATGGTGTTCATCATCACCTCCATCACTGACCCGGCGGAGGCTGATTCGTGTTCCTATTAAAGGTTTTGGAGGTGAAGATACTGTGTGATTATGAAATGTGTTGAGGAATTTCAAAGTAAAAGATTTTCATGATAATTTTGACTTTTACTGTGCGTGCACATTTATTTGCTTCCTCGTACGACTATAGAATAATGACAAAAGTTCACGTGTCCATAAAGCACCTACTTGAATTCTTTATCAAAACTAAAAGCTTTGAATAAATCAAACACCACGAAAAAACGTCGAGATTTAAATTCAGGGTTTGTTTGTTCCTGTGACACTTTTCAAAGCCACGACACACAAAGACGAAGATAGAAAAATAAAAAATGTTTCAAACAGACTTCACAGTTTCAGGGCGACACGGATTCAACAGGAAGTACTTGAAGGAAAAATCCACCTTTAAAAAATCATTTAAACCCTGAAGGACCACACTCATCTACTGCTGTTAGCTGCTGTTAGCTCAGTCTGTTAGCTCAGTGTTAGGAAGAGGAAGAGGAAGAGGAGGAGGGTCACAGGCCCAGCAGTCAGCAGTTGTCGGTAACATCAGCTGCTGCTGGGACCTGGTTGATGATTGGCTGTCAGCAAAGTTGTCGACTCGCTAGTTAAATCCTCGAGTACAGCTGTTGTCATAGTTACCACAGGGATTACACTGTCGCGTCTCTTTATTGCCAGTTTTCACGTCTGATCGTCTTCCAAGCTAAAACTTCGACCCCTCGAGCTCCTGACCCTGCACCTGCACAGGTACGTGCAGTGATCAGTCCATGCCTGCAGGTGGATTCCTCCTTCGAGCACAGCGTGTTTGTGTAAACCAGCAGCTCCAAGTTCAGCTGAGAAGCAGCAGAGTCCAGAAATAAAGTGAACACAGAGAAACACAGTCACTCCATTAAAGGGTAAAAACAGCAGAGACACAGCTGCTGCAGCTAATCCTATGTAAACAGGCTCAGTGTAAGGCAAGGAGGAGCAGGAGGAGGAGGGGGAGGAGGAGGAGGAGGAGGAGGAGGAGCAGGAGGAGGAGGAGAAAGAGGAGGAGGAGCAGGAGGAGGAGCAGGAGCAGGAGGAGGAGGAGGAAGAGGAGGAGGGGGCTGAAGTGAGCTTAAAGATGAGACAGAGAACGAGGGATGAAGGTGTGGGAGGAAGACATAACGATGAAGAGGAGGAGGAAAGAGATCAAAAGGATGAGTAAGCAGGAGGAGGCGGACAGGCGAGTGGGAGGAGGAGGAGGAGCAGGAGGAGCAGCAGGAGGAGGAGGAGCAGGAGGAGCAGCAGGAGGAGGAGCAGCAGGAGGAGGAAGAGCAGGAGGAGGAGGAGAGGATGCAGACAGCATTAAAGGGATCAGATGAAACGTTTCATCAGTCTGTCACGTTCCATCCATTCATTGATCTGACGTATCATTTTATTATGATATTACTGTCTATGATATTAAAATAGATTTGATTTGAGTCGGAAGTTGTTTTTAAAGTATTTTTAAAATCAATTAAAATTAATTTAATTATTGATTTATAAAATAGGATTGATACAAAATCAAAGTTAGTTTGAGTTGGGTTGTTAAATCTGATTTAACAACCCAACTCAATGCTCTGATTACATTATTAACTGTAAACTGTGTAAATAAATGCAGAGAGTGTCTGACAGACATTATCACAGCTTCAGCTGCAGGTCAGAGCAGTTAACTGCAGCTGTGCTCTGTCTGTGTGTGAGTGACTGCTGAGAGACACAGAAAATCTCTAAATGAAGCCCCTCCAACTAGTGGACACTGATGCCAAACGGTAGGTGGTATCAAAAAGCCCAAATGAGCGTGAGCATCCTCATCTTGTCGACCATGTGGATGCTGAATTTCAGTGTGTGAAGTTAAAAACTGTGACCTGGGCAGAGAGAGAAAGAACAGGTGCCCCGTGCTCCTCTGGGACATTTCTCCTCTCCAGTTTACATGGGAGTAGATGGGGCTGTCGGTGGGTGATCCTGGAGCATCAGTGCGTCTCCCGCCAAAACTATAAGTCTGACAGCTTCAGCAGTGATATCGCTGCGTAGCCCACGAATTTTCCTACGTTTCTATGTAGAAATTATTTCTGTAGAGTGACATTTGTGGCTGCGAGAGCTGTTTGTAAATGTGTTTCCACTCAGGTGTTCACCTGGTGATGACTGTGCTCACATCACATTTAGCCCTGAAGCTTCAGGTGAGTCTCCATGTGATGCACAAACAGGTGCGTGTGTGTCCACAGTGTGACACACAGGTACACACACTAAACTGAACGTCACCTGACAGACTGATGATGTTCACGTGCTTCATGCTTCACCTGTCGAATGATGTGAGGATACAGGTGTGTGAGGATACAGGTGTGTGAGGATACAGGTGTGTGAGGATACAGGTGTGTGAGGATACAGGTGTGTGAGGATACAGGTGTGTAAGGATACAGGTGTGTGAGGATACAGGTGTGTGAGGATACAGGTGTGTGAGGATACAGGTGTGTGAGGATACAGGTGTGTGAGGATACAGGTGTGTGAGGATACAGGTGTGTGAGGATACAGGTGTGTGAGGATACAGGTGTGTGAGGATACAGGTGTGTGAGGATACAGGTGAAGACAGGGGAGGAAGGACAGAAAGTGAAGTCGGTCGGGGGTTTTGATTCGGCAGTGATCTGCTGGGAGTGTTTGATAGCCGCTGTTAGCTGTGTGTGTGTGTGTGTGTGTGTGTGTGTGTGTGTGTGTGTGTGTGTGTGTGTGTGTGTGTGTGTGTGTTCACCTCAACACACTGAGCGTGAGGAACTGTTCAGTGAAGAGGTCGACGTTTGTCATCATCCATTTAAATGTAAATCTGTGTTTCGTCGTCACTTTACTGAAATTCGAAGTTACAGAAAAACAAATCAGCAAATTGAGATTTTACTTGAATTTTTATGGTTTCTGTTTGTTGTATTTATTTATTTTTTTTTTACAACGTGTATTAAATTGATTGGATTGAAATGAAAGAGTTGGAGTCTCTGCTGAACTCAATGTTTTTTTTTTAAATTTGATCTATTGAGCAACTAGAAACATTTTTGGAGAACTTTTGATTTGTTCAGTGTTTTATCATCTCACAAACTGAACTGATCGAGATCATTGTGTTCATAAATGATCTGCATCAAACTCTCAGTGATCCTCACTGCAGAAAAACACAAACTACCTTTTTAATACTGCACATGTGATTTTAGCTCCATGAGATCCACGAGACCCCCGGACCTTCAGAAGACAGAAACAAATCCAGTCGTTCAGATTTCAGATCCTCCTTTTCATCTGATCCCTCTGCGTTCAATCAGCAGAGGCTTCAGCAGTCAGCGAGACACACAAGAAAAAAAAGAAATCATCTTTTTCCTGCAGGCGCAGGTTTGGTCACCTCCTGCAGGGAGGACCTCGTCCTCCTGACAGCGGCAGCCAGTCAGATCCAGAAAACAAAACATCAGTGGATCAGTGTTCACCATCATCCTCACAGGAAGTGACCCGCGCTGTGTGTCAGCGTTCAAACCCCTGCAGGGAAAGATGGAGGCGACCTCACATTTCATCCTGTTCCTCTCTCAGACTTCAAACTGTGAAGAGCGTTGACAGCACGAGGAACGCCGTCACAGAAGCTTTCTGCAGATCAAACAAGGAACAGCAGTTCAGGATTATTCACATGTTGATTACATGAAACTATTGAGCAGCCAGTAGTGAGTGTGTGTTACACCAACCGCCAAGCATTGAGCTAGAGTTTACCTTCCAGTGAACATGGCCAGACTGAACAGAACCTCTGAACCAGCAGTGTCCAGTCTAACAGTGAACACAGAGACAGAACCTCTGAACCTGCAGTGTCCAGTCTAACAGTGAACACAGCGACAGAACCTCTGAACCAGCAGTGTCCAGTCTAACAGTGAACACGGCAGCAGAACCTCTGAACCGGCAGCGTCCAGTCTAACAGTGAACACAGAGACAGAACCTCTGAACCGGCAGCGTCCAGTCTAACAGTGAACACAGAGACAGAACCTCTGAACCGGCAGTGTCCAGTCTAACAGTGAACACAGCGACAGAACCTCTGAACCGACAGTGTCCAGTCTAACAGTGAACACAGCGACAGAACCTCTGAACCGGCAGTGTCCAGTCTAACAGTGAACACAGCGACAGAACCTCTGAACCGGCAGTGTCCAGTCTAACAGTGAACACAGCGACAGAACCTCTGAACCGGCAGTGTCCAGTCTAACAGTGAACACAGAGACAGAACCTCTGAACCGGCAGTGTCCAGTCTAACAGTGAACACAGAGACAGAACCTCTGAACCGGCAGTGTCCAGTCTAACAGTGAACACAGAGACAGAACCTCTGAACCGGCAGTGTCCAGTCTAACAGTGAACACAGAGACAGAACCTCTGAACCGGCAGTGTCCAGTCTAACAGTGAACACAGTGTAGTAGTGTACTGTTGTTATTCCCTGCTGGTCTCAGAGGCTGAGCTCCAACCCAGTCCGGTCCGGCTGCTGAACCCGGTTCTGTTGCTGCTAAAGGCAGATTCAGTGAGGCCTGGACATAGATGACTGTAGCACCCTCAGAATCACTCATAGTCTGGATCAAACAGGAGTCTTTACAGTCTTTACAGTCTTTACAGTCTTTACAGTCTTTACAGTCTTTACAGTCTTTACAGTCTTCACTGTGTTGACTGGTTAAATTGGTCAGTTTGGTCGTGTGGACCTGTGAAGCAGCTGACAGGTGAGTTCTGATGGTAACAAACACACCTGTGGCTCCATCCAGCTCAGGGTCTCCAGTGAGTCACTGTGTCATGTTCTTGGTGGTCCTGGTCCTGGTCCTGGTCCTGGTCCTGTCACCTCACCTGGATTTTGTCTCCTTGTCTTCAGAGTCGAGCCGATCGTCTGGAGCGACGCCCGGCGTCTCCGACATCAGCTGCCGCTGGAAACAGCGGTTACTAAGCAACGGCCGCGCCGGCAGGACGACAGAGACTCCATCACTCTGTGCTCCTGCAGTCAACTCTCCCAGGCCTCCTCCTCCTCCTCCTCCTCCTCCTCCTCACTCTAAAATAACTCCACACTGTTTCTTCATAAGTTCGTTAAGTCCTTAATTAATTAAAGTTTTGTCAAAAGAAGAAAAAGTGAAAAAGGAAATGTGAGAGACAGCAGCCCTGACACGCCGCCCAGCAGCAGTTTGATGAAGACGATAGAAACCCTTCGTCGTGTTCGTCACGTGTTCGTCACGTGTTCGTCACACTGAGGATTTCTACAAGCTTCATGTCAAAGATCTGGACAAAAAATCACAGCTACATTTAGAAAAGAAGTGATGACTTCCTTCACTTCACCTCCAGCACTCAGTCAAATCTCTTCTGAGTCGTTGATGTTAAATTTTAGATTTTAAATTTCTTGATTGAACCTGATTTCATGAGCTGTGTGTTTCTTTGCCCGGATGTTCTGCTGCCGGGCAGACTGAGGCGAAGAAGAAGCAGAACACAGAGCGCACATCCCCGAACTGCTTCCTGTTCTTTATCATGTGATGTGATGTCGTCACAGGAAGTACGACGGCGTCGTCACAGGAAGTACGACGGCGTTGTCACAGGAAGTACGACGGCGCCACCTGTTGGTTCATTGGTTGTAACCTTCTGATCTGCATCTGATTTGTGTAAGGTATCTGATCGGTGACGATTACCCAGCATGCCGTGTGTCTGGTCTCTGTGCGCTCGTGGTTCTGACCCTCGCCTCAGGTTAACGTCCTGATGGTCAGGGGTGCTGCCTCTCAGGCTGCCTGTCAGGAAATCCGGTAGTCGAAGGTGTCCTTCTCCATGTAGTCCGTCCAGGTGGAGGACGGCATGCTCCGGTACGGGTCCAGAAGGATCCGGAAGCAGCGGACGATCAGCAGACCCAGGAAGATGAAGAGGATGAGGACGAAGACGAAGGCCGCCCTCTGCTCGAGCGTGAGGAAGGAGGCGCTGGCTGAGGAGGTGGTGGAGGAGGACGAGGAGGGGAAGCCGGATTCAGAAGCAGAGAAGGTGCTGCTGTACAGGTCGTCCGCCATGTCGGGTTCAGAAGCTCCGCCTCCTCTTCTGACCAATGAGGAAACGTCCACAGGAAAACATCGAGTTTGTCTCAGACGCTGCAGAGAAGACAAAAGACAAAAAACAGAAGACAAACATTCAATCACTGTCAAAGTTTGTAAAACACCTGATGCTAAAGCTAAGAAGCTAGTACCTCG
>CM014097.1:30504539-30514539 GCA_004119915.2 Collichthys lucidus
GGCTTAAAGTTATGCAGGGTTAAGAGCGGGGACGCTTTGATTGACAGGTGTGGGCTGAAGCTTCACCACAGTCTGAGGATGTGGTTTGGATGGCGTCATGGTCAGGTTAATGTTAGGTTAACAACCTGACATTAACCTAACATTAACCTAACATTCTCACCTGCCTGCACCGCCCTGAACCCTCAGAGCCTGAACCCTCACAGTCTGAACCCTCACAGTCTGAACCCTCAGAACCTGAACCCTCAGAGCCTGAACCCTCACAGTCTGAACCCTCACAGTCTGAACCCTCACAGTCTGAACCCTCAGAGCCTGAACCCTCAGAGTCTGAACCCTCAGAGTCTGAACCCTCACAGTCTGAACCCTCACAGTCTGAACCCTCAGAGCCTGAACCCTCACAGTCTGAACCCTCACAGTCTGAACCCTCAGAGTCTGAACCCTCAGAGCCTGAACCCTCACAGTCTGAACCCTCACAGTCTGAACCCTCACAGTCTGAACCCTCACAGTCTGAACCCTCACAGAATTCAGGGGAAACGTGAAGGGAAGTTGGACTTACCCTGCAGTGGTGGCGTTGGTCTCGTTGGCGGCGGCAGTGGTGGCGTTGGTCTCGTTGGCGGCGGCAGTGGTGGCGTTGGTCTCGTTGGCGGCGGCAGTGGTGGCGTTAGTGGCGTTGGTCTCGTTGGCGGCGGCAGTGGTGGCGTTAGTGGCGTTGGTCTCGTTGGTGGCGGCAGTGGTGGCGTTAGTGGCGTTGGTCTCGTTGGCGGCGGCAGTGGTGGCGTTAGTGGCGTTGGTCTCGTTGGTGGCAGCAGTGGTGGCGTTGGTCTCGTTGGTGGCAGCAGTGGTGGCGTTGGTCTCGTTGGTGGCAGCAGTGGTGGTGTTGGTCTCGTTGGTGGCAGCAGTGGTGGCGTTGGTCTCGTTGGTGGCAGCAGTGGTGGCGTTGTTCTCGTTAGCGGCGGCAGTGGTGGCGTTAGTGGCGTTGGTCTCGTTGGCGGCGGCAGTGGTGGCGTTGGTCTTGTTGGTGGCAGCAGTGGTGGCGTTGGTCTCGTTGGTGGCAGCAGTGGTGGCGTTGTTCTCGTTGGCGGCGGCAGTGGTGGCGTTGGTCTCGTTGGTGGCAGCAGTGGTGGCGTTGGTCTCGTTGGTGGCAGCAGTGGTGGCGTTGGTCTCGTTGGTGGCAGCAGTGGTGGCGTTGGTCTCGTTGGTGGCAGCAGTGGTGGCGTTGGTCTCGTTGGTGGCAGCAGTGGTGGCGTTGTTCTCGTTGGCGGCGGCAGTGGTGGCGTTGGTCTCGTTGGTTGCAGCAGTGGTGGCGTTGTTCTCGTTGGCGGCGGCAGTGGTGGCGTTGTTCTCGTTGGCGGCGGCAGTGGTGGCGTTGGTCTTGTTGGCGGCGGCAGTGGTGGCGTTGGTCTTGTTGGCGGCGGTGGCGGGGTCACTGCCTGCACTCCAACATAGCCGAGCACCGAAGCAACACTTTCCTGGGAGAACAAGTTGTCACCATCCTCTCGTCCGCTCGTTTCTCTCCACAGGTGGATGCAGAAAGCCAACGGGAGAATCCAGCCGTCTGATTGGACGATTTGTTTTTATTTCGTTGGTTTGATTTTGGCGAGAGGAGAAGCGTCTTCCTCTGTCGCTCTGCTCGCGCGCCTTCTCTCTCCTCTGCCTTCGACAGCAACTGTGAGGAGGATGCTGGCTGGAGCTGGCTGTGTCTCGTCACCCGTGGCAACCAGTTGCTATAGCGATGGACCTGAGCTCATTGGGAGACGGAGCTGATGATAGAGACATGGGGAGACCTATGGAGGGACGGAGAGTTTGTTTACATGGAGGTTAACGGATCAGCTGGAGAGTGTGTGTGTGTGTGTGGGAGAGAGAGTGTGAGAGAGAGAGAGAGAGAGAGAGAGAGAGAGAGAGAGAGAGAGAGAGAGAGAGAGAGAGAGAGTGTGTGTGTGTGTGAGAGAGAGAGTGTGTCGTCTCTCTGAATTTGTTTGTCGTCTCTCTGAGTTCGTTTGTTGTTTCTTTAAGTTCGTTTGTCGTCTCTCTGAGTTAGTTTGTCGTCTTTGAGTTCGTTTTTCGTCTCTCTGAGTTCGTTTGTCGTCTCTCCGAGTTTGTTTGTCATCTCTCTGAGTTTGTTTGTCATCTCTTTGAGTTTGTTTGTCGTCTCTCTGAGTTCGTTTGTCGTCTCTCCGAGTTTGTTTGTCGTCTCTCTGAGTTTGTTTGTCATCTCTTTGAGTTTGTTTGTCGTCTCTCTGAGTTCGTTTGTCGTCTCTCTGAGTTCGTTTGTTGTTTCTTCAAGTTCATTTGTCGTCTCTCTGAGTTCGCTTGTCGTCTTTGAGTTCGTTTGACGTCTCTCTGAGTTCGTTTGTCGTCTCTCCGAGTTTGTTTGTCGTCTCTCCGAATTTGTTTGTCGTCTCTCTGAGTTTGTTTGTCATCTCTTTGAGTTTGTTTGTCGTCTCTCTGAGTTCGTTTGTTGTTTCTTTAAGTTCGTTTGTCGTCTCTGAGTTCGCTTGTCGTCTTTGAGTTCGTTTGTCGTCTCTCTGAGTTCGTTTGTCGTCTCTCCGAGTTTGTTTGTCGTCTCTCCGAATTTGTTTGTCGTCTCTCCGAGTTTGTTTTTGTTTCTTTAAGTTCGTTTGTCGTCTCTCTGAGTTCGCTTGTCGTCTTTGAGTTCGTTTGTCGTCTCTCTGAGTTCGTTTGTCGTCTCTCTGAGTTAGTTTGTCGTCTCTCTGAGTTCGTTTGTCATCTCTATGAGTTCGTTTGTCATCTCTATGAGTTAGTTTGTCGTCTTTGAGTTTGTTTGTCGTTTCTTTGAGTTCGTTTGTCGTCTCTGAGTTAGTTTGTCGTCTCTCTGAGTTTGTTGTCTCTATGAGTTCGTTTGTCATCTCTTTAAGTTTGTTTGTCGTCTCTGATTTCGTTTGTCGTTTCTTTGAGTTTGTTTGTCGTCTCTCTAAATTTGTTTGTCGTCTCTTTGAGTTAGTTTGTCGTCTCTCTGAGTTTGTTGTCTCTATGAGTTCGTTTGTCGTCTCTCTAAATTTGTTTGTCGTCTCTCTGAGTTTGTTGTCTCTATGAGTTTGTTTGTCATCTCTTTGAGTTTGTTTGTCGTCTCTGAGTTCATTTTTCGTCTCTCTGAGTTAGTTTGTCGTCTCTGATTTCGTTTGTCGTTTGTTTGAGTTTGTTTGTCGTCTCTCTGAGTTTGTTTGTCGTCTCTCCGAGTTCGTTTGTCGTCTCTCTGAGTTCGTTTGTCATCTCTGAGTTTGTTTGTCGTTTCTTTGAGTTAGTTTGTCGTCTCTTTGAGTTTGTTTGTCGTCTCTCTGAGTTCGTTTGTCGTCTCTGAGTTCGTTTGTCGTTTGTTTGAGTTTGTTTGTCGTCTCTCTGAGTTTGTTTGTTGTCTCTGATTTCGTTTGTCGTCTCTCTGAGTTTGTTTGTTGTCTCTGATTTCGTTTGTCGTCTCTCTGAGTTAGTTTGTTGTCTCTCTGAGTTAGTTCGTTGTCTCTGAGTTTGTTTGTCGTCTCTCTGAGTTTGTTTGTTGTCTCTCTGAGTTAGTTTGTCGTCTCTCTGAGTTAGTTTGTCGTCTCTCTGAGTTCGTTTGTCGTCTCTGAGTTAGTTTGTCGTCTCTCTGAGTTCGTTTGTCGTCTCTGAGTTCGTTTGTCGTCTCTGAGTTCGTTTGTTGTCTCTCTGAGTTAGTTCGTTGTCTTTGAGTTCGTTTGTCGTCTCTCTGAGTTTGTTTGTTGTCTCTCTGAGTTAGTTTGTCGTCTCTCTGAGTTCGTTTGTCGTCTCTGAGTTCGTTTGTTGTCTCTGAGTTCGTTTGTCGTCTCTGAGTTCGTTTGTCGTCTCTGAGTTCGTTTGTCGTCTCTGAGTTCGTTTGTTGTCTCTCTGAGTTAGTTCGTTGTCTCTGAGTTCGTTTGTCGTCTCTCTGAGTTTGTTTGTTGTCTCTCTGAGTTAGTTTGTCATCTCTGAGTTCGTTTGTCGTCTCTGAGTTCGTTTGTCGTCTCTCTGAGTTAGTTTGTCATCTCTGAGTTCGTTTGTCGTCTCTCTGAGTTCGTTTGTCGTCTCTCTGAGTTCGTTTGTCGTCTCTGAGTTCGTTTGTCGTCTCTCTGAGTTCGTTTGTCGTTTCTTTGAGTTAGTTTGTCGTCTCTCTGAGTTAGTTTGTTATCTCTGAGTTCGTTTGTCGTCTCTCTGAGTTCATTTGTCGTCTTTCTGAGTTCGTTTGTCGTCTCTGAGTTTGTTTGTCATCTCTCTGAGTTTGTTTGTCATCTCTGAGTTTGTTTGTCGTCTCTCTGAGTTTGTTTGTCGTCTCTCTGATTTCGTTTGTCGTCTCTCTGAGTTCGTTTGTCGTCTCTCTGAGTTCGTTTGTCGTCTCTCTGAGTTCGTTTGTCGTCTCTCTGAGTTCGTTTGTCGTCTCTGAGTTTGTTTGTCATCTCTCTGAGTTTGTTTGTCATCTCTGAGTTTGTTTGTCGTCTCTCTGAGTTTGTTTGTCGTCTCTCTGAGTTCGTTTGTCGTTTCTTTGAGTTTGTTTGTCGTCTCTTCGTTCGTCGCTTTGCGGTCTCTTAGAAACCTGTCTGGGTCGTCATGGCGACTGCCTCCAGTCTTTACACTTTCATTGGTTAACAGACTGTTTTTCCTGTTTGTTTGACTGTAACCACTGCAAACCTGAAATTATCACAAACACACATGCCTATTCTTACAGTGTGTGTGTGTGTGTGTGTGTGTGTGTGTGGTGTGTGTGTGTGTGTGTGTGTGTGTGTGTGTGACACACAGCTGTGTCATTACTGGATGTTCATGGCTGCAGTTGTGTGTGATGGAGGCGTCATGGCGTCTTCAGTAATTATCACGTCCTCTGGTGTGTGAACTTCGTCAGGTAGATCACAAAGAAGATCTCAGCTGCTAAATATAGTCTGAAGCAGACGGATGGAGCTGGGCGTGTAGATGGTGTTAAGGTGGATGTTAACAGACAGCGGTCTTCATGCTTCATCTGTCTCTCTAATATATTCAGATTTCTTTGTTACTATAAATACACAGACGCTTTGTGTTGTGCTCCACCTTCATCAGACCGAAGACAGAACAGCTGACGACTGTTTGTTGTCTCTGTGTCAGTCTTCTTAGCTTCCTCCATCAGCGTCCTCTTCCTCTGCCATTATGTCCATAGAGGCTGCTGAGCCTGGACACTTGTCCAGCTCCTGTTCTGACACAACACCAACGCTGCCCCCCGGGCCTGTAAACCTCTTCCTCTTCTTCCTCTTCTTCTTCCTCTTCTTCTTCCTCTTCTTCCTCCTCTTCTTCTTCTTCTTCCTCTTCCTTCTCTTCCTCTTCTTCTACTTCCTCTTCTTCCTCTTCTTCTTCCTCTTCTTCTTCCTCTTCTTCTTCCTCTTCTTCCTCTTCTTCTTCCTCTTCTTCTCCTTCCTGTTGGTCCAAACACTAACACTCCACAGTGCTCTGAGCTCACAGCCCGGCTAACAAACTGAGCTAACATGAGCTAACAGCACCTTCAGGGCGTCTGCAGGTTCTGAGTCGACCCAGCAGACAAACACCGAGTCAGCACTGACAAACAATCTGTCATGTGATCTCAGGACACAGGAAGCTGCTGACTTTGTTTCCTGGAAATGAAGCTGGTCTCACCTTGCACCTGTCCAGGTTTGTTTGGATCTTCCTCAGGTGTCACCAAATGTGGTGTGCTGAGCTCACGGCGCCCCCTGCTGTCCGGTCCACACTGCACAGAGTCTGTATGTCTCCAAATGAAAGTCTTTAATTAGCGTCAGTGTGTTGGTTTATAGTCAGACTTTCATCTTGATCATTTATAGAGACAGTTTGTAATGTGAGGAAAATGTTCCTGTGATAAAGAATCAACGCTGACGTTTGACTTGTTTGATTTGTGGTCTGACTCTGACATCTGCTGGACTGGAGCTCAAACTGCAGAGAGACGTCGCCACAAACATTCCCTCTGCTCATTGTTTAAAGACGCACGCCACAGAAAATGATCATCTGAACTCAATGCAAGGTGCAAGACGCAAAAAAGTATAGATGACGTGAAACACGACGTCACAGCAAAGCACGTGGACAATAAACAGGAAGTTTATTTTACAAAACAAAAGTCATCGTAGCTCCAGGAAACAGGGACTGAGCCGGCTCCCTCTGCCCAGACTGAGGCTGTTTTCTGGGGGACAGTTGATGAAGAGCTGCATGGAGGACTGAGCGTGTCCTCAGGCCTCCAGCTCTGCACTCGTTCTTAAAGTTTCATCTTTTTAATCTGAAGGACAAAGCATGAAATTCAAAAAGACGTTCATCATCACTGGGTTCTGTTACTGTGCCGTCTTCGTCCTCCGTCATCCTTCACTCCGTCTCTGTCTGCAGTCAGCTGATTGGCTCTGCTGCTCACTGATGCAAACTCAAACAAAGTGTCCAGGAAACTGTTTCACTGCTGATCCATCAGAAAGTCTGGAAATCACAGCAGTTAAGCGCCGCTCCGAGCGGGATTCGAACCCACAACTTGTGGATCTAAAAGTGGCTCAGTGCCCTGACATGAACCCACTGGACCAGAGAAGACGTAGGAGGACATGAGGAGCAGTGAGCAGTGGACCATGTGGTCCAGAAGGACATGGAGACGTGGTTTTCCTTCTACATGATGAGACAAACAAAGTGAAGGACAGAGATGTTCTTCAGCAGCTCCATCAGGACTGATGGAGGAGAATCTTCAGCATGATTCCTCCATCAGTCTGATCCTGGTCCTCCTTCTTCTTCATCAGGACTGAAGATGGTCCAGTGGGGAAGGACGCCGACCGCCAACGTGGAGACGTGGGATCGAACCTCGGCTCCGATAACCTGAGGTACGTGACGTGTGTGTGAACAAAACTTCAAAATAAAACAAACGAACCGTCGCTGCGTTCGTGAATTTCTCTGATTTGAACTCAGACTCATGGAGCAAAGAACAGCTGAGTCAGAGGTCAGTGACGGTTCTTTTCATACAAAGTGAAGTTGATTTTCTTCAACATGACTCAGCGTCTTTGTCACCACATGCAGAACAGAACAATAAAAACAATAAAGATGTCTTTGACGTTCATGAATGTCCTTTGAGTTCGGTGACGCTCTGGTGGAACCTTCAGATCCTGTGAAGGATCCTGACGGTTCCATCAGCTGAAGAACCAAATGAGAAGCTCAAGACAATTTATGATGAATTTGTGATGTGAACGTGATGAACGGCCTGAAAGTAGCAACATGTGACACAAATGGACCAGAAACACGAGAACACGAGAAGAAGACGAAGAAACTTCAATCAGCTCGAGAACAACGACAGTGAGAACACTCGGCACCACGAGATGCGATGGAGAATAAAAGCCTCAGTTCACAGGAGAACATGTCGGACCTCACTCAGGCCCGAGCGTCTCCGATGTGTGCAGACATGCAAAGAGGACTTCATGCACCACAGAAGAACTGAAGATGTTCAGTTAATGTCGCATGTAGGTCCAGATGGGGCTCAGGGCCTGGTTGGTTCCTGCGCTGTGAGGTTCTGGTGGACCTTGGCCTCCTGCCAGAGGAGGTGACTTAAAGGGGTGAAACGTCCCTGGGTGGGCTTGAACCAACAACCAGCTGCAGCGCAGAGCATCAGACCCACAGAGGTGACAGGAAGCGTCTGTGTTTGAATGAAGAAAGGAAACATCTGGAACAGGAAGTGCAGTTTGTACTCCGGTCCAGCAGGTGTCAGAGTACAACAGAAAACTAACATCAGATATAATGACTGTGTATGTGCATTGCACTGTGCGGCTGTTTGACTCCACTGGTGGCGCTGTTGGTCTTTCACTGACAGACAGGAAGCAGAAACTCACTGATCTCATGTCACAGTAACCAGCTTGTGTCATATTCTGTCCTGGAGACATGTCCTAAAGACGTACATGTCCTGGAGACATGTCCTGAAGACATGTCCTAAAGACGTACATGTCCTGGAGACATGTCCTAAAGACGTACATGTCCTGGAGACATGTCCTGAGAGGTAGTCCTGAAGACGTACATGTCCTAAAGACGTACATGTCTTGAGGACATACATGTCCTGGAGACGTACATGTCCTGGAGACATACATGTCCTGAAGACGTACATGTCTTGAAGACGTACATGTCCTGAAGAGGTACATGTCTTGAAGACGTACATGTCCTGAAGATGTACATGTCCTGGAGACATGTCCTGAAGACATGTCCTAAAGACGTACATGTCCTGGAGACATGTCCTGAGAGGTAGTCCTGAAGACGTACATGTCTTAAAGACGTACATGTCCTAAAGACGTACATGTCTTGAGGACATACATGTCCTGGAGACGTACATGTCCTGGAGACATACATGTCCTGAAGACGTACATGTCTTGAAGACGTACATGTCCTGAAGAGGTAAATGTCTTGAAGACGTACATGTCCTGAAGACGTACATGTCCTGGAGACATGTCCTGAGAGGTAGTCCTGAAGACGTACATGTCTTAAAGACGTACATGTCCTAAAGACGTACATGTCTTGAGGACATACATGTCCTGGAGACGTACATGTCCTGGAGACATACATGTCCTGAAGACGTACATGTCTTGAAGACGTACATGTCCTGAAGAGGTAAATGTCTTGAAGACGTACATGTCCTGGAGACATGTCCTGAGAGGTAGTCCTGAAGACGTACATGTCTTAAAGACGTACATGTCCTAAAGACGTACATGTCTTGAGGACATACATGTCCTGGAGACATACATGTCCTGGAGATGTACATGTCCTGAGAGGTAGTCCTGAAGACGTACATGTCTTGAGGACATACATGTCCTGGAGACGTACATGTCCTGAAGACGTACATGTCTTGAAGACGTACATGTCCTGGAGACGTACATGTCCTGGAGACATACATGTCCTGGAGACATGTCCTGGAGACATACATGTCCTGGAGATGTACATGTCCTGAGAGGTAGTCCTGAAGACGTACATGTCTTGAAGACGTACATGTCCTAAAGACGTACATGTCTTGAGGACATACATGTCCTGGAGACGTACATGTCCTGAAGACGTACATGTCTTGAAGACATACATGTCCTAAAGACGTACATGTCTTGAGGACATACATGTCCTGGAGACGTACATGTCCTGGAGATAGAGGTGCACCATCAGTGTCTTTGGCAGGGTGAGGTTCTTGGTGAGGTTCTTGATGAGGTTCTTAATGAGGTTCTTGATGAGGTTCTTGATGAGGTTCTTGGTGAGGTTCTTGGTGAGGTTCTTGGTGAGGTTCTTGATGAGGTTCTTGATGATGATGGTTCCATGATGGTGACCATAAAAATGAGATATTTAAATGAAGTTCTGCTCCTTCATCTTGTGACTCTGGTTCTTAATGAGATCTCGTCCCTGAGGAGGACTCGATCTAAGCTGAGGGTCTACACAAGGACAGGTTAGTGCAGAGACACGGAGACACCAGGAGACATCAGGAGACACCAGGAGACATCAGGAGACACCAGGAGACACCAGGAGACAGCAGGAGACACCAGGAGAGAAAACTGAGACACATAAAGCTGCAGGTCCATGTGAAGAAACATCCATCAGTATTCAGTAATATCCTGTGTGTGTGTGTGTGTGTGTGTGTGTGTGTGTGTGTGTGTGTGTGTGCTGCTGCAGCTTTAATGAACTCTGAATGTAATAAAGTTGTTTTTCTTCGGGGAGCTGACGGATATCACAGTAAATAATGTCATCGCGCCCCCACAATAATAACACAGTCCTGTTATATTACACTGAACCTGAACTGTGTGTGTGTGTGTGTGTGTGTGTGTGTGTGTGTGTGTGGTTATTATAAAGTCTTATTGCCTCAGATATTAAAGCACGAAAGATACAAGACTTGGAACAGGAAGTGAAACGATTAACAGAAAGACGAGCTTAAAGACAAACGAGAGAAACAGGAAGTTTATTTACAAAACAAAAAGTCATCGTAGCTCCAGGAAACAGGGACTGAGCCGGCTCCCTCTGCCCAGACTGAGGCTGTTTTCTGGGGGACAGTTGATGAAGAGCTGCATGGAGG
>CM014097.1:30518453-30520953 GCA_004119915.2 Collichthys lucidus
CCGGCAACTGGAGGTATGCAAAAACTCAAACACAAAACTAAAAACCAAACTAAAAACCAAACAAAAACTAAAACCCAAACTCAAAAACCAAACAAAACCGTCAAACCCGTCCGTTGCGTGCATTTCTCGTCGTGAATTTCCATCGAATTTCTCCGGCTTCAACACAGCTGACCATCGGGGGAACAGAAGAAAAGGTAAGTCAAAGGTGAGTAGTTTCTTATTTAATAGACAAAAACAAAACTTGATTTTTTTTAAACATGATTCATCGCCTTTGTCATTATATAATGAGTAGAACCTCTGAACCGGCAGTGTCCAGTCTAACAGTGAACACGGCGACAGAACCTTTGAACCGGCAGTGTCCAGTCTAACAGTGAACACAGTGACAGAACCTTTGAACCGGCAGTGTCTAGTCTAACAGTGAACAAAGCGTCAGAACCTCTGAACCGGCAGTGTCCAGTCTAACAGTGAACACGGCGACAGAACCTCTGAACCCGCAGTGTCCGGTCCAATAGTGAACACAGCAGCAGAACCTCTGAACCCGCACTGTCCAGTCTAACAGTGAACACGGCGACAGAACCTTTGAACCGGCACTGTCCAGTCTAACAGTGAACACAGCAGCAGAACCTCTGAACCCGCACTGTCCAGTCTAACAGTGAACACAGCAGCAGAACCTCTGAACCGGCAGTGTCCAGTCTAACAGTGAACACGGCGACAGAACCTCTGAACCGGCAGTGATCAGTCTAACAGTGAACTCGGCGACAGAACCTCTGAACCGGCAGTGTCCAGTCTAACAGTGAACACAGTGAAGGAACCTCTGAACCAGCAGTGTCCAGTCTAACAGTGAACACAGCAGCAGAACTTCTAAAAAGGCAGTGTCCAGTCTAACAGTGAACACAGTGAAGGAACCTCTGAACCAGCAGTGTCCAGTCTAACAGTGAACACAGCGACAGAACCTCTGAACCGGCAGTGTCCGGTCTAACAGTGAACACGGTTGCCTACTGAGGTGGTTTTCTTGCCGGGTTTGGCTCCTGGAGTCAGGTCATGGTCTCATCAGATTAAAAGTGAGCGTCTGCATCTTTGTCAGCTTCTTCTCAGTGCTGCTCTTAGCTGGGTTTGAACTCACAACTTCTGGATCTAAAAGGGGCTCAGTGGCAAGGTGTTAAACCACTTGACCACAAAGATTTAGAGGGATATCAGGAGCACCGACCACTAGACCAGGTGATGCCAGGGATGAGTCATAGGAAGATAAAGCTAAATGTTCATCAGGAAACTCAGATCTGTCCAGGTGGATGCTGTTTTCTGGGGGACAGTTCACCAAAGAACTGACTGATGGAGGTGGTTTTCTTGCCGGGTTTGGCTCCTGACATCACAGGTCAGGTTCTTCCTTATCCTACATGCCCTTCTTACACCTCCACACATTTCAACAATCTGCTCTTAGCGGGGTTTGAACCCACAACTTCTGGTTCAAGGGCAAAACCTTTGACCACTGAACCACAGAACATCTAAGAAGCAATGTGGAGCACTGACCTCTAGACCATCTGAACCAAAAGGACATGGAGACGTGGTTTTCCTTCTACATGATGAGACAAACAAAGTAAAGGACAGAGATGTTCTTCAGCAGCTCCATCAGGACTGATGGAGGAGAATCTTCAGCATGATTCCTCCCCTCAATCTGAACCTGGTTCTTCTTCTTCATCAGTACTGAAGATGGTCCAGTGGAGAAGGACGCCGACCGCCATCGCAGCAATGTGGGATCAAACCTCGTCTCCGGCAACTGGAGGTATGCAAAAACTCAAACACAAAACTAAAAACCAAACTAAAAACCAAACAAAAACTAAAACCCAAACTCAAAAACCAAACAAAACCGTCAAACCCGTCCGTTGCGTGCATTTCTCGTCGTGAATTTCGATCGAATTTCTCCGGCTTCAACACAGCTGACCATCGGGGGAACAGAAGAAAAGGTAAGTCAAAGGTGAGTAGTTTCTTATTTAATAGACAAGAAACAAAACTTGATTTTTTTTAACATGATTCATCGCCTTTGTCATTATATAATGAGTAGAACCTCTGAACCGGCAGTGTCCAGTCTAACAGTGAACACGGCGACAGAACCTTTGAACCGGCAGTGTCCAGTCTAACAGTAAACACGGCGACAGAACCTTTGAACCGGCAGTGTCCAGTCTAACAGTGAACACAGCGACAGAACCTCTGAACCGGCAGTGTCCAGTCTAACAGTGAACACAGAGACAGAACCTTTGAACCGGCAGTGTCCAGTCTAACAGTGAACACAGCGACAGAACCTCTGAACCAGCAGTGTCCAGTCTAACAGTGAACACAGTGACAGAACCTCTGAACCAGCAGTGTCCAGTCTAACAGTGAACAAAGCGTCAGAACCTCTGAACCGGCAGTGTCCAGTCTAACAGTGAACACGGCGACAGAACCTCTGAACCCGCAGTGTCCGGTCCAATAGTGAACACAGCGGCAGAACCTTTGAACTGGCAGT
>CM014097.1:30528453-30539816 GCA_004119915.2 Collichthys lucidus
CATGTACGTCTTTAGGACATGTACGTCTTTAAGACATGTACGTCTTTAGGACATGTACGTCTTTAAGACATGTACGTCTTCAGGACTACCTCTCAGGACATGTCTCCAGGACATGTCTCCAGGACAGAATATGACACAAGCTGGTTACTGTGACATGAGATCAGTGAGTTTCTGCTTCCTGTCTGTCAGTGAAAGACCAACAGCGCCACCCAGTGGAGTCAAACAGCCGCACAGTGCAATGCACATACACAGTTCATTATTCTGATGTTAGTTTTCTGTTGTACTCTGACACCTGCTGGACCGGAGTACAGACTGCACTTCCTGTTCCAGATGTTTCCTTTCTTCATTCAAACACAGACGTGTCACCTCTGTGGGTCTGATGCTCTGCGCTGCAGCTGGTTGTTGGTTCAAGCCCACCCAGGGACGTTTCACCCCTTTAAGTCACCTCCTCTGGCAGGAGGCCAAGGTCCACCAGAACCTCACAGCGCAGGAACCAACCAGGCCCTGAGCCCCATCTGGACCTACATGCGACATTAACTGAACATCTTCAGTTCTTCTGTGGTGCATGAAGTCCTCTTTGCATGTCTGCACACATCGGAGACGCTCGGCCTGACTGAGGTCCGACATGTTCTCCTGTGAACTGAGGCTTTTATTCTCCATCGCATCTCGTGGTGCCGAGTGTTCTCACTGTCGTTGTTCTCGAGCTGATTGAAGTTTCTTCGTCTTCTTCTCGTGTTCTTGTGTTTCTGGTCCATTTGTGTCACATGTTGCTACTTTCATCAGGTTCACATCACAAATTCATCATAAATTGTCTTGAGCTTCTCATTTGGCTCTTCAGCTGATGGAACCGTCAGGATCCTTCACAGGATCTGAAGGTTCCACCAGAGCGTCACTGAACTCAAAGGACATTCATGAACGTCAAAGACATCTTTATTGTTTTTATTGTTCTGTTCTGCATGTGGTGACAAAGACGCTGAGTCATGTTAAAGAAAATCAACTTCACTTTGTATGAAAAGAACCGTCACTGACCTCTGACTCAGCTGTTCTTTGCTCCATGAGTCTGAGTTCAAATCAGAGAAATTCACGAACGCAGCGACGGTTCGTTTGTTTTATTTTGAAGTTTTGTTAACACACACGTCACGTACCTCAGGTTATCGGAGCCCGAGGTTGGATCCCACGTCTCCACGTTGGCGGTCGGCGTCCTTCCCCACTGGACCATCTTCAGTCCTGATGAAGAAGAAGAAGAACCAGGATCAGACTGATGGAGGAATCATGCTGAAGATTCTCCTCCATCAGTCCTGATGGAGCTGCTGAAGAACATCTCTGTCCTTCACTTTGTTTGTCTCAGCATGTAGAAGGAAAACCACGTCTCCGTGTCCTTCTGGACCACATGGTCCACTGCTCCCTGCTCCTCATGTCCTCCTATGTCTTCTCTGGTCCAGTGGGTTCATGTCAGGGCACTAAGCCACTTTTAGATCCACAAGTTGTGGGTTCGAATCCCGCTCGGAGCGGTGCTTAACTGCTGTGATTTCCAGACTTTCTGATGGATCAGCAGTGAAACAGTTTCCTGGACACTTTGTTTGAGTTTGCATCAGTGAGCAGCAGAGCCAATCAGCTGACTGCAGACAGAGACGGAGTGAAGGAGGACGGAGGACGAAGACGGCACAGCAACAGAACCCAGTGATGATGAACGTCTTTTTGAATTTCATGCTTTGTCCTTCAGATTAAAAAGATGAAACTTTAAGAACGAGTGCAGAGCTGGAGGCCTGAGGACACGCTCAGTCCTCCATGCAGCTCTTCATCAACTGTCCCCCAGAAAACAGCCTCAGTCTGGGCAGAGGGAGCCGGCTCAGTCCCTGTTTCCTGGAGCTACGATGACTTTTGTTTTGTAAAATAAACTTCCTGTTCATGTGCTTTGCTGTGACGTCGTGTTTCACGTCATCTATACTTTTTTGCGTCTTGCACCTTGCATTGAGTTCAGAATGTTTGTGGCGACGTCTCTCTGCAGTTTGAGCTCCAGTCCAGCAGATGTCAGAGTCAGACCACAAATCAAACAAGTCAAACGTCAGCGTTGATTCTTTATCACAGGAACATTTTCCTCACATTACAAACTGTCTCTATAAATGATCAAGATGAAAGTCTGACTATAAACCAACACACTGACGCTAATTAAAGACTTTCATTTGGAGACATACAGACTCTGTGCAGTGTGGACCGGACAGCAGGGGGCGCCGTGAGCTCAGCACACCACATTTGGTGACACCTGAGGAAGATCCAAACAAACCTGGACAGGTGCAAGGTGAGACCAGCTTCATTTCCAGGAAACAAAGTCAGCAGCTTCCTGTGTCCTGAGATCACATGACAGATTGTTTGTCAGTGCTGACTCGGTGTTTGTCTGCTGGGTCGACTCAGAACCTGCAGACGCCCTGAAGGTGCTGTTAGCTCATGTTAGCTCAGTTTGTTAGCCGGGCTGTGAGCTCAGAGCACTGTGGAGTGTTAGTGTTTGGACCAACAGGAAGGAGAAGAAGAGGAAGAAGAAGAGGAAGAAGAGAAAGAAGAAGAGGAAGAAGGAGAGGAAGAAGAAGAAGAGGAAGAAGAAGAAGAAGAAGAAGAAGAAGAAGAGGAAGAAGAGGAAGAAGAAGAGGAAGAAGAAGAAGAGGAAGAAGAAGAGGAAGAAAAAGAAGAAGAGGATGAAGAAGAGGAAGAAGAAGAAGAGGAAGAAGAAGAGGAAGAAGAGGAAGAAGAAGAGGAAGAAGAGGAAGAAGAAGAGGAAGAAGAGGAAGAGGTTTACAGGCCCGGGGGGCAGCGTTGGTGTCGTGTCAGAACAGGAGCTGGACGAGTGTCCAGGCTCAGCAGCCTCTATGGACATAATGGCAGAGGAAGAGGACGCTGATGGAGGAAGCTAAGAAGACTGACACAGAGACAACAAACAGTCGTCAGCCGTTCTGTCTTCGGTCTGATGAAGGTGGAGCACAACACAAAGCGTCTGTGTATTTATAGTAACAAAGAAATCTGAATATATTAGAGAGACAGATGAAGCATGAAGACCGCTGTCTGTTAACATCCACCTTAACACCATCTACACGCCCAGCTCCATCCGTCTGCTTCAGACTATATTTAGCAGCTGAGATCTTCTTTGTGATCTACCTGAAGTTCACACACCAGAGGACGTGATAATTACTGAAGACGCCATGACGCCTCCATCACACACAACTGCAGCCATGAACATCCAGTAATGACACAGCTGTGTGTCACACACACACACACACACACACACACACACACACACACACACACACACACACACACACACACACACACACACACACTGTAAGAATAGGCATGTGTGTTTGTGATAATTTCAGGTTTGCAGTGGTTACAGTCAAACAAACAGGAAATACAGTCTGTTAACCAATGAAAGTGTAAAGACTGGAGGCAGTCTCCATGACGACCCAGACAGGTTTCTAAGAGACCGCAAAGCGACGAACGAAGAGACGACAAACAAACTCAAAGAAACGACAAACGAACTCAGAGAGACGACAAACGAACTCAGAGAGACGACAAACGAACTCAGAGAGACGACAAACGAACTCAAAGAAACGACAAACGAACTCAGAGAGACGACAAACAAACTCAGAGAGACGACAAACGAAATCAGAGAGACGACAAACTAACTCAGAGATGACAAACAAACTCAGAGAGACGACAAACGAAATCAGAGAGACGACAAACAAACTCAGAGATGACAAACAAACTCAGAGAGACGACAAACAAACTCAGAGACGACAAACAAACTCAGAGAGACGACAAACGAACTCAGAGAGACGACAAACGAAATCAGAGAGACGACAAACAAACTCAGAGAGACGACAAACAAACTCAGAGAGACGACAAACGAAATCAGAGAGATGACAAACAAACTCAGAGAGACGACAAACGAACTCAGAGAGACGACAAACGAAATCAGAGAGACGACAAACAAACTCAGAGAGACGACAAACGAACTCAGAGAGACGACAAACTAACTCAGAGATAACAAACTAACTCAGAGAGACGACAAACTAACTCAAAGAAACGACAAACGAACTCAGAGAGACGACAAACGAACTCAGAGACGACAAACGAACTCAGAGAGACGACAAACGAACTCAGAGAGACGACAAACGAACTCAGAGAGACGACAAACGAACTCAGAGACGACAAACGAACTCAGAGATGACAAACTAACTCAGAGAGACGACAAACGAACTCAGAGAGACGACAAACGAACTCAGAGACGACAAACGAACTCAGAGATGACAAACTAACTCAGAGAGACGACAAACGAACTCAGAGAGACGACAAACGAACTCAGAGACGACAAACGAACTCAGAGATGACAAACTAACTCAGAGAGACGACAAACGAACTCAGAGACGACAAACGAACTCAGAGATGACAAACTAACTCAGAGAGACAACAAACAAACTCAGAGAGACGACAAACGAACTCAGAGACAACGAACTAACTCAGAGAGACAACAAACGAACTCAGAGACGACAAACGAACTCAGAGACGACAAACGAACTCAGAGACGACAAACGAACTCAGAGAGACAACAAACGAACTCAGAGACGACAAACGAACTCAGAGAGACGACAAACTAACTCAGAGAGACAACAAACAAACTCAGAGAGACGACAAACGAACTCAGAGACAACGAACTAACTCAGAGAGACAACAAACGAACTCAGAGACGACAAACAAACTCAGAGACGACAAACGAACTCAGAGAGACGACAAACGAACTCAGAGACGACAAACGAACTCAGAGAGACGACAAACTAACTCAGAGAGACGACAAACGAACTCAGAGACAACGAACTAACTCAGAGAGACGACAAACTAACTCAGAGAGACAACAAACAAACTCAGAGAGACGACAAACGAACTCAGAGACAACGAACTAACTCAGAGAGACAACAAACGAACTCAGAGAGATGACAAACGAAATCAGAGACAACAAACAAACTCAGAGAGACGACAAACAAACTCAAACAAACGACAAACGAACTCAGAGACGACAAACGAACTCAGAGAGACGACAAACAAACTCAAAGAGACGACAAACTAACTCAAAGAAACGACAAACAAACTCAGAGATGACAAACGAACTCAGAGAGACGACAAACGAACTCGGAGAGACGACAAACGAACTCAAAGAGACGACAAACAAACTCAGAGAGACGACAAACAAACTCAAACAAACGACAAACGAAATCAGAGACGACAAACTAACTCAGAGAGACGAAAAATGAACTCAGAGACGACAAACAAACTCAAAGAGATGACAAACAAACTCATAGAGACAACAAACTCAGAGAGACGACAAACAAATTTAGAGAGACGACAAACGAACTCATAGAGACAACAAACTCAGAGAGACGACAAACTAACTCAGAGAGACGACAAACAAATTTAGAGAGACGACAAACAAACTCAAAGAAACGACAAACGAAATCAGAGACGACAAACAAACTCAAAGAGACGACAAACAAACTCAGAGAGATGACAAACGAACTCATAGAGACAACAAACTCAGAGAGACGACAAACTAACTCAGAGACGACAAACGAACTCAAAGAAACGACAAACAAACTCAAAGACGACAAACAAACTCATAGAGATGACAAACGAACTCATAGAGATGACAAACGAACTCAGAGAGACGACAAACTAACTCAGAGAGACGACAAACGAACTCAGAGAGACGACAAACGAACTCAAAGACGACAAGCGAACTCAGAGAGACGACAAACGAACTTAAAGAAACAACAAACAAACTCAGAGAGACGACAAACAAATTCGGAGAGACGACAAACAAACTCGGAGAGACGACAAACGAACTCAGAGAGACGACAAACGAACTCAAAGACGACAAGCGAACTCAGAGAGACGACAAACGAACTTAAAGAAACAACAAACGAACTCAGAGAGACGACAAACAAACTCAAAGAGATGACAAACAAACTCAGAGAGACGACAAACAAATTCGGAGAGACGACAAACAAACTCGGAGAGACGACAAACGAACTCAGAGAGACGTCAAACGAACTCAAAGACGACAAGCGAACTCAGAGAGACGACAAATGAACTTGAAGAAACAACAAACGAACTCAGAGAGACGACAAACGAACTTAAAGAAACAACAAACAAACTCAGAGAGACGACAAACAAACTCGGAGAGACGACAAACGAACTCAGAGAGACGACAAACGAACTCAAAGACGACAAGCGAACTCAGAGAGACGACAAACAAACTCAGAGAGACGACAAACAAACTCAAAGACGACAAGCGAACTCAGAGAGACGACAAACGAACTCAGAGAGACGACAAACGAACTCAGAGAGACGACAAACGAACTTAAAGAAACAACAAACAAATTCAGAGAGATGACAAACAAACTCGGAGAGACGACAAACTCAGAGAGACGACAAACGAACTTAAAGAAACAACAAACAAACTCAGAGAGACGACAAACAAATTCAGAGAGACGACAAACAAATTCAGAGAGACGACACACTCTCTCTCACACACACACACACACTCTCTCTCTCTCCTCTCTCTCTCCTCTCTCTCTCTCTCTCTCTCTCTCTCTCTCTCTCTCTCTCTCTCTCTCTCTCTCTCACACTCTCTCCCACACACACACACACACTCTCCAGCTGATCCGTTAACCTCCATGTAAACAAACTCTCCGTCCCTCCATAGGTCTCCCCATGTCTCTATCATCAGCTCCGTCTCCCAATGAGCTCGGGTCCATCGCTATAGCAACTGGTTGCCACGGGTGACGAGACACAGCCAGCTCCAGCCAGCATCCTCCTCACAGTTGCTGTCGAAGGCAGAGAGGAGAGAGAAGGCGCGGCGCGAGCAGAGCGACAGAGGAAGACGCTTCTCCTCTCGCCAAAATCAAACCAACGAAATAAAAACAACTCGTCCAATCAGACGGCTGGATTCTCCCGTTGGCTTTCTGCATCCACCTGTGGAGAGAAACGAGCGGACGAGAGGATGGTGACAACTTGTTCTCCCAGGAAAGTGTTGCTTCGGTGCTCGGCTATGTTGGAGTGCAGGCAGTAACCCCGCCGCCGCCGCCAACGAGACCAACGCCACCACTGCCGCCGCCAACGAGACCAACACCACCACTGCCGCCGCTAACGAGACCAACGCCACCACTGCTGCCGCCAACGAGAACAACGCCACCACTGCTGCAACCAACGAGACCAACGCCACCACTGCTGCCACCAACGAGACCAACGCCACCACTGCCGCCGCCAACGAGACCAACACCACCACTGCCGCCGCTAACGAGACCAACGCCACCACTGCCGCCGCCAACGAGAACAACGCCACCACTGCTGCAACCAACGAGACCAACGCCACCACTGCTGCCACCAACGAGACCAACGCCACCACTGCCGCCGCCAACGAGACCAACGCCACCACTGCTGCAACCAACGAGACCAACGCCACCACTGCTGCCACCAACGAGAACAACGCCACCACTGCTGCAACCAACGAGACCAACGCCACCACTGCTGCCACCAACGAGACCAACGCCACCACTGCTGCCACCAACGAGACCAACGCCACCAACGCCACCACTGCCGCCGCCAACGAGACCAACGCCACTAACGCCACCACTGCCGCCGCTAACGAGACCAACGCCACCACTGCCGCCGCCAACGAGACCAACGCCACTAACGCCACCACTGCCGCCGCCAACAAGACCAACGCCACTAACGCCACCACTGCCGCCACCAACGAGACCAACGCCACCACTGCCGCCGCCAACGAGACCAACGCCACTAACGCCACCACTGCCGCCGCCAACAAGACCAACGCCACTAACGCCACCACTGCTGCCACCAACGAGACCAACGCCACTAACGCCACCACTGCCGCCGCCAACGAGACCAACGCCACTAACGCCACCACTGCCGCCGCCAACGAGACCAACGCCACTAACGCCACCACTGCTGCCACCAACGAGACCAACGCCACTAACGCCACCACTGCCGCCGCTAACGAGACCAACGCCACCACTGCCGCCGCCAACAAGACCAACGCCACTAACGCCACCACTGCTGCCACCAACGAGACCAACGCCACCACTGCTGCCACCAACGAGACCAACGCCACTAACGCCACCACTGCCGCCGCCAACAAGACCAACGCCACTAACGCCACCACTGCCGCCACCAACGAGACCAACGCCACCACTGCAGGGTAAGTCCAACTTCCCTTCACGTTTCCCCTGAATTCTGTGAGGGTTCAGACTGTGAGGGTTCAGACTGTGAGGGTTCAGCCTGTGAGGGTTCAGGCTCTGAGGGTTCAGGCTCTGAGGGTTCAGACTCTGAGGGTTCAGACTGTGAGGGTTCAGGCTCTGAGGGTTCAGGCTCTGAGGGTTCAGACTCTGAGGGTTCAGACTGTGAGGGTTCAGGCTCTGAGGGTTCAGACTCTGAGGGTTCAGACTCTGAGGGTTCAGGCTCTGAGGGTTCAGGCTGTGAGGGTTCAGGCTCTGAGGGTTCAGACTGTGAGGGTTCAGACTGTGAGGGTTCAGACTGTGAGGGTTCAGACTGTGAGGGTTCAGGCTCTGAGGGTTCAGACTGTGAGGGTTCAGACTCTGAGGGTTCAGACTCTGAGGGTTCAGGCTCTGAGGGTTCAGACTGTGAGGGTTCAGACTGTGAGGGTTCAGACTGTGAGGGTTCAGGCTCTGAGGGTTCAGACTGTGAGGGTTCAGACTGTGAGGGTTCAGGCTCTGAGGGTTCAGACTGTGAGGGTTCAGGCTCTGAGGGTTCAGACTGTGAGGGTTCAGACTCTGAGGGTTCAGACTGTGAGGGTTCAGGCTCTGAGGGTTCAGACTGTGAGGGTTCAGACTGTGAGGGTTCAGACTCTGAGGGTTCAGACTGTGAGGGTTCAGGCTCTGAGGGTTCAGACTGTGAGGGTTCAGACTGTGAGGGTTCAGACTGTGAGGGTTCAGACTGTGAGGGTTCAGACTGTGAGGGTTCAGGCTCTGAGGGTTCAGACTGTGAGGGTTCAGGCTCTGAGGGTTCAGACTGTGAGGGTTCAGACTGTGAGGGTTCAGGCTCTGAGGGTTCAGGGCGGTGCAGGCAGGTGAGAATGTTAGGTTAATGTTAGGTTAATGTTAGGTAAACGTTAGGTTAAAGTCAGGTTGTTAACCTAACATTAACCTGACCATGACGCCATCCAAACCACATCCTCAGACTGTGGTGAAGCTTCAGCCCACACCTGTCAATCAAAGCGTCCCCGCTCTTAACCCTGCATAACTTTCAGCCTTAATATAATGTGAACAGGTGAGTTGTATATAAATTCACCCTCAGTACAGTTGTCATGAACGGGGAAATTAGCTACAGAGACCAAAACTGTTTTTTGTACCAGGCTGTAAACATGTTTATTTCTGCTGTGAAACATGGGGACTTATGGAGACTGACTCACTGCTGGAGCCAGCCTCAGGTGGACGTTAGAGGAACTGCAGGTTGTGTTTCACAGAGACGGAGGACGGAGCTCACTCAGACAGACAGAAAGACAGAAAGAGAGACAGACAGACAGACAGACAGACAGACAGACAGACAGACAGACAGACAGACAGACAGAGTTCAGAGACAGATTGTGACGCTGCCATCAGCAGAAGAACAAGTAGGTCCAACCGAGCGATCTGATTGGTCAACTCGACATCTAGAATGTGCTTTAATCAGCAGTACCTCCTTAATACAGGTGTGTGTGCCTCGTTAATACAGGTGTGTGTGCCTCGTTAATACAGATGTGTGCCTCGTTAATACAGGTGTGCGCCTCGTTAATACAGGTGTGTGCCTCGTTAATACAGGTGTGCGCCTCGTTAATACAGGTGTGCGCCTCGTTAATACAGGTGTGCGCCTCGTTAATACAGGTGTGCGCCTCGTTAATACAGGTGTGCGCCTCGTTAATACAGGTGTGTGTGCCTCGTTAATACAGATGTGTGTCTCGTTAATACAGGTGTGTGCCTCGTTAATACAGGTGTGCGCCTCGTTAATACAGGTGTGCGCCTCGTTAATACAGGTGTGTGTGCCTCGTTAATACAGGTGTGCGCCTCGTTAATACAGGTGTGTGTGCCTCGTTAATACAGGTGTGCGCCTCGTTAATACAGGTGTGTGTGCCTCGTTAATACAGATGTGCGCCTCGTTAATACAGGTGTGCGCCTCGTTAATACAGGTGTGTGTGCCTCGTTAATACAGATGTGCGCCTCGTTAATACAGGTGTGCGCCTCGTTAATACAGGTGTGTGTGCCTCGTTAATACAGATGTGTGCCTCGTTAATACAGGTGTGCGCCTCGTTAATACAGGTGTGCGCCTCGTTAATACAGGTGTGCGCCTCGTTAATACAGGTGTGTGTGCCTCGTTAATACAGGTGTGCGCCTCGTTAATACAGGTGTGTGTGCCTCGTTAATACAGATGTGTGCCTCGTTAATACAGGTGTGTGTGTCTCGTTAATACAGGTGTGTGCCTCGTTAATACAGGTGTGTGTGTCTCGTTAATACAGGTGTGTGCCTCGTTAATACAGGTGTGTGTGTCTCGTTAATACAGGTGTGCGCCTCGTTAATACAGGTGTGTGTGTCTCGTTAATACAGGTGTGTGTGTCTCGTTAATACAGGTGTGTGCCTCGTTAATACAGGTGTGTGTGTCTCGTTAATACAGGTGTGTGCCTCGTTAATACAGGTGTGTGCCTCGTTAATACAGGTGTGTACGTGGTTAATACAGGTGTGTGCACCTCGTTAATACAGGTGTGTACGTGGTTAATACAGGTGTGCACCTCGTTAATACAGGTGTGTGCCTCGTTAATACAGGTGTGTGCCTCGTTAATACAGGTGTGTGCCTCGTTAATACAGGTGTGTGCCTCGTTAATACAGGTGTGTGCCTCGTTAATACAGGTGTGTGCCCTCTGTCTCTCTCTCTCCCTCTGTGGTCAGTGATAGTCTCTCGCCCGCCGGTGTCCAGCAGTCTACCTGCTGAGATGACTTATTGACATGCTGTCAGGCATCGCCGTGGCCACAATCACTTCCCCTCGTTAGGAACACATACAGTGGTTGTTGTCGTAGTGACAGCAGCGGGGTCAGAACGATGCGTTCACTGTTCATTCACCGAAGAATGTGTGTGTGTGTGTGTGTGTGTGTGTGTGTGTGTGTGTGTGTGTGTGTGTGTGTGTGTGTGTGTGTGTGTGTGTGTGTCAACAGGTAACACTGTTGTAGCTCCATGCTAACATTTTACACTTGAAATGAACACAGTGGCAAAAACTAGTATTAGTTTAAAACTAGTAATAATAATAAATATTA
>CM014097.1:30539916-30547416 GCA_004119915.2 Collichthys lucidus
ATCTTTGTGAGTCTTTGCTTTGGGTTCAGAGAGGTCGGTGCACAGACAGCACCACCCTCATACGTCACCTGACGTGGTGCTACAGGTGAACAGCTTCATGGTGTTGGGCCGCAGACCGAGTTTCACTTTGTTTCATCGTTCATATTAACGTGGAGAACTTCTCTCATCTGGGTGGGTGATGCATGAACGGCTCGGTTCTGGGCTCGGTTCTGGGCTCGGTTCTCCGGTCTCAGATGTGTTGTTTGGGAGCTGGTGAGGACGCTCAGATATCTCCAGACGTCTCTGTTCTATTCCCGTCTCTCCACTTCAAACTGTCCCAGCATGAAACAGACGCAGCAGATGAAATCTCAGCGTTTCATATCTGAGCTCGTCCTCTCTGCTGCTGCGGGAGGAACCTCGCCTCGCTCGCCTCGCACGCCTCCCTCGCCTCCCTCGCCTCGCTCGCCTCGCACGCCTCGCACGCCTCCCTCGCCTCGCACGCCTCGCTCGCCTCGCTCGCCTCGCTCGCCTCCCTCGCCTCGCTCGGCTCGCACGCCTCGCTCGGCTTCTCTGAGAGTAAAAATAACCGTCAGCTCTGTGTTTATATCTGACCCTGCTGTTCCAGAACATGAAGAGTGTTTCAGCTCATCACTTACCACAGGATCAAAGTGTGTGTGAGTGAGTGATGTCATTTCCCAGTGTGAGTTTGAGTCTGCAGACGAGCCAATGAGAAGCCAGCATCGCCACGCCCTCAGGTGTCCCTACACCTGGTGAACAACTCTTACCTGATATTTCATGAAACACGACCGATTTAAAGTTTGAACACGTTTTCATTTCTTTAAAACAAAAAGCTGCTGATGTTTGAGACATGAAGCGTCAGACCTGTGGACAGTTTGAATTATTCATGAGACAGATTAATAATTAACAGTCTGCGGGGACGTCACGGAGACTACGTCCAGGTTTTAGACAGTCTGCGAGGACGTCACGGAGACTACGTCCAGGTTTTAGACAGTCTGCGAGGACGTCACAGAGACTACGTCCAGGTTTTAGACAGTCTGCGAGGACGTCACGGAGACTACGTCCAGGTTTTAGACAGTCTGCGAGGACGTCACAGAGACTACGTCCAGGTTTTAGACAGTCTGCGAAGGACGTCACGGAGACTACGTCCAGGTTTTAGACAGTCTGCGAGGACGTCACGGAGACTACGTCCAGGTTTTAGACAGTCTGCGTGGACGTCTCGGAGACTACGTCCAGGTTTTAGACAGTCTGCGGGGACGTCACGGAGACTACGTCCAGGTTGTAGACAGTCTGCGGGGACGTCTCAGAGACTACGTCCAGGTTTTAGACAGTCTGCGGGCACGTCTCAGAGACTACGTCCAGGTTTTAGACAGTCTGCGGGGACGTCACAGAGACTACGTCCAGGTTTTAGATAGTCTGTGGGGACGTCTCGGAGACTACGTCCAGGTTTTAGACAGTCTGTGGGGACGTCTCAGAGACTACGTCCAGGTTTTAGACAGTCACGGAGACTACGTCCAGGTTTTAGACAGTCTGCGGGGACGTCACAGAGACTACGGTTTTCTTCAGGTTGACGGACTCCCCGGCGTTGCTGCCTTTGGGTTGTCACTTCATCACATCAAAGTTGACGTGGTTGCATTATTTGCTTCACCCTCGCGTCACCTCTTCCAGCTCCACAGTTTATCTGTGTGGTCGTAAAGTTTCAAACTTTTCCTTCAAAGCTCGGAGAGCATCTGATCCGAGCTGAAGGTTCCTCTGGAGAAACCTTTGGACCAACATGAAGCTTGCAGGGTCCCAGCAGGACACGCACATCTGCCCGTCCAATAAAACATGAAGGTCGCTGCAGCCAGGCGGCAAAACTTCAAGTAAACATCCAGCTGACATCATCCTGCAGAACACGCAGCACATGTCCTCATCAGAACCTGATCAACACACAACCATTATCAAACCACTAAGTAACATTCAGACAACCTTATCATATACGTCCTCTCAAACTGAGGCCGGTCCTCACAAAGATAGAACTGCATACGAGATGGTTTTTGGGTTTTCTGTCCTTTTGCATCGTGCACACACACACACACACACACACACACACACACACACACACACACACACACACAGATTGTGCTGAGGCTGCATACATCAGTAACACTCGGTATCAAACATCTGCCTCCATGTGTGAGCTCTGTGCATGGTCACGTGTGCTCATGCATCATTAATGCTGTGAAGTGTTGATCGTCCACACGTGACACACTGCGCCTTCACAGCCAGGGAAAATATTCTGTTTGTCACAGAGTCCAAACCGGATCTGACAGCTGGACACGTCCTGCAGCAGAGGACGGGGACAGACTCAGGTCAGCCCACTTTGGATGGAGCAGCTCTCATATCAGAAACATGGCCACATTTATGAGCTGACCAAAACCCTGAGTAGTTGTAGTTTTAGTTGTAGTTTTAGTTGTAGTTTTAGTTGTAGTTGTAGTTGTAGTTTTAGTTGTAGTTTTAGTTGTAGTTATAGTTGTAGTTATAGTTGTAGTTTTAGTTGTAGTTTTAGTTGTAGTTGTAGTTTTAGTTGTAGTTGTAGTTGTGGTTGTGGTTGTGGTTGTAGTTGTAGTTTTAGTTGTAGTTTTAGTTGTAGTTGTAGTTGTAGTTTTAGTTGTAGTTTTAGTTGTAGTTGTAGTTGTAGTTGTAGTTGTAGTTTTAGTTGTAGTTTTAGTTGTAGTTGTAGTTTTAGTTATAGTTGTAGTTGTAGTTGTAGTTGTAGTTTTAGTTGTAGTTGTAGTTTTGGTTGTGGTTGTGGTTGTGGTTGTAGTTGTAGTTTTAGTTGTAGTTTTAGTTGTAGTTGTAGTTGTAGTTTAGTTGTTGTAGTTTTAGTTTTAGTTGTAGTTTTGGTTGTGGTTGTAGTTGTAGTTGTAGTAGTGTAGTTTAGTTGTAGTTGTAGTTTTTAGTTGTAGTTGTTAGTTGTAGTTTAGTTGTAGTTGTAGTGTAGTTGTAGTTGAGTTGAGTTGTAGTGTAGTTTAGTTTTAGTTGTAGTTGTAGTTGTAGTTGTAGTTTTAGTTGTAGTTGTAGTTGTAGTTTTAGTTTTAGTTGTAGTTGTAGTTGTAGTTGTAGTTGTTACTTGTAGTTTTAGTTGTAGTTGTAGTTGTAGTTGTAGTTTTAGTTGTAGTTGTAGTTGTAGTTGTAGTTGTAGTTTTAGTTGTAGTTTTAGTTGTAGTTGTAGTTGTAGTTTTAGTTGTAGTTTTAGTTGTAGTTGTAGTTTTAGTTATAGTTTTAGTTGTAGTTGTAGTTGTAGTTGTAGTTGTAGTTTTAGTTGTAGTTGTAGTTTTGGTTGTGGTTGGGGTTGTGGTTGTAGTTGTAGTTTTAGTTGTAGTTTTAGTTGTAGTTGTAGTTGTAGTTTTAGTTGTAGTTTTAGTTTTAGTTGTAGTTTTGGTTGTGGTTGTAGTTGTAGTTGTAGTTGTAGTTTTAGTTGTAGTTGTAGTTTTAGTTGTAGTTGTAGTTTTAGTTGTAGTTGTAGTTGTAGTTTAGTTGTAGTTGTAGTTGTAGTTGTAGTTTTAGTTGTAGTTGTAGTTGTAGTTGTAGTTTTAGTTGTAGTTGTAGTTTTAGTTTTAGTTGTAGTTGTAGTTGTAGTTGTAGTTTTAGTTGTAGTTTTAGTTTTAGTTGTAGTTGTAGTTTTAGTTGTAGTTGTAGTTATAGTTGTAGTTGTAGTTTTAGTTTTAGTTGTAGTTGTAGTTGTAGTTGTAGTTTTAGTTTTAGTTGTAGTTGCAGTTTTAGTTTTAGTTGTAGTTGTAGTTGCAGTTTTAGTTGTAGTTGTAGTTGTAGTTGTCGTTGTAGTTGCAGTTGCTCTGTCAGACTCTAAACTGTCCATGTGTTTGAAGCTGGCTCCATCCACTGTTCTGCTGTAATGAAAATGAGCTGATGCCTCATTTGCATATTTATTCCAGAAGTAATTAACTGGAGAGGTTTCATAGCTTCATGTTACATTTTTGACTGAGGGAGGACGAGGTGTCTTTGAGTCATCGGCTTTCGGGCGTCTTAGCGGCGTCTTAAAGACGTCTTAAAAACCGCTAAGTCCTTTTTCTGGCCCCCCTCACGCTGCCGTGAACTTGGCAGCAGCGAGGATCCCACATGGCTCCGACGGCGTGTCGACAAGCTGAACTGACAGTTGGAGTCACGAGGATTAGCCCAATGTGGCTAATACTGCATCTGGACTGTTCAGCTATGTGTCCCCCACTGTCCTCAGCTTAGTGCATTTACTTCAGATTAAAGTCTTAATTATCCAAAACACAGCTTTAACGATATGCTGTAACTATTTAAAATCCTCAGGATCATCAGTAGCTTCATGACCTTTATTATTAAAGCTTCATTAGCAAGCTGCCATGCTCACACTGAGTCCCTGTGTTTGTAATGTTGCTGTTGAAACAATCACAGAGTCTTGATATGTAAAATGTGTTCGGACAGACAGACTCCACCATTTGGAGTCCCCTTCCCTTCAGTGCCAGCTTTGTTACTAACAGTAACTTTTTATAAACCGGCACTATCTGATGTTACCGTGACTAAACTGATCAAACAACATGTGTTATACAGTGAGGTGTTTGCAATGTATATGTGGAGTCCTGTTCTTCTTCTATATGTTTATTTGGAGTCCCATAATTAAAAAAACCTTCTCACCAGCATTATGTGACTTTATTAATTTACTGAGAAAAATTTTGGGACCCAGAATGTCTTCAGATGTCAAATGTCTTCGGTGGATTGAGCTATCTGGGTCCCTTCAGTTCACATTTCATTTCAGTAGTATTAAATCAAATGTAGGGAAGTAGAAGCACAAAGTAAATGTAGTCCATGCTCCATTGATGAGCTCTAATTCTTTCACTGATGCCAAATGGTCTTTATTATAGAGACATCTTGAACATTTCGTGTCTCTCTTTTTGGAATATTTGACTCCCGTCGTCCTGAATGTGGAGAAAGTTCGAGACGCTGATTTTCCCTCCATCGCTTCATTATTTCAGCCGCTGGGACTTCTGGGAAATGTGCGTCCACTTGGCATCACGGCGACCCGACGAGTTTCATGTTAAGTGTCTCTCTGAGGGACGGCGAGCTGCACCCGCCTGAGGATCGTCCCGCCGGGCGGTGCAGAGGTCTGACATCCAGAGGTCACAGGTTCAAGTCCAGCCCGAGTCGTCCTCCCTCTCCTCAGAGAGTCCGGCTCTGCTAATGCACGGCGCTAAATCACCGGATATGAGATGATTCAGCAGAAGGCTCGCGGTGCGTTTACAGGAAGACAAATGAGACTGTAAAATGAGATTTAATGTGAGATTTATTAGAGCGAGCCCGGAGGACGGGCGAGCGCGGCGACTCGTCCTGAATAAAACTTCACCGCAGCGTGAATCACCTGAGAAAGGCCTTTTTGAATAAATGATCTTTTTTTATTGTTCGGCCTCCGATTAATTAAAAGACGTCAAAGTTCTGTTGAGTTAACTTTTAACCTCCTGTTTTATCTCCATGGTAACTGAGGACAGGTCCATGAAACATCCTGAAGACGTCCAAACACAGGAACCTTGGAAGACACTGTGAGTCCACCAGTGAACAGAGGGACTCGCCCGGCTCTCTCTGCCCAGGCCGAGGCTGCTTGCTGGGGGACAGTTGACCGAAGAGTCTGCAGGGAGGACTGGATGTCCGCCCCATGATGCAAAGCGACCAAAAGAACATCGTGGCCATCGTCCCTGCTGATGGTGACTCAGAGCAAACATCTGCTGAGTCATGATGAAGCTTCTGACCCTGAGAAGAAGAACGGCGAGTCAGCAGATCTGAAGTGACGGAGGAGGAGGAGGAGGAGGGTGTTAGTGTGTGTGAGATCTGTGTGTGTGTTTCCAACTGTAGCTGCTGTTAGCTAATATTAGCTCAGTTTGTCTTGGTCTCGTGTCCGTGACGTCCCCGCAGACTGTCTAAAACCTGGACGTAGTCTCTGTGACGTCCCCGCAGACTGTCTAAAACCTGGACGTAGTCTCTGTGACGTCCCAGCAGACTGTCTAAAACCTGGACGTAGTCTCTGTGACGTCCCAGCAGACTGTCTAAAACCTGGACGTAGTCTCTGTGACGTCCCCGCAGACTGTCTAAAACCTGGACGTAGTCTCTGAGACGTCCCCGCAGACTGTCTAAAACCTGGACATAGTCTCATGTTTGTATTAAATTTGTTGATTGTTGCATTAATAACAACTAATAACCTCCTTAATTCCTCCTATTTTTCACCTCCTCTCTCCTTCGTCTCCTCTCTCCTTCGTCTCCTCCTCTCTTCCTTCGTCTCCTCTCTCCTCTCTCCTTCGTCTCCTCCTCCTCTCTCCTTCGTCTCCTCCTCCTCCTCTTCACACTCAGGATTGCATTTTAATATCTCAGCGATGAAACTAATAAACACTTTGTGTCCTCGGAGACTCAGACGAGCGTGTTTTGTTTAATCATGTCATGATTTCATCTTTGTGTCTGAATAAGATTCAGTCTGTATCTTAAGTCTGATCTCATGGAGAGAGTGTGTGTGTGTGTGTGTGTGTGTGTGTGTGTGTGTGTAATGCAAATCAATTTCCAGCCTTTGTGTATGAGACAATAAGAGACCGCACACATCATAATTCAAATCATATTTTAAATTCAAATCCTGAGACAGTGTGTGTGTGTGTGTGTGTGTGTGTGTGCGTGTGTGTGTGTGTGTGTTACACAGTCACCTTGACTCGAGGACGTTGGTGTTTCCTGTCGTCTTCGTCATAAAAACACCTGCAGAGATTTTAATTCAGTTTAATTAATGTTGAATATTCATGATGTAATCCTTCTGTGGTATCCATGACTACAGCTGTACTCGAGTATTTGTTCTGATTACATTACAGCCAATCATCATCCAGGTCCCTGATATCAGAGACTAGTCCAGCAGCAGTCAGCCCAGCTCGGGTTCTGGCATGACATCCTGCGCTAACATTAGCTTTGTGCTCAGACAGGAACGCTACCTGAATAATCAGGAGCTGATTTCCCCAGACATCAACTTCCTGTAATTTGTTGTTCTTCATAAACAGCAAGCGCAGGAGGAGGACAGACGCACGTGAAGACATGAGGACAGACTGAAAGATACTGCTGAGGACAGAAGGGATTAGGTTTGTTGTCCTGCAGAGAAACAGACCAGAGACAGTCTTACTGCAGGAGGACAAATCAGACCAGCTGAGACATAAAGACAGTGTTAAGACTGGTTTAAGACAGTCTCAGAGACTACATCCAGGTTTTAGACAGTCTGCGGGGATGTCACAGAGACTACGTCCAGGTTTTAGACAGTCTACGGGGACGTCACGGAGACTACGTCCAGGTTTTAGACAGTCTACGGGGATGTCACGGAGACTACGTCCAGGTTTTAGACAGTCTACGGGGATGTCACGGAGACTACGTCCAGGTTTTAGACAGTCTGCTGGGACGTCACGGAGACTACGTCCAGGTTTTAGACAGTCTGCTGGGACGTCACGGAGACTACGTCCAGGTTTT
>CM014097.1:30552416-30582416 GCA_004119915.2 Collichthys lucidus
AAGTCCGACAGGAAAGGGATTTTCAAAATAAAGTGCAGTGCTCAGAGGAAATAAGACAAGCAGAGACGAGAAAATCGAGGACATTAAAATGAAGAGAGACAGAGACACAGCCGGACCGGACCAGGTTCAGAGGTTCTGTCACTGTGTTCACTGTTAGACTTGACACTGCCGGTTCAGAGGTTCTGTCTCTGTGTTCACTGTTAGACTGGACACTGCTGGTTCAGAGGTTCTGTCACTGTGTTCACTGTTAGACTGGACACTGCCGGTTCAGAGGTTCTGTCACTGTGTTCACTGTTAGACTGGACACTGCCGGTTCAGAGGTTCTGTGGCTGTGTTCGCTGTTAGACTGGACACTGCCGGTTCAGAGGTTCTGTCTCTGTGTTCGCTGTTAGACTGGACACTGCCGGTTCAGAGGTTCTGTCTCTGTGTTCACTGTTAGACTGGACACTGCCGGTTCAGAGGTTCTGTCTCTGTGTTCACTGTTAGACTGGACACTGCCGGTTCAGAGGTTCTGTCTCTGTGTTCGCTGTTAGACTGGACACTGCCGGTTCAGAGGTTCTGTCTCTGTGTTCGCTGTTAGACTGGACACTGCCGGTTCAGAGGTTCTGTCTCTGTGTTCACTGTTAGACTGGACACTGCCGGTTCAGAGGTTCTGTCGCTGTGTTCACTGTTAGACTGGACACTGCCGGTTCAGAGGTTCTGTCGCTGTGTTCACTGTTAGACTGGACACTGCCGGTTCAGAGGTTCTGTCGCTGTGTTCACTGTTAGACTGGACACTGCCGGTTCAGAGGTTCTGTCTCTGTGTTCACTGTTAGACTGGACACTGCCGGTTCAGAGGTTCTGTCTCTGTGTTCACTGTTAGACTGGACACTGCCGGTTCAGAGGTTCTGTCGCTGTGTTCACTGTTAGACTGGACACTGCCGGTTCAGAGGTTCTGTCGCTGTGTTCACTGTTAGACTGGACACTGCCGGTTCAGAGGTTCTGTTCTGTCTCAGTGACTTTAAGTGGACGTGCTATGCTGAGTTTGTTCTTGCCTGTAAGACTCTGCAGCCTCGGGGTAGAAAGGTCGCAGGTCGCGGGTCTGGAGTCCTTCAGTAAATGTTGAAGACGTCTCGACAGACTCAGAGAAGAAGCTTCACACGAGCATGTGACGGGTCCAGCATCATCATCATCATGGAAACATCTGAAGGTTCCTCCCGGCTTCGCGTTCTCCACCATATTTATTGTCTCCGTCAGGACAGCTGGTCGACTTCCTGCTGTGAAAGCGTCTCCGTCTTCTGTCCGCGATGTGAGGACTGCGTGGGCGTCGCGTGATTCACAGCCGAGGTGTGAACGTCGATGCTGAAACTTTCCAAACTTCATCTCATCACAGAAAATAAAAGGAGAAGAAGCTGCAGCTGACTGAGCGTGAGCATGGAGGTCGTATCGATCAGTAACTGATCACACTGATCGTCTTCATCAGCTGCAGACAAACCCAGTCTCTGTCTCGTTAGCGGAGCTCGTCAGGATCCTCTAATGCGTCCGAGTGCTGACGGGCTCGTCTGCACAAACTCCTCTAATCAGCAGGAGCTCGTTATCGTCGTGTTGTACCGGCTCCGACTGCAGCGCCGAGTCTGACAGACTCTGAGGATGTGGTTTGTTCAGCCTGCAGGCTTCATGTGTTTCTCCGCCTCCTCGTCCTCCTCGTCCTCCTCGTCCTCGTCCTCCTCGTCCTCCTCCTCCTCTTCCTCCTCCGCCTCCTCCTCAAACTTGATGAAGTTCTCCTCACAAATAAATCTGCTGAAATGTTTTTTATTGTTTGATTCACAGTTTACACTAAATTCACTGGTCTGGACTTGCCGATTAGGAAATTTTCAAAACTGTTTCCAGAAGTTTTCCAGGAAATGAACTGGAAAGTTTTTGTCCCTTCGCAGTCCTAATTACTCATCATGCCATGAGTGTTGACGTTGGCTGGTTCATTGAGCCGTCCCGTCTCCGTCCATCAGCAGCTGCATGTCTTCCTGTCCATCCTGTCTTCGTCTTGTCTTCGTCTCCTTGGGTCCTCTTGGGACAGATCTTCTGTAAAATAAACGTTACAGTTGATTTTTGTTCCACCACAAACCGAGACGTTCAGATCTTTGTCTTACCTGTCGGCGTGCCGCGTGCTGATTGGCTGAAGCTGTTTGGTGTGTTGCAGGTAGAGTCTGCTCTCAGACCTCACTTTCTTCTTCTTCTCTTGTTTTTGTTCCCGTTCTGCCTCCCTGCACAGACCTCCGTCCGTCTCCTCCGTCCGTCTCCTCCGTCCGTCTCCTCCGTCCGTCTCCTCCGTCCGTCTCCTCCGTCTGTCTCCTCCGTCCCTCGTCCCGCAGAGATAAAGACTTAAAACATGTCCGCTGGTCGACCTCGTTGCTGCTGTGTCTGCATCAGACGAGTCCCGCAGACTGTCTAAAACCTGGACGTAGTCTCTGTGACGTCCCCGCAGACTGTCTAAAACCAGGACGTAGTCTCCGTGACGTCCCCGCAGACTGTCTAAAACCTGGCTGTAGTCTCTGTGACGTCCCCGCAGACTGTCTAAAACCTGGACGTAGTCTCTGTGACGTCCCCGCAGACTGTCTAAAACCTGGCTGTAGTCTCTGTGACGTCCCCGCAGACTGTCTAAAACCTGGACGTAGTCTCTGTGACGTCCCCGCAGACTGTCTAAAACCTGGACGTAGTCTCTGTGACGTCCCCGCAGACTGTCTAAAACCTGGACGTAGTCTCTGTGACGTCCCCGCAGACTGTCTAAAACCTGGACGTAGTCTCTGAGACGTCCCCGCAGACTGTCTAAAACCTGGACGTAGTCTCTGTGACGTCCCCGCAGACTGTCTAAAACCTGGACGTAGTCTCTGTGACGTCCCCGCAGACTGTCTAAAACCTGGACGTAGTCTCTGTGACGTCCCCGCAGACTGTCTAAAACCTGGACGTAGTCTCTGTGACGTCCCCGCAGACTGTCTAAAACCTGGACGTAGTCTCTGTGACGTCCCCACAGACTGTCTAAAACCTGGACGTAGTCCTGTGACGTCCCCGCAGACTGTCTAAAACCTGGACGTAGTCTCTGAGACGTCCCCACAGACTGTCTAAAACCTGGACGTAGTCTCTGTGACGTCCCCGCAGACTGTCTAAAACCTGGACGTAGTCTCTGTGACGTCCCCGCAGACTGTCTAAAACCTGGACGTAGTCTCTGACGTCCCCGCAGACTGTCTAAAACCTGGACGTAGTCTCTGTGACGTCCCCGCAGACTGTCTAAAACCTGGACGTAGTCTCTGTGACGTCCCCGCAGACTGTCTAAAACCTGGACGTAGTCTCTGTGACGTCCCCGCAGACTGTCTAAAACCTGGACGTAGTCTCTGTGACGTCCCCGCAGACTGTCTAAAACCTGGACGTAGTCTCTGTGACGTCCCCGCAGACTGTCTAAAACCTGGACGTAGTCTCTGTGACGTCCCCACAGACTGTCTAAAACTGGACGTAGTCTCTGTGACGTCCCCGCAGACTGTCTAAAACCTGGACGTAGTCTCTGAGACGTCCCCACAGACTGTCTAAAACCTGGACGTAGTCTCTGTGACGTCCCCGCAGACTGTCTAAAACCTGGACGTAGTCTCTGTGACGTCCCCGCAGACTGTCTAAAACCTGGACGTAGTCTCTGTGACGTCCCCGCAGACTGTCTAAAACCTGGACGTAGTCTCTGTGACGTCCCCGCAGACTGTCTAAAACCTGGACGTAGTCTCTGTGACGTCCCCGCAGACTGTCTAAAACCTGGACGTAGTCTCCGTGACGTCCCCGCAGACTGTCTAAAACTGGACGTAGTCTCTGTGACGTCCCCGCAGACTGTCTAAAACCTGGACGTAGTCTCTGTGACATCCCTACAGACTGTCTAAAACCTGGACGTAGTCTCTGTGACGTCCCCGCAGACTGTCTAAAACCTGGACGTAGTCTCTGTGACGTAGTCGTCCATGTTAATCAGGTTTGACAGTCGTCCTCTCGTGAGGTTCGTTACCTGCTGTCCACGGCTGAGCGTCCTCTGAAGACTCAGCTGATGAAGACGTTGAGAGAAAACAGGAAGTTCAGGAATGTGAAGCTCGCCTGTTTCAACATGTTTCATTGCATCAGTGATCAGTGTGTTAGGTGTGTGTGTGTGTGTGTGTGTGTGTGTGTGTGTGTGTGTGTGTGCGTGTGTGTGTGTGTTTGGCTGACCTCCAAGCTGCCAGGATCGACTTGCTGCCAAACATGTGCAGGGAGGCTGCAACACATTTCACACTCAAGCTGTGTGTGTGTGTGTGATACAGTGTGTGTGTGTGTGTGTGTGTGTGATACAGTGTGTGTGTGTGTGTGTGATACAGTGTGTGTGTGAGTGATACAGTGTGTGTGTGTGTGTGTGTGTGTGTGATACAGTGTGTGTGTGTGTGTGTGTGAGTGATACAGTGTGTGTGTGTGTGTGTGTGTGTGTGTGATACAGTGTGTGTGTGTGTGATACAGTGTGTGTGTGAGTGATACAGTGTGTGTGTGTGTGTGTGTGTGTGTGATACAGTGTGTGTGTGTGTGTGATACAGTGTGTGTGTGTGTGTGAGTGATACAGTGTGTGTGTGTGTGTGTGTGTGTGTGTGATACAGTGTGTGTGTGTGTGTGATACAGTGTGTGTGTGTGTGTGTGATACAGTGTGTGTGTGTGTGTGTGTGATACAGTGTGTGTGTGTGTGTGTGATACAGTGGGTGTGTGTGTGTGATACAGTGGTGTGTGTGTCTGGTGTGTGTGTGTGAGTGATACAGTGTGTGTGTGTGTGTGTGTGTGTGTGTGTGAGTGTGTGTGATACAGTGTGTGTGTGTGTGTAACTGGCTCGCCTCCTCGTCTTTGTCGTATTTTTATCCGTCAAATTTATTCTGTAACGTTTCTTTTTTCTTTGTTCAAACACTCTTTATTCACTCTGTACAAAGACACACTCACACACACACACACACTGTATCACACACACACACACTGTATCACACACACACACACACACACACACAGAACAATTTGTGGATTAGCTCGTTTAATCTTCTGTTTTTTCACTGCAGGAAACACTCGCCGTTCATTAATGAATTGATTTTTATTCAGAGTTTGATTTTAATAAAAAAATAAATAAAAAAATCCTGCAAAAAAAATCAAACACGTCTGACAGACAGACGACCAGAGTCACCTCTGTCTCAGAGACTACGTCCAGGTTTTAGACAGTCTGCGGGGACGTCACAGAGACTACGTCCAGGTTTTAGACAGTCTGCGGGGACATCTCAGAGACTACGTCCAGGTTTTAGACAGTCTGCAGGGACGTCACAGAGACTACGTCCAGGTTTTAGACAGTCTGCGGGGACGTCTCAGAGACTACGTCCAGGTTTTAGACAGTCTGCGGGGACGTCACGGAGACTACGTCCAGGTTTTAGACAGTCTGTGGGGACGTCTCAGAGACTACGTCCAGGTTTTAGACAGTCTGCGGGGACGTCTCAGAGACTACGTCCAGGTTTTAGACAGTCTGCGGGGACGTCACGGAGACTACGTCCAGGTTTTAGACGTGATAAGTCATTAACGCTTCATTCTCACATGTTCCCGCTCCCAGCAAGTCACATGACACTTTCATTCAGCTCTCACACACACACAGACACACACACACACACACACACACACACACACACACACACACACCACACACACACACACACACACAACACACACAGAGTGAGTGTGTGACGTGAGATGACAGAGACAAACGTGTTTTCTGAAGGTCGGCAGTCAGACTGAAACTGCAGCGTTCTGAGCGCGTGCAGAGCTCGTTCTGAGCGCGTGCAGAGCTCGTTCTGAGCGCGTGCAGAGCTCGTTCTGAGCGCGTGCAGAGCTCGTTCTGAGCGCGTGCAGAGCGTGTTAACCCGCTGAGGGTTTCACAGTGTTCCAGTGAATCTGCATGACGTGACAGATCTGACAGTTCTGCTGCAGATTTACACTTATTAACCCGCCGAGGACGCCGAGTGGAACGCAGAGCGTGAAGCGGGGCCGGAGCTCCGGATCAGATCCGGTCTGTTGGAGCTTTGACTCTCCGTACAGAGACAGAACATGGAAACGTGTGCAGACTGAAACATTTAAAATAAAACCAGAAGTCACGTGACCGTCATGTCAGGTCACAGAGCACAGGTCACCAACGGCTGGACCGCGGTCCGGGTCTGGACCTGAACGTGTCGAGGGACCTCGTGTCCGGTCTGTGTTCTTGTATGTTTCACATGTTGCAGCAGCAGACCAGGAGACAGGAGGAGTTGCCGGTCCACGGTTGCCTCAATCAGTTTTGGTGTTGTTGGACGTAGAATCTGTCTCTGCTGATTCATAGAGACGTGTTAAAGGAAAGATCAGCTGGTTGTTGGACACTAAGACTGTCTCACTGTCAACCATGCTGCTCCTCCGTCCTCTCCTCCGTCCTCTCCTCCGTCCTCCGTCTGTCTCAGGATGTCTCCATGTGAAGCAGGACGTCTTATTTGAAGGTGGAGGAGATGCGAGCTCCGTCAGGTTTCAGGTGACCTGTCTGCAGACTTCAGGTGTTCACTCCGATAACGAAGCAGACTCAGTGTGAAGTCTCTGCTCTCAGTGGCTGAAAGCTCAGGAAGCTCCAACCAATCAGAAAGTCAACGGGAAGCTGTGTGTGTGGTGTGTGTGTGTGTGTGTGTGTGGTGTGTGTGTGTGTGTGTGTGTGTGTGCCAGATGTTAATCTAGACAAACAGATTCTTTGGCGTGAAAACACGAAGCGTTTCACTCTGTGAGTTCACGTGTCAGAGCCGCGCCGCAGGGCCTGCTGGGTAATGGCGTGCAGAGACGCTCAGCTGTGATTTAAAGAAGTTTGGAATGCGTCCCTCTGCTGCAGATCGGATCAGAGCGACGGCACCGTGCTCTTAAAAACAAACTGGAACCAGTGATCTGAGGTCAGACCTGAGAGGACGAGGACGAGGAATGTCAATCTCGCCGTCATCTGATGGTTCTGATGGTTCTGATGGTTCTGCTGGTTCTGATGTAGGTGGCAGACAAACAGACGACCCGTTCTCAGTGTAGATTGAACAGACTGTGTGTGTGTTAACCCGATCTCTCCGTCTCTTGTAGTCCGTTCTCTCCGTCTCTTGTAGTCTGATCTCTCTGTCTCTTGTAGTCCGTTCTCTCCGTGTCTTGTAGTCCGTTCTCTCCGTCTCTTGTAGTCCGTTCTCTCCGTCTCTTGTAGTCCGTTCTCTCCGTCTCTTGTAGTCTGTTCTCTCTGTCTCTTGTAGTCCGTTCTCTCCGTCTCTTGTAGTCCGTTCTCTCCGTCTCTTGTAGTCCGTTCTCTCTGTCTCTTGTAGTCCGTTCTCTCCGTCTCTTGTAGTCCGATCTCTCCGTCTCTTGTGGTCCGTTCTCTCCGTCTCTTGTGGTCCGTTCTCTCTGTCTCTTGTAGTCCGTTCTCTCTGTCTCTTGTAGTCTGATCTCTCCGTCTCTTGTAGTCCGTTCTCTCTGTCTCTTGTAGTCCGTTCTCTCCGTCTCTTGTAGTCCGATCTCTCCGTCTCTTGTAGTCCGTTCTCTCTGTCTCTTGTAGTCCGTTCTCTCTGTCTCTTGTGGTCCGTTCTCTCTGTTTCTTGTAGTCTGATCTCTCTGTCTCTTGTAGTCTGATCTCTCCGTCTCTTGTAGTCCGTTCTCTCCGTCTCTTGTAGTCCGTTCTCTCTGTCTCTTGTAGTCCGTTCTCTCTGTCTCTTGTAGTCTGATCTCTCTGTCTCTTGTAGTCTGATCTCTCCGTCTCTTGTAGTCCGTTCTCTCTGTCTCTTGTAGTCTGATCTCTCTGTCTCTTGTAGTCTGATCTCTCCGTCTCTTGTAGTCCGTTCTCTCCGTCTCTTGTAGTCCGTTCTCTCCGTCTCTTGTAGTCTGATCTCTCCGTCTCTTGTAGTCCGTTCTCTCTGTCTCTTGTAGTCCGTTCTCTCTGTCTCTTGTGGTCCGTTCTCTCTGTCTCTTGTAGTCCGATCTCTCCGTCTCTTGTAGTCCGATCTCTCCGTCTCTTGTAGTCCGTTCTCTCCGTCTCTTGTAGTCCGTTCTCTCCGTCTCTTGTAGTCCGTTCTCTCTGTCTCTTGTAGTCCGATCTCTCCGTCTCTTGTAGTCCGTTCTCTCCGTCTCTTGTAGTCCGTTCTCTCCGTCTCTTGTAGTCCGTTCTCTCCGTCTCTTGTAGTCCGATCTCTCCGTCTCTTGTAGTGATCTCTCCGTCTCTTGTAGTCCGTTCTCTGTCTCTTGTAGTCCGTTCTCTCTGTCTCTTGTGGTCCGTTCTCTCTGTCTCTTGTAGTCCGATCTCTCCGTCTCTTGTGGTCCGATCTCTCTGTCTCTTGTAGTCCGTTCTCTCCGTCTCTTGTAGTCCGATCTCTCTGTCTCTTGTAGTCCGTTCTCTGTCTCTTGTAGTCCAATCTCTCCGTCTCTTGTAGTCCGATCTCTCCGTCTCTTGTAGTCTGTTCTCTCTGTCTCTTGTAGTCCGTTCTCTGTCTCTTGTAGTCCGTTCTCTCCGTCTCTTGTAGTCTGTTCTCTCTGTCTCTTGTAGTCTGTTCTCTCTGTCTCTTGTAGTCTGTTCTCTCTGTCTCTTGTAGTCCGTTCTCTGTCTCTTGTAGTCCGTTCTCTGTCTCTTGTAGTCCAATCTCTCCGTCTCTTGTAGTCCGATCTCTTCGTCTCTTGTAGTCCGATCTCTCTGTCTCTTGTAGTCTGTTCTCTCTGTCTCTTGTAGTCCGTTCTCTCTGTCTCTTGTAGTCCGTTCTCTGTCTCTTGTAGTCCAATCTCTCCGTCTCTTGTAGTCCGTTCTCTCCGTCTCTTGTAGTCTGTTCTCTCTGTCTCTTGTAGTCCGATCTCTCCGTCTCTTGTAGTCCGTTCTCTCCGTCTCTTGTAGTCCGTTCTCTCCGTCTCTTGTAGTCCGTTCTCTCTGTCTCTTGTAGTCCGTTCTCTCCGTCTCTTGTAGTCCGTTCTCTCCGTCTCTTGTAGTCTGTTCTCTCTGTCTCTTGTAGTCCGATCTCTCCGTCTCTTGTAGTCCGTTCTCTCCGTCTCTTGTAGTCTGTTCTCTCTGTCTCTTGTAGTCCGATCTCTCTGTCTCTTGTAGTCCGTTCTCTCCGTCTCTTGTAGTCCGTTCTCTCTGTCTCTTGTAGTCCGTTCTCTCCGTCTCTTGTAGTCCGTTCTCTCCGTCTCTTGTAGTCCGATCTCTCCGTCTCTTGTAGTCCGATTTCTCTGTCTCTTGTAGTCCGTCTCTCTGTCTCTTGTAGTCTGTTCTCTCTGTCTCTTGTAGTCCGATCTCTCTGTCTCTTGTAGTCCGTTCTCTCCGTCTCTTGTAGTCCGATCTCTCCGTCTCTTGTAGTCTGTTCTCTCTGTCTCTTGTAGTCCGATCTCTCTGTCTCTTGTAGTCCGTTCTCTCCGTCTCTTGTAGTCCGTTCTCTCCGTCTCTTGTAGTCCGATCTCTCCGTCTCTTGTAGTCCGATTTCTCTGTCTCTTGTAGTCCGATCTCTCCGTCTCTTGTAGTCCGATTTCTCTGTCTCTTGTAGTCCGATCTCTCTGTCTCTTGTAGTCTGTTCTCTCTGTCTCTTGTAGTCCGATCTCTCTGTCTCTTGTAGTCCGTTCTCTCCGTCTCTTGTAGTCCGATCTCTCCGTCTCTTGTAGTCTGTTCTCTCTGTCTCTTGTAGTCCGATCTCTCCGTCTCTTGTAGTCTGTTCTCTCTGTCTCTTGTAGTCCGATCTCTCTGTCTTGTAGTCGTTCTCTCGTCTCTTGTAGTCCGTTCTCTCCGTCTCTTGTAGTCCGATCTCTCCGTCTCTTGTAGTCCGATTTCTCTGTCTCTTGTAGTCCGATCTCTCTGTCTCTTGTAGTCCGATTTCTCTGTCTCTTGTAGTCCGATCTCTCCGTGTCTTGTAGTCCGTTCTCTCCGTGTCTTGTAGTCCGTTCTCTCCGTGTCCCAGTTCTCAGACAAACCCTCGCCCTGTCCCACAATGCACCTGTGCTGAATCTGACAGCCTCACTCTTCTTCTCTTCTTCTGTAAACAGACGAGTTCATCCGCACACACCGTCCGGACTTCTTCTTCTTCTTCTCTTCCTGGATTCTCTAATCTCTGATTGGCTCCCCCGTGACGCTGCCTGTGATTGGACGTCCTGAATTCAAGGTGAGAACTCGTTAACAAGCTGAAGCTGCTTCGTTTGTGTTTGTCTGATGATGTCAGAGCTCGTTAAGATGTTTCATGAGTCGGTGTGTGTGTGTGTGTGTGTGTGTGTGTGTGTGTGTGTGTGTGGTGTGTGTGTGTGTGTGTGTGTGTTTCCACACATTCAGAGATAAGAGGACGCGCCTAAAATGGTAAAGAGCCGAACAGGAAGTCCCCTTCAAACAGGAAGTCTCTTTTGTCATGTTTTGAATCTGCGTTTGCATAAATTAACATATTAATGAGGCAAACAGTGTCTGTTCATGTGGGAAGCTTTGTGCTAATCAGCACATTAATTAACTCACTTAACGAGCTCATTAGCATAAAAGGTTGTTTGTTATACATCGTCAGGTTCTGTAAAGACATAATAGGACACTTCACGTGAAAACAGGTGTGTGTGTGTGTGTGTGTGTGTGTGTGTGTGTGTGTGTGCACTGACAGTCTGGCTCAGTTTGAAGCTTCAGGTGTCGGTCCAGATAAAGTCTTTTGTTTGCATGAGTCCTTACGAGGATAGGTTTACAGGTGCGTGTGTTGAGACTTTGTGGGGTCACCTGCCGCACCTGCTGCACCTGCTGCTGAGTCAGTTTAGTCATGTGATTGCTGCAGCTTCAGACGACAGTTCAGTCAGTCAGAGACGTTCAGACGATGATGAGACAGTCGGCTCGTCTCGGCGTCTCCTCGTCTCGGCGTCTCGTCTCGGCGTCTCCTCGTCTCCTCGTCTCGGCGTCTCCTCGTCTCGGCGTCTCCTCGTCTCGGCGTCTCGTCTCGGCGTCTCCTCGTCTCCTCGTCTCCTCGTCTCCTCGTCTCGGCGTCTCCTCGTCTCGGCGTCTCCTCGTCTCGGCGTCTCCTCGTCTCGGCGTCTCCTCGTCTCGGCGACCTGCCGTCTGTCTCTACATCAGCTCGTTGGACGCCCGCTGAGAGTCTCTGAGATCCGCCTCCCCTCCACACGTTAACTTTGTTCCTGTCGACTCAAAGTGACTAAATCACTTTCCAACTTTTCTCAGAGAGGACGGTGTGACTGAGCTGTCCTGGAAAAGTCCTGGAATACCTTGAACTCCAAATCAAAACACATAACTCATCTTAAATTATTAAAACTGAAACCGTCAGCTGTCGTTAAACTCGTCACCGTCACTTCCTGTTCTTCGTTACTAAAATGAAATATTCAGTGAAGTAAATTTCCTCTTTGACTGCTCTGTCTTACACCGACTGAAGACTCCTCACTCCGCCGAGAACTGCTCGTCTAAAGACAAGTCTTACCTGGTCTGTCTCAGACCACGTTCTGGTGAAGGAGTGTTTTCATTTGGCAGGAAGTGACATCATTAAAAGTGAACAGGAAGTTTGTCTTCCCTGTGATCAGCTGATTGGACGTTTCTGAAGCGTCAGTTTGTTTTAATGAAACATTCAGAGCTCGGTAACGATGAGGTCCGATCACTGGACGCCACGTCACGTGGTCCTGGTGTCCGTCCAGAGGACGTCCAGACATGACACGTGTTTAGACAGGAGACACAGTCGGTGTCCGTCTGTGTTCACACGGAGTTTTAATAAAGTATTTTATCTTACAGATTGTTCATCGACGGTAAAACAACAAAATATTTCATGACAAACATCTTTTTACTGTGATATTAGAAAAATGTCCCATCGTCCTTCTCACAGCTGTTACCATGGAAACAAGAAGCCGTCCTCCGTGTGCTGCGCTTGCATGTCTTCACACTTCTATGCAGACGATGGTGATGTTAGAAACAAAGCTCGCTCTTATTTTGAAATGTTGTGACTGGATTCGGGTGGAGGTGGCTGCACTCGGACAGATAGCAGGGTGGTGTCTCCCGTCCTCACCTCCTCCAGGTCAGCAGATGATGTTAAACACGTTCATCACTGCAGAGATAAAAACTCTCAAACCCAACCTGATGATTTTATTTTGAAGGACTTAGACAGCTCTTCATCATCATCATGTAACTCTCCTCTCTAAACTGGAGCTGATGGGGAGCAGAGCCGGTGTCGTGCCAGAACCGGAGCTGGGAGAGCGGGTGATGTAACCTGTAACCGAGTTAGCACAGAGGGACACACACACACACACACACACACACACACACACACACACACACACACACCACACACACCACACACACACACTCTGTGGGGAGTTTCAGGGCATTCTCCAGCCGATGGGGGGGAGGAGGTCGAATCTTATCGGAGTTAATCCAAAGACAGACGAACATTCCCATCCTCCCTCACCAACTGCTCAAGGACACACACACACACACACACACACACACACACACACACACACCACACACACACACACACACAGGGGCAGATTAACCCCTTCAGCCATTTAAAGTCTCCAAATCGAGGCCACGTCCACAATGTTTGTCACATAGAAGTCGCGTCTGAAGCTTCACTGTGTCTGTTTGTGTCCGTCACCTGACGCCTCGTCTGCATATTTAAACATTTCAGAAAAGTAATAATTGTCTCAATGTGAGAAATCATCTGTGTGTCGTTCTACGGAGGAACTGTTACTTTACAGATTTCTATAAAATGTCACGATCAAACAGCTTCAGTCAGCTTCAGTTTGAACGTTTAAGTTTTATATACAGTTTAAAAAAACAGAAAATAACTATACATTTATTTATCTGCCAGAAATGTTTCTTTTTCTTTTTCGTGTGCAGAGAAACAGAAAAAATGAAAAATGACCAATGATCATTTACAGAGATTTATCGATACAATGAGCCACATAGTACAGATTACGTGTGTTGGTGTGTGTATAGTCTACGTGTGTTGGTGTGTGTATAGTCTACGTGTGTTGGTGTGTGTATAGTCTACGTGTGTTGGTGTGTGTATAGTCTACGTGTGTTGGTGTGTGTATAGTCTACGTGTGTGGTGTGTGTATAGTCTAGTGTTGTGTGTGTGTATAGTCTACTGTGTGTTGTGTGTATAGTCTACGTGTTGGTGTGTGTATAGTCTACGTGTGTTGGTGTGTGTATAGTCTACGTGTGTTGGTGTGTGTATAGTCTACATGTGTTGGTGTGTGTATAGTCTACATGTATTGGTGTGTGTATAGTCTACATGTGTTGGTGTGTGTATAGTCTACGTGTGTTGGTGTGTGTATAGTCTACATGTGTTGGTGTGTGTATAGTCTACATGTGTTGGTGTGTGTATAGTCTACGTGTGTTGGTGTGTGTATAGTCTACATATGTTGGTGTGTGTATAGTCTACGTGTGTTGGTGTGTGTAGTCTACGTGTGTTGGTGTGTGTATAGTCTACGTGTGTTGGTGTGTGTATAGTCTACATATGTTGGTGTGTGTATAGTCTACATATGTTGGTGTGTGTATAGTCTACATGTGTTGGTGTGTGTATAGTCTACGTGTGTTGGTGTGTGTATAGTCTACATGTGTTGGTGTGTGTATAGTCTACGTGTGTTGGTGTGTGTATAGTCTACATGTGTTGGTGTGTGTATAGTCTACGTGTGTTGGTGTGTGTAGTCTACGTGTGTTGGTGTGTGTATAGTCTACGTGTGTTGGTGTGTGTATAGTCTACATATGTTGGTGTGTGTATAGTCTACATATGTTGGTGTGTGTATAGTCTACGTGTGTTGGTGTGTATAGTCTACATATGTTGGTGTGTGTATAGTCTACGTGTGTTGGTGTGTGTATAGTCTACATATGTTGGTGTGTGTATAGTCTACATATGTTGGTGTGTGTATAGTCTACATGTGTTGGTGTGTGTATAGTCTACGTGTGTTGGTGTGTGTATAGTCTACATATGTGGGTGTGTGTATAGTCTACATGTGTTGGTGTGTGTATAGTCTACGTGTGTTGGTGTGTGTATAGTCTACGTGTGTGTTGGTGTGTGTATAGTCTACGTGTGTTGGTGTGTGTATAGTCTAGTGTGTTGGTGTGTGTATAGTCTACGTGTGTTGGTGTGTGTATAGTCTACGTGTGTTGGTGTGTGTATAGTCTACGTGTGTTGGTGTGTGTATAGTCTACTGTGTTGGTGTGTTATAGTCTACGTGTGTTGGTGTGTGTATAGTCTACGTGTTGGTGGTGTGTGTATAGTCTACGTGTGTTGGTGTGTGTATAGTCTACGTGTGTTGGTGTGTGTATAGTCTACGTGTGTTGGTGTGTGTAGTCTACGTGTGTTGGTGTGTGTATAGTCTACATATGTTGGTGTGTGTATAGTCTACGTGTGTGGTGTGGTATAGTCTACGTGTGTTGGTGTGTGTATAGTCTACATGTGTTGGTGGTGTATAGTCTACATGTGTTGGTGTGTGTATAGTCTACATGTGTTGGTGTGTGTATAGTCTACATGTGTTGGTGTGTGTATAGTCTACATGTGTTGGTGTGTGATAGTCTACGTGTGGGGTGTGTATAGTCTACATGTGGTTGTGGTGTATAGTCTACGTGTGTTGGTGTGTGTAGTCTACGTGTGTTGGTGTGTGTATAGTCTACGTGTTGGTGTGTGTATAGTCTACATGTGTTGGTGTGTGTATAGTCTACATATGTTGGTGTGTGTATAGTCTACATGTGTTGGTGTGTGTATAGTCTACGTGTGTGGGTGTGTGTATAGTCTACATGTTGGTGTGTGTATAGTCTACATGGTGGTGTGTGTATAGTCTACGTGTGTTGGTGTGTGTATAGTCTACGTGTGTTGGTGTGTGTATAGTCTACGTGTGTTGGTGTGTGTATAGTCTACGTGTGTTGGTGTGTGTATAGTCTACATATGTTGGTGTGTGTATAGTCTACATATGTTGGTGTGTGTATAGTCTACATATGTGGTGTGTGTATAGTCTACATATGTGGTGTGTATAGTCTACATATGTGGTTGTGTGTGTATAGTCTACATATGTGGTGTGTGTATAGTCTACGTGTTGTGGGTGTGTATAGTCTACGTGTTTGGTGTGTGTATAGTCTACGTGTGTTGGTGTGTGTATAGTCTACATATGTTGGTGTGTGTATAGTCTACATAGTTGGTGTGTGTATAGTCTACGTGTGTTGGTGTGTATAGTCTACATATTGTTGGGTGTGTATAGTCTACGTGTGTTGGTGTGTGTATAGTCTACATATGTTGGTGTGTGTATAGTCTACATATGTTGGTGTGTGTATAGTCTACGTGTGTTGGTGTGTATAGTCTACATATGTTGGTGTGTGTATAGTCTACGTGTGTCGGTGTGTGTATAGTCTACGTGTGTCGGTGTGTGTATAGTCTACGTGTGTGGTGGTGTGTGTGTGTATGTCTACGTGTGTTGGTGTGTGTATAGTCTACGTGTGTTGGTGTGTGTATAGTCTACGTGTGTGGTGTGTGTATAGTCTACGTGTGTTGGTGTGTGTATAGTCTACGTGTGTTGGTGTGTGTATAGTCTACGTGTGTGGGTGTGTGTATAGTCTACGTGTGTGGGTGTGTGTATAGTCTACGTGTGTCGGTGTGTGTATAGTCTACGTGTGTCGGTGTGTGTATAGTCTACGTGTGTCGGTGTGTGTATAGTCTACGTGTGTTGGTGTGTATAGTCTACGTGTGTTGGTGTGTGTATAGTCTCTGTGTGTTGGTGTGTGTATAGTCTACATGTGTTGGTGTGTGTATAGTCTCTGTGTGTTGGTGTGTATAGTCTACATATGTTGGTGTGTGTATAGTCTACGTGTGTCGGTGTGTGTATAGTCTACGTGTGTCGGTGTGTGTATAGTCTACGTGGTGTGTGTATAGTCTACGTGTGTTGGTGTGTGTGTATACGTGTGTTGGTGTGTGTATAGTCTACGTGTGTTGGTGGTGTATAGTCTACGTTGTTGGTGTGTGTATAGTCTACGTGTGTGGTGTGTGTATAGTATCGTGTGTGGGTGTGTGTATAGTCTACGTGTGTCGGTGGTGTATAGTCTACGTGTGTCGGTGTTGTGTATAGTCTACGTGTCGGTTGTGTGTATAGTCTACGTGTGTTGGTTGTGTATAGTCTACGTGTTTGGTGTGTGTATAGTCTCTGTGTGTTGGTGTGTATAGTCTACATGTGTTGGTGTGTGTATAGTCTGTGGTGGTGTGTGTATAGTCTAGTGTCGGTGTGGTATAGTCTACGTGTGCGGGTGTGTATAGTCTACGTGTGTTGGTGTGTGTATAGTCTACGTGTGTTGGTGTGTGTATAGTCTACGTGTGTCGGTGTGTGTATAGTCTACGTGTGTCGGTGTGTGTATAGTCTACGTGTGTCGGTGTGTGTATAGTCTACGTGTGTTGGTGTGTGTATAGTCTACGTGTGTTGGTGTGTGTATAGTCTACGTGTGTTGGTGTGTGTATAGTCTACGTGTGTTGGTGTGTGTATAGTCTACGTGTGTGGGTGTGTATAGTCTACGTGTGTTGGTGTGTGTATAGTCTACGTGTGTTGGTGTGTGTATAGTCTACGTGTGTTGGTGTGTGTATAGTCTACGTGTGTTGGTGTGTGTATAGTCTACGTGTGTTGGTGTGTGTATAGTCTACGTGTGTCGGTGTGTGTATAGTCTACGTGTGTTGGTGTGTGTATAGTCTACGTGTGTTGGTGTGTGTATAGTCTACGTGTGTCGGTGTGTGTATAGTCTACGTGTGTTGGTGTGTATAGTCTACGTGTGTTGGTGTGTGTATAGTCTACGTGTGTTGGTCTGTGTATAGTCTCTGTGTGTCGGTGTGTGTATAGTCTACGTGTGTTGGTGTGTGTATAGTCTACGTGTGTTGGTGTGTGTATAGTCTACGTGTGTTGGTGTGTGTATAGTCTACGTGTGTTGGTGTGTGTATAGTCTACGTGTGTTGGTGTGTGTATAGTCTACGTGTGTTGGTGTGTGTATAGTCTACGTGTGTTGGTGTGTGTATAGTCTACGTGTGTGTTTCTTTTTTTTCACGCTGACACCCTGACAGTCTTCGTCCTGGTTCCAGCTCAGGAACTGAAATGTCGGCCGTCACTCGTCAGCTGTTGGACGTGGAGGGGAAGTAGACTGAGCGTTTGGGGAGCCCTGAGTCGACCTCCTGTTGGTCCTTCCGGTCTTGGAGGTGGCCCACTTTGAGCACGTATTATTCATTTTGTTTTTTTAACCGTGTCCCAAATTTTGAGTGGGCCAAAGTTTCTCGTCTGCCCCAGAAAAAACTGAGCCGAGGAGAAAGTCCTGTGAACGTTACGAGCTCCGTGATCATGAGGGAGGAGAGATCATTACCTGAAGGTGAAGTCTGGAGGGCCCGGCCCGTTAACGTGTTCCCATTTTGTCAAGCCACGACTTCAGAGGCTCGATTGAGACTTGAAGTCCTCTTTGTGGACGCCTCGTCTTCTTTGTGGACGCTCGTCTTCTTTGTGGACGCCTCGTCCTCTTTGTGGACGCTCGTCCTCTTTGTGGACGCTCGTCCTCTTTGTGGACGCTCGTCTTCTTTGTGGACGCTCGTCTTCTTTGTGGACGCTCGTCCTCTTCTTTGTGGACGCCTCGTCTTCTTTGTGGACGCTCGTCTTCTTTGTGGACGCCTCGTCCTCTTTGTGGACGCTCGTCCTCTTTGTGGACGCTCGTCTTCTTTGTGGACGCCTCGTCTTCTTTGTGGACGCTCGTCCTCTTTGTGGACGCTCGTCCTCTTTGTGGACGCTCTTCTTTGTGGACGCTCGTCCTCTCTGTGGACGCTCGTCTTCTTTGTGGATGCTCGTCCTCTTTGTGGGCGATCGTCTTCTTTGTGGACGCTCGTCTTCTTTGTGGACGCCTCGTCTTCTTTGTGGACGCTCGTCTTCTTTGTGGACGCCTCGTCCTCTTTGTGGACGCTCGTCCTCTTTGTGGACGCTCGTCTTCTTTGTGGACGCCTCGTCTTCTTTGTGGACGCTCGTCCTCTTTGTGGACGCTCGTCCTCTTTGTGGACGCTCTTCTTTGTGGACGCTCGTCCTCTTTGTGGACGCTCGTCTTCTTTGTGGACGCTCGTCCTCTTTGTGGACGCTCGTCTTCTTTGTGGACGCCTCGTCTTCTTTGTGGACGATCGTCTTCTTTGTGGACGCTCGTCCTCTTTGTGGACGCTCGTCCTCTTCTTTGTGGACGCTCGTCCTCTTCTTTGTGGACGCTCGTCCTCTTCTTTGTAGACGCTCGTCCTCTTCTTTGTAGACGCTCGTCTTCTTTGTGGACGCCTCGTCTTCTTTGTGGACGATCGTCTTCTTTGTGGACGCCTCGTCTTCTTTGTGGACGCTCGTCCTCTTTGTGGACGCTCGTCTTCTTTGTGGACGCTCGTCCTCTTCTTTGTGGACGCTCGTCCTCTTCTTTGTGGACGCTCGTCCTCTTTGTGGACGCTCGTCCTCTTCTTTGTAGACGCTCGTCCTCTTCTTTGTGGACGCTCGTCCTCTTCTTTGTGGACGCTCGTCCTCTTCTTTGTAGACGCTCGTCCGAGGACGCTCGTCCTCTTCTTTGTGGACGCTCGTCCTCTTCTTTGTAGACGCTCGTCCTCTTCTTTGTGGACGCTCGTCCTCTTCTTTGTAGACGCTCGTCCTCTTCTTTGTGGACGCTCGTGCTCTTCTTTGTGGACGCTCGTCCTCTTCTTTGTAGACGCCTCTTCTTTGTGGACGCTCGTCCTCTTCTTTGTAGACGCTCGTCCTCTTCTTTGTGGACGCTCGTCCTCTTCTTTGTAGACGCTCGTGCTCTTCTTTGTGGACGCTCGTCCTCTTCTTTGTGGACGCTCGTCCTCTTCTTTGTGGACGCTCGTCCTCTTCTTTGTAGACGCTCGTCCTCTTTGTGGACGCTCGTCCTCCGCTGAGCGTTGTGAAAGTCTGAAGACACCACAGATTTATTTAAACCTCCCTCTGTTTCATATGAGAGCGACCACATCAGACCTCCATCACACCTCCATCAGACCTCCATCACACCTCCATCAGACCTCCATCACACCTCCATCAGACCTCCATCACACCTCCATCACACCCCCATCAGACCTCCATCACACCTCCATCAGACCTCCATCACACCTCCATCACACCCCCATCAGACCTCCATCAGACCTCCATCACACCTCCATCAGACCTCCATCACACCTCCATCACACCTCCATCACACCTCCATCACACCCCCATCAGACCTCCATCAGACCTCCATCACACCTCCATCACACCTCCATCACACCCCCATCAGACCTCCATCACACCTCCATCAGACCTCCATCACACCCCCATCAGACCTCCATCAGACCCCCATCAAACCTCCATCAGACCTCCATCAGACCTCCATCAAACCTCCATCAGACCTCCATCAGACCTCCATCAGACCTCCATCAAACCTCCATCAAACCTCCATCAAACCTCCATCAAACCTCCATTAAACCTCCATCAAACCTCCATCAAACCTCCATCAAACCTCCATCAAACCTCCATCAAACCTCCATCAGACCTCCATCAAACCTCCATCAGACATCCGAGCCGCCTTGCCTCGAGGATCTCCATCCTGAGGGAAACTGCAGACATCCGACTGTTTGTTTGTTTGTTTGTTTGTTTACCAGCTGAGCTTCAGCTGTTGTTGATCACTTGTGGCTCCCAGTGAGCGTTCAGGAGGAGCGAGGAGTCTTCAGTCGGTATAAAACAGAGCAGTCTTTACTTTACTTTAAGGTTTAAGGTTTTCCAGGCCCAACTGATCTCTGGTGTGATTGGACGATTGTCCAGGTCATTGAACGCAGGACTCCACCACCTCTTTCTGTGAAGAAGCTCCGCCCATCGCTCTGTAAGCTCAGTCAGCTGATTTATTTCATCAAACATCCTTGAAAGGTTTTCCAGGCAAGTTTCTCCACGTGTAAAACCTCAGTGACGTCCCCACAGACTGTCTAAAACCTGGACGTAGTCTCTGAGACGTCCCCACAGACTGTCTAAAACCTGGACATAGTCTCTGAGACGTCCCCACAGACTGTCTAAAACCTGGACGTAGTCTCTGAGACGTCCCCACAGACTGTCTAAAACCTGGACATAGTCTCTGAGACGTCCCCGCAGACTGTCTAAAACCTGGACATAGTCTCTGAGACGTCCCCACAGACTGTCTAAAACCTGGACATAGTCTCTGAGACGTCCCCGCAGACTGTCTAAAACCTGGACATAGTCTCTGTGACGTCCCCACAGACTGTCTAAAACCTGGACATAGTCTCTGTGACGTCCCCGCAGACTGTCTAAAACCTGGACATAGTCTCTGAGACGTCCCCACAGACTGTCTAAAACCTGGACATAGTCTCTGAGACGTCCCCACAGACTGTCTAAAACCTGGACATAGTCACTGAGACGTCCCCACAGACTGTCTAAAACCTGGACATAGTCTCTGAGACGTCCCCACAGACTGTCTAAAACCTGGACATAGTCTCTGTGACGTCCCCGCAGACTGTCTAAAACCAGGACGTAGTCTCTGAGACGTCCCCGCAGACTGTCTAAAACCAGGACGTAGTCTCTGAGACGTCCCCGCAGACTGTCTAAAACCTGGACATAGTCTCTGAGACGTCCCCACAGACTGTCTAAAACCTGGACGTAGTCTCTGAGACGTCCCCGCAGACTGTCTAAAACCTGGACATAGTCTCTGAGACGTCCCCACAGACTGTCTAAAACCTGGACATAGTCTCTGAGACGTCCCCACAGACTGTCTAAAACCTGGACATAGTCTCTGAGACGTCCCCACAGACTGTGTGTGTGTGTGAGAAAGAGCAGTGTTCATCAGTGAGGAATGCTGGGAAACTAAACAAAGTTCATTGAGTCTGTGAAAAAAAACGAGCGACAGCATTCCTGAATGTCAGCTTATCACACACACACACACACACACACACACACCACACACACACACACACACACACACACACACACACTTGTTTGAGGTTCTGTCTGGTTCTGATCCAGAGGTTCCAGTGTACAGATCCATGTAAAGACTCTGAACCAAGTCTGACATTTAAAATCAGATTTAAACATTATTTTGATCGATGTAATTACGTCAGTGATGTTGATGCTAATGCTCCTCCTCTCTCTCTCTCTCCTTCCTCCTCTCTCCTCTCTCTCCTCTCTCCTCCTCTCTCTCCTCTCTCCTCTCTCTCCTTCCTTCTCCTCCTCTCTCTCCTCTCTCCTCCTCTCTCTCCTCCTCTCTTTGTCCTCCTCTCTCCTCTCTCTCCTTCCTCCTCTCTCCTCTCTCTCCTCTCTCCTCCTCTCTCTCCTCTCTCCTCTCTCTCCTTCCTCCTCCTTCTCTCTCTCCTCTCTCCTCCTCTCTCTCCTCTCCTCTCTTTCTCCTCCTCTCTCCTCTCTCTCCTTCCTCCTCTCTCCTCTCTCTCCTCTCTCCTCCTCTCTCTCCTCTCTCCTCTCTCTTCTCCTTCCTTCCTTCCTCTCTCTCTCTCCTCTTTCCTCTCCTCTCTCCCTCTCCTCTCTCCTCTCTCCTCTCTTTCTCCTCTCTCCTCCTCCTCTCTCTCTCCTCTCCTCTCTTTCTCTCTCCTCTCTCCTCTCTCTCCTTCCTCCTCTCTCCTCTCTCTCCTCTCTCCTCCTCTCTCTCCTCTCTCCTCTCTCTCCTTCCTCCTCCTTCTCTCTCTCCTCTCTCCTCCTCTCGCTCCTCTCCTCTCTTTCTCCTCCTCTCTCCTCTCTCTCCTTCCTCCTCTCTCCTCTCTCTCTCTCGCTCGCTCCTCCTCTCTCTCCTCTCTCCTCTCTCTCCTTCCTTCTCCTCCTCTCTCTCCTCTTTCCTCTCCTCTCTCCTCTCCTCTCTCCTCTCTCCTCTCTTTCTCCTCCTCTCCTCCTCTCTCTCCTCTCCTCTCTTTCTCCTCCTCTCTCCTCTCTCTCCTTCCTCCTCTCTCCTCTCTCTCCTCTCTCCTCCTCTCTCTCCTCTCTCCTCTCTCTCCTTCCTTCTCCTCCTCTCTCTCCTCCTCTCCTCTCTCCTCTCTCCTCTCTCCTCCTCTCCTCCTCTCTCCTCTCTTTCTCCTCCTCTCTCCTCTCTCTCCTTCCTCCTCCTCTCTCTCTCCTCCTGTTTCTTTTGGTTGCTGATTGTCACTGGTTGCTATGGAGTCGTAAGGTGGTTGCTAGGTGGTCTGGGTCATGTGACTCGCTATTTGTGCTGAGTCATTGTTGTGTCAGTGTAATCCCACTGTGTAACTGTGAGCTGTACTCGAGTATTTACTCTGATTACATTACTGATGATCAATCATCATCCAGGTCCCAGCAGCAGCTGATATCAGAGACTAGTCCAGCAGCAGCTGATATCAGGGACTAGTCCAGCAGCTGATATCAGAGACTAGTCCAGCAGCAGCTGATATCAGAGACTAGTCCAGCAGCTGATATCAGAGACTAGTCCAGCAGCAGCTGATATCAGAGACTAGTCCAGCAGCAGCTGATATCAGAGACTAGTCCAGCAGCAGCTGATATCAGAGACTAGTCCAGCAGCGGCTGATATCAGTGACTAGTCCAGCGGCTGATATCAGAGACTAGTCCAGCAGCAGCTGATATCAGTGACTAGTCCAGCAGCTGATATCAGAGACTAGTCCAGCAGCAGCTGATATCAGAGACTAGTCCAGCAGCTGATATCAGAGACTAGTCCAGCAGCGACTGATATCAGAGACTAGTCCAGCAGCAGCTGATATCAGAGACTAGTCCAGCAGCTGATATCAGGACTAGTCCAGCACGGCTGATATCAGAGACTAGTCCAGCAGCTGATATCAGAGACTAGTCCAGCAGCGGCTGATATCAGAGACTAGTCCAGCAGCTGATATCAGAGACTAGTCCAGCAGCGGCTGATATCAGACTAGTCCAGCACGGCTGATATCAGAGACTAGTCCAGCAGCGGCTGATATCAGAGACTAGTCCAGCAGCAGCTGATATCAGAGACTAGTCCAGCAGCGGCTGATATCAGACTAGAGACTAGTCCAGCAGCGGCTGATATCAGAGACTAGTCCAGCAGCGGCTGATATCAGAGACTAGTCCAGCAGCGGCTGATATCAGAGACTAGTCCAGCAGCGGCTGATATCAGAGACTAGTCCAGCAGCGGCTGATATCAGAGACTAGTCCAGCAGCGGCTGATATCAGAGACTAGTCCAGCACGGCTGATATCAGAGACTAGTCCAGCAGCGGCTGATATCAGAGACTAGTCCAGCAGCGGATATCAGAGACTAGTCCAGCAGCGGCGATATCAGAGACTAGTCCAGCAGCGGCTGATATCAGAGACTAGTCCAGCAGCGGCTGATATCAGAGACTAGTCCAGCAGCGGCTGATATCAGAGACTAGTCCAGCAGCGGCTGATATCAGAGACTAGTCCAGCAGCGGCTGATATCAGAGACTAGTCCAGCAGCGGCTGATATCAGAGACTAGTCCAAGCGGCTGTATCAGAGACTAGTCCAGCAGCGGTGATATCAGAGACTAGTCCAGCAGCGGCTGATATCAGAGACTAGTCCAGCAGCGGCTGATATCAGAGACTAGTCCAGCAGCGGCTGATATCAGAGACTAGTCCAGCAGCGGCTGATATCAGAGACTAGTCCAGCAGCTGATATCAGAGACTAGTCCAGCAGCGGCTGATATCAGAGACTAGTCCAGCAGGCTGATATCAGAGACTAGTCCAGCAGCTGATATCAGAGACTAGTCCAGCAGCGCTGATATCAGAGACTAGTCCAGCAGCGGCTGATATCAGAGACTAGTCCAGCAGCGCTGATATCAGGACTAGTCCAGCAGCGCTGATATCAGACTAGTCCAGCAGCTGATATCAGAGACTAGTCCAGCAGCTGATATCAGAGACTAGTCCAGCAGCGAGCTGATATCAGAGACTAGTCCAGCAGCGCTGATATCAGAGACTAGTCCAGCAGCTGATATCAGAGACTAGTCCAGCAGCAGCTGATATCAGGGACTAGTCCAGCAGCAGCTGATATCAGCAACTAGTCCAGCAGCTGATATCAGAGACTAGTCCAGCAGCTGATATCAGAGACTAGTCCAGCAGCGGCTGATATCAGAGACTAGTCCAGCAGCGGCTGATATCAGAGACTAGTCCAGCAGCAGCTGATATCAGAGACTAGTCCAGCAGCGGCTGATATCAGAGACTAGTCCAGCAGCGGCTGATATCAGAGACTAGTCCAGCAGCTGATATCAGAGACTAGTCCAGCAGCAGCTGATATCAGAGACTAGTCCAGCAGCGGCTGATATCAGAGACTAGTCCAGCAGCTGATATCAGAGACTAGTCCAGCAGCTGATATCAGAGACTAGTCCAGCAGCTGATATCAGAGACTAGTCCAGCAGCGGCTGATATCAGAGACTAGTCCAGCAGCGGCTGATATCAGAGACTAGTCCAGCAGCGGCTGATATCAGAGACTAGTCCAGCAGCGGCTGATATCAGAGACTAGTCCAGCAGCAGCTGATATCAGAGACTAGTCCAGCAGCGGCTGATATCAGAGACTAGTCCAGCAGCGGCTGATATCAGAGACTAGTCCAGCAGCTGATATCAGAGACTAGTCCAGCAGCAGCTGATATCAGAGACTAGTCCAGCAGCGGCTGATATCAGAGACTAGTCCAGCAGCGGCTGATATCAGAGACTAGTCCAGCAGCGGCTGATATCAGAGACTAGTCCAGCAGCTGATATCAGAGACTAGTCCAGCAGCTGATATCAGAGACTAGTCCAGCAGCAGCTGATATCAGAGACTAGTCCAGCAGCTGATATCAGAGACTAGTCCAGCAGCAGCTGATATCAGGGACTAGTCCAGCAGCAGCTGATATCAGAGACTAGTCCAGCAGCAGTCAGTCCAGCTCGGCGTCTGTCTTTCAGCCTTTTATTTCACCAAGCTCTCACCAACCACTAAAAGTCAGTCCCACATTTACTCTTGTCCGGCGGCTTCTTGCTCGCTCACTCTCTCCTTTTCTCTTCTTAGCTTCCTCCGTCAGCGTCCTCTTCACTCTCTGCTCCTCTGCCATCATGTCCGTAAAAGCTGCTGAGCCTGGTTACATTGCTCACCCAGCTCCTGTTCTGGCACGACACTGTCAACATTCTCTAAAGTCTGTTTTTCCGTGACGATCAGAATATTTGTAATGAATCCTGATCGAGTTCAGCTGGAGTCATGACACTGACGGAGGAGGAGGAGTTCGGTGTGTGTAGTTCAGACTTTCAGACACATACCTGTGTGTGTGTGTGTGTGTGTGTGTGTGTGTGTGTGTGTGTGTGTGTGTTCATTTGGAGCAGCCATTGGTGGTTGTGGGTAGATCTGATTTGGCAACTGGAGGGAGAATTAAAACACACACACACACACACACACACACACACACACACACACACACACATACACACACATAAATCAAACTTTTTTTGAGTCTTAAAAATCCAACTCTAAAAAGACTTTTGTTTTGAAAGAACAAAGTTTCACTTCCTGTTTTTGGTCTGAATGAAGCCTGGGTCACCTGTGACCACGCCCACCTGTCAATCAAACGCTCTTAATTATTCGTAACTTTGCGTGTTGCCGCTCGGCTCGGCGTCAGTTCGATCCACAGCTGAAGAAGCTCATGCTGCTTCTGACAGAAAGCTGCGGAGACGTCACGGAGACGTTTACGCGTGAGCTAATTATAGACACACACTTTGCAAAGTGTGTGTTTTAAGACAAACACACACACAGTCAGTCATGGCTGCTGTATCTGAGTGTCCCAGTGTTGTAGCTGTCAGAGAGACATTCAGCTCTGACAGCTGCATACATTTAAACCTTAAACACACACACACACACACACACACACACACACACACACACACACACACACACTTCCAAATGTTGAGCTGTCAATCAAACCTGATGTTGTGTTGTGTTGTGTGTAAATGCATTGTGACAGTTTGGGGCTGTCTCTGGCTCGTCGTCTTCAGACTCTGTTTGTTGACCTGTTTTTATTATTTCTTATTAATAGCATCAGTGCAGCCGCTCAGGTGTTTACACTCTAAACTGCTTCCTGACAGTTTGTCCCGGTTCCGGTCCGATCGGTCCCGTAATGATCCCTCCGGACCTCATTTAAAAAAGTAACTGCTGCTCATTATACAGCAGAAAAACGGAAACTTTTCCATTCTTAGATTTTTTACCACTAATGAGCTGTAAACGTCACATTTGTCCTGAGGGAGGCGCCACAGAGGCTGTTAGCTCGTTACCTCAGTGTAACCGGCTGGACGCTCACCTGAACGTGACACGTCAGCATGTCCTCCTTTGTCTGTCTTCATCTGTGACCCGTGGTGTCCCTCAGGGAAGCGTAGCAGGGCCATGATTCGCTTCATGTTCGTCTCCATGCAGACGATGCAGCATGAAACTAGAACGTCTTCAGGGCTGCAACATGTTTGTATGACGACATTTTATTTCAGATAAACTGTTTTCAGACTTTTCTGGATCTCAGATTGAGCTGCACAAATCTTCCACACAGTGATCGTGGTTATCTTTCACGGCTCTATGTCAGACTTCAGATTCAGCTCTCGTGACAGGCTGTCGCACACACACCTGTGGGCCGACACCAGGTGCTACCTGCTGGTACGACGGCTCATCAACGCTGTGCAGAATAATGTTTCTCATTCTCATCACTCTCCAGGTGTGAACGGAGCTGATTCAGATAAAACATGTTGAAGTTTGTTTGTGTTATTATGACTTTAGTGTTGTTCAGATCTAAAATATCAACTAGTTACAAGTGAAACACGATGTTTCTGTCAGTGAAGTGTGCAGACGTTAACGAGCTTCAGTGTGCAGACGTTAACGAGCTTCAGTGTGCAGACGTTAACGAGCTTCAGTGTGCAGACGTTAACGAGCTTCAGTGTGCAGACGTTAAGGAGCTTCAGTGTGCAGACGTTAACGAGCTTCAGTGTGCAGACGTTAAGGAGCTTCAGTGTGCAGACGTTAACGAGCTTCAGTGTGCAGACGTTAAGGAGCTTCAGTGTGCAGACGTTAACGAGCTTCAGTGTGCAGACGTTAAGGAGCTTCAGTGTGCAGACGTTAACGAGCTTCAGTGTGCAGACGTTAACGTCAGTGTGCAGACGTTAACGAGCTTCAGTGTGCAGACGTTAACGTCAGTGTGCAGACGTTAACGAGCTTCAGTGTGCAGACGTTAACGAGCTTCAGTGTGCAGACGTTAACGAGCTTCAGTGTGCTGTGTGATGACAACACACAGGGTGGAAACACTTTGACTCGTATCGATGTTTTTACGTGGATACATTCTGTCGTAACCAGCCTGTCAGCGTCTACTGTAGGTGATGCACCCACTCTGGATTCAGGTCTTGATGTTGTTGGGGTGTACCTGGTGTACCTGTGTCCCTTTACCTGATCAGCTCATGAGACATTTGTGTGGATTCCAGGAGGAAGCTCACGAGACAGAAACAGAGTTCTGTGTGGAAAGCAGATTGAATTGTTCTTTGTGTTGCATCTTCAGGTGGACTCCTGTGGATCAGTTCACCGTGAACGTGAGCTCTGTTAGTTTCTGTGTCATGATCTGAATCTGGACTGTGAACTAATGTGACTCTCTCTCTCTTTCCATGTGTGTCCTCTCCTTGACCGTCCCTCCTCACCAGGTGAGTCCAACACAAACCTCTTTCTATCTCGCTCTGTCTCCAGACTTTGGCCCAGTTTCAGCATCGACACTCCATGTCTCCTGACCTACAAATCAGCAGCGCTCACAGGAACCTGCATGTTGTTTGTACAGGACGCCTGCATGCTGCTCAGGTGTGTCGTGGTGTCGATGAAACACCTGTAAAGTTAGGAGGTCGGAGCTTTGGTCTGGTCCAGTTTGAAAGGCTGATTAAAGTTGTGGTTCACTGTCTTCATGCTGAAGCCAAGGTCCTGGAACTCAAGGATCAGCTGGCAAACGTATCTCCCGTGTATTAATGCATCTTATTAGCTGGTAAAGTCACCCAGACATCACAGAGACAGGAAGTCCATGCAGGAATCAGTCCACCTGTTCACACTTTATAATAAGTCTCCACGTATGAATCTAACAGCACTGCATGAGTATTATCCTGTAACTGTGTGCGCAGCTGATCAAAGCAGCTTTATTGTCAAATCAGTTTTTTGGGAGCAAATGAAAAGATTCTTCGTCTTCGTCCTCTCGTCTCTCCAAATGTGAGTCTGACAGCGGTGAAGCTGCCAGCGCCGCTTAACTTCACTTCAGTGAGTTTTAACAGCTAATCTTCCAGATGGTGAGCTGTGCCGGAGCCGAGATGGAGCCGAGATGGAGCCGAGATGGAGCCGAGATGGAGTCGAGATGGAGCCGAGATGGAGAAATTCCCAGGTTAACTTGTCTGAACACAACCCAAGAGCCGTGAGCCAGCAGACAGCTTACACAGGTGGCAGGCTTTAACTGTTTCCTGGTAAACAGAAGGAAACGGTCAGCTGTTTATTGAAGATCTCTGCTCACAGTCAGCTGTTCACTGAAGATCTCTGCTCACAGTCAGCTGTTCATTGAAGATCTCTGCTCACAGTCAGCTGTTCATTGAAGATCTCTGCTCACAGTCAGCTGTTCATTGAAGATCTCTGCTCACGGTCAGCTGTTCATTGAAGATCTCTGCTCACGGTCAGCTGTTCATTGAAGATCTCTGCTCACGGTCAGCTGTTCATTGAAGATCTCTGCTCACAGTCAGCTGTTCATTGAAGATCTCTGCTCACAGTCAGCTGTTCACTGAAGATCTCTGCTGACGGTCAGCTGTTCATTGAAGATCTCTGCTGACGGTCAGCTGTTCATTGAAGATCTCTGCTCACAGTCAGTTGTTCATTGAAGATCTCTGCTGACGGTCAGCTGTTCACAAATATTCTAACCTGCCGAGCTTACGTGAAACATTCACAAGTTCAGTCCTGATGTTCACTTGAACCACGTCTCATCATTTTGTCTGGACCAGAACTTTGATGGGTCTCGTGAAGGGAACCACAAGTTTGAGTCCACAGAGTCGCCTTCAGGATCTATCAGCTGCACCGTCGCCGAGTCTCATGGAGAAACGAGATGGTTACGACCTCGGCAAACTGTTTGTGGTCTGGACTCAGAGCTGATCCAGGAGCTTCAGGTCCGGTTCTGGTCTAGTTTAGGTATGGTTCTGGTCTGGTTCAGGTCTGGTTCAGGTATGATTCTGGTCTGGTTCTGGTCTGGTGTGTGTGTGTGGATGTCAGCGCTCACGTTCTGACATGTTGGTTGATGGAGCTCCTCCTGATCTCCACGGGGCCTCCAGCTCTGCTCTAATCCCAGAGAGGAGAGGCCGAGAGCGGATTAACCAACGGGAGAGAGCCCCTGTGTGTGTGTGTGTGTGTGTGTGTGTGGTGTGTGTGTGTGTGTGTGTGTGTGTGTGTGTCCTGCTGTGTTTAAATCTGATTTCCTGCCGCCGTCTCATCTCCCATGATCCTTTGTTCCTTCCTTCACAAATTCTTACCTTTGTGGCATTGCTCCTCCTCCTCCTCGACCCCTCCCTCCCTAAATCTGTCCCTCTGTCTTTCGGTTGCCACGGCAGCCACAGTATCCCAGCATGCTCAGCGGGGGGACGAGTGTCTGCTGATATCAGGAGAGATGAAGAGATGGAGGAGACGGGTCAGGACTCAGAGTGTGACGGGGACAGACTGTCTAAAACCTGGACGTAGTCTCTGTGACGTCCCCGCAGACTGTCTAAAACCTGGACGTAGTCTCTGTGACGTCCCCGCAGACTGTCTAAAACCTGGACGTAGTCTCTGTGACGTCCCCGCAGACTGTCTAAAACCTGGACGTAGTCTCTGTGACGTCCCCGCAGACTGTCTAAAACCTGGGCGTAGTCTCCGTGACGTCCCTGCAGACTGTCTAAAACCTGGACGTAGTCTCTGTGACGTCCCTGCAGACTGTCTAAGACCTGGACGTAGTCTCTGTGACGTCCCCGCAGACTGTCTAAAACCTGGACGTAGTCTCTGTGACGTCCCCGCAGACTGTCTAAAA